>CAOKZL010000053.1:612500-682500 GCA_948472985.1 Iguana delicatissima
ATCCTCTCTTCTGTGATGTGGGCTGTCTCTCCTAGCTTTATGTCTATCCAAATTTGATAAGCAACCTTTATCCATCGTCATCTAGATTTTTAAAATGCACCGTTTTAAACAGCGTTGTACATTCCTAAACTTGGGAGTAAGTTTTACATGAGTAGAACATGGAGAAGGCAACATGACTATGTCTTTTATTTCTTCACATGTTCTCTGAGCTGAGAACATATTTTACAAATACAGATCATCCTCGTGTGCTGATAACTCAGAAATTCAGGAGTACGCAAGCCAGTATATATTTTAATTTCAGTTAGGCATTCCTTGTGAGCAAATGCAATGTCAGAGCATTTCCTCTTGCTTGCTTGCAAGTAAACCTATCCGACTGCAGGTAGTGCTACACTTGGTCCTGTTTTACAGAGGGTGTTGCTTTCGTTGTGCTGCCTTTATACAAGCCAGGTAACTTCTCTGTTCTCTTCCCCATATACAGCATCTGGGTAATTATATGTCTCTAATTCACATGGGTGTTGTGAGGGCTAATTATTTAATGTATGCTCAGCACTTCCATCACACAAAGCAGTGTACAAGTACTAGTTAGTTACTAGTATAATTATTGTTATTTCTTCTTATTATTCACTTTTTTGTTAAATTAAGGATGCTGAAGGCACAGTGGGAGATCTGCCTTCAAGGGAACACCCAGGTGGGTCTCTGTAGTTCTGTATTTTGAAGCTAAGGCTTCATGTATACTTAATAATATAATGGCACTTATTTCATAAAACTATTTTTATGACAGAACTTTTACAAAACTCTGAGAGAAGAAAGGTGAAAGCAGCTCTGAGGTGGAAACTGTGTCTTCCAGGAACACCTGAATCTTAGCACCTTTCTTACCGGTCATAACTCCCCTCTGGTTACTTCACAGTTGTGGAGGTCCTAATTTCCAAGTCTTGCCAAAGTCTGACAGTAACAGTGTTTTGGAAATACTAAGAAGCAATTTCCGTTTGAAGCAAGCATTCGGAGATGTGATGAATCCATTAGACACTTAGGGTCAGGGCTGTACTGTTACATTTTTATCTCTTTTAAATGGTGTGAAATAGAACTTAATAATGGTATAACTGATAGCTTTTGGTCCCAAACTTGTAGCAAAATGGGTGTTTTGTTTAAAGAAATGACTACACTTTTAATAGAAAATATCAAGAAATCGACTTGCATATGATCAGGAGCAAGGCCAGAAAAGAAAATTGGCCTTTGCTTACACTATATGACATATACATTAGGTCTTAATTATTCTTTGAATATTTGTTTATTAAATGTCTACTTGAGCCCACTTAGGATGTCTTATTCTGAAGTGAGAACAAATTCTCTGTCTGTAGTTGCAGGCAGGCAGACTGAAACAAATGCTTGCCTTGTGATTAACACATGGAGTCACTTATGCCTTATGTCTGGCACTTACACAAATATCCATTGATTAGAGACATAATCAGTTTATTGCTTTGCATTTTTGTGCAGTCCAGTTCTATCAGTTTAAAGGGAAAAGGGCTTGAACTGCTTGGTCTCCAAATTGTGCATGTCACCTATGTAGCTTTATGTTGATGTGATAATTCACTTATCTGTATATTCACATATATACACACACACAATTTGTTGAGACACTATGTAGCTTGAATATTTGTCAACTCTTGTTCTCTAGAAATCATCCCAAAAATGTTCTATACAGTTGGCCCTCTACTTTTGCAAGGGTTTGTGGGGTACGACACTCACAACAGTGGAAAAATAAGGAATATCTTCCCTCTCCTGCCCAAGCAAGCGAGGAAAAGCATGCACATGCCTTTCCTCGTCATGCTTCCCCTCACATCTCTTTGTCACTTTGTCCAAGTGAGTGGGGGAACACACATGCACCCCACAAATAAATTCCCAAAGGTCAAACTTGCAAATGTGGAGGGAAGACTGTATATCTACAGAGCATGAACCAAAACTCTGGGTACCTCTGATATACACCTGAAGCTTCCGTTCTTTTTTGTATCAGAGTATTCTGAAAGGAGATTCCCATTGCACATGTAGAACACTCTTGTTCTCATAGAAATTGGAATTCCCTATGCGCTTAGAAGTCTATGGCCACCACCTGTGTCCTTCTTAGCAGCTGTGTTAGGAATTTATCATAAATGTTCTTCAAGACATTTTTTTAAAAAAAGAATTGTATTATCGCCATAGGTTTGATTTTGAGTTTTCTGTAAGAAAGAACAATGGATTTATTATTAACCAGGAAATAAAGCCTTTGCCAAGTCCTGACTCAAAGAAGACACCTGTGCTTTGAAAGCTATATAAAAGAGAGATGACTTCTACTCTCACAAAGTTAGGGAGAAGCTCTGCTTACCCAGTTTCTTTTTCACTGTGTAGCTATAGAAATCATTTCTCTTCACAACAGGGTGTTCCCAGTTCTAGAAGGAGACTGAGACAGTAAATGGGAAACAAGATCAAATATTGTTTTATCCTACTAAACTAAGTAAGGCTGTGTGAGATTTCAAAGAAGTAGCCATGTTAGTCTCTTGCAGCATAAAAAGGAGGAAGGAAGGAGGGAAGGGGGAGGGAGGAAAAGAAAAAGAAATGTGACAGAAATCAGAAGTGTGACAAGCCATTTAATAATATTCATAGCCTACGCTATATCAAAGATCTCAGGGTGGCTTACAAAAACCATTAAAACAAGTTACACAATTTAAAACAATAAAATAGTTAGATAATGTTGAAGTTCAGTATGCTTTTAGTTTAAGTTAAAAACAGATTTAAAAAGTTCTTAAAACTATGTACTCTGTATTTGGGATGAGTTAATGAAGCCTAAAGGCTTTGATGAACAGTCAAATTTTAACTTGGCATCTAAATGACATGAATGTTGGTGCCAGTCGGGCCTCCAGTGGGAGGGCATCCCACACTTGGGCTCAGAAGGCCCTCTCCCATGTCTCTATACAGTGTATTCATCTCGCTGTGGGGCATGGAGGAATTTATTTACCATGCTAGAAAGTAATTAATTACAAATTAAGAATCAGTTCTCATTAATTCTCTTTTGCAATAACTAAAGAATAACTATTTTACCTTATGACTGTGAAAAAAAAAACCCTTTCCTTTTGCAGTGTAGCCATAACTGGGTTCTGTTACTCTTATAGGTATTGGAGAATTATGGGCTTACTTTTGTTGTTTTCAACGCACCCGTTCCTATCATCCTGATCAGTGTTTCCTAAAAAGTAAATAGTTTTTCACAATGATAAATATAGATTGATTGAAATGTTTATACCCTATCTTCTAACCAAAGATCTCAGGACAATGCACAATAAAATAACTTAAAACAGTTTAAAACAAGAAGAATAAAAGCATATGAAACCATTCAACAAGAGAACTTAAAATCAGTTAAAACAATTTAAGACCGCACACATATGCAGATTTGGGCAAAATCTTTTAAGACCCTAAAGATTAGGGAACAGTCTTTATTTTTACTAGGTGTTGGAATCACACCAATGTTGGTGCCAGTGGACCACTGAAGGGAGAGTATTTCATGACTGAGGTGCCACAGCACAGAAGGGTCCCTTCCACATTCTCCCACCAGTCTCTGTCCACAAGCAGGTCTATATAGGGAGAGGCAATCCCAAGTGTCAAGGTCCCAAACCATTAGGGGCTTTCAGTGTGATCATCAGTACTTTGAATTCAGATCAGAAGTGAATTTGCAGCCAGTGCAATTTTTTAAAATCTGGAGTTATGTGGTTTCTGTATGATGTTCTTGTTAGCAGTATAGTTGTATTTTACACAGAGGCAAGTTCCAAGTCATCTTCAGTGGCCATCCCGTGTAGACTCCATTGCAGTCTAATAGGGAACTGATTAATGCATGAACTACTATGGCTAGTTTATCTCTGTCCAGGAAAGTCTGTAGCTTATAGACTAAGTTAAGACTCGCCCCCAGTACTCCAAGCAATGGAGTCCACTGGATGAGTCAAGCACTTGCACAGCTTCATCTGACTTTGATGACAAGGAGAAGTAGACCTGAGTGTCACCAGCATATTGATGGCATCCAGTCCCAAAGCTCCTAATTGCCTCAACTTGTGACTTCATATGAATCTTGAACAGCATGCGAGACAAGCTGGAGGCTTATGGCTTAATGGCCATGGGAGCTGAGCAAGAGTCCTCCAGTGTCACTCTCTGGGACAGTGCCTCTTTCTTCCATCTGACAGAGCTACCATGATCAAAGATACCAAAACCAGGAAGATAAAGAGGGGGCACCCCTGTCTTTCACCTGTAACTGGTCATTATTCAGAGCACCTTTTGGTGCTGAAACCAGACTGAAATGAGTTCAATCTATTTCTTCCAAAAATGCCTGGAGTTGTCTACTCACCACATACTCAAACACCTTGCCTGTGAAAGGAGATATTAGTGGTAGGGTGGTAGCTCTCACATGCCTGTGCATCCAGAGATGTCCTCTTCAGGAGAAGTCACTCTGCAGCCTCTTTCAAAGCAAGAGGCGCCTTGCCCTGACACAGTGAGGCATTTGCCACACCCTTGATCTGTTCAATCAGTTCATCTAGCCTGGAAACCATGTCCTTTGAGGAGCAGCTTAGGGAGCTCGATACGTTTAGCCTGATGAAAAGAAGGTTAAGAGGTGACATGATAGCCATGTTTAACTATTTGAAGGAATGTCATGTTGAAGATGGAACAAACTTGTTTCCTGCTCCTCCAGAGACGAGGACATGGAGCAATGGATTCAAACTACAGGAAGAGCTTTCATCTAAACTTCAGGAAGAACTTCCTGATGGTAGGAGCTGTTCGACAGGGCAGTATGCTGCCTCGGAGTGTGGTGATGTCACCTTCTTTGGAAGTTTTTAAATAGAGGCTGGATGGCCATTTGGTGGGTGTGCTTTGAGTGTGCATTCCTGCATGGCAGGGAGTTGGACTCAGTGACCCTTGTGGTCTTTTCCAGCTCTATGATTCTGTGATCTGTGCTAGGTCTTATCATCTAAGAGGCACAAGGATCAAGATTACATGTGGTGGGATGAACAAATTCAAGTGTCTTCCCTTCTTCATCAGATTGGAACAACTGATATTGAACCTAAGAACACTGACCAGATGGGACAATGGATACTTCTCTAGACTCTGTGATACACATGGTTTCAAGTTCTGAGTGAATATGAGGCACTTTGTCCTTAAAGCACTTAGCAGATTTTCACAGCAAGCTACTGATGGTTCCATTCTTGGCCCCTCTGAACCTGATCCAATAGAGTTTAAGGGTTCGTTAAATATGCAATGGCAGTAATTTATTTTTTTTTTGATCTTGAAACTATAAGTAAAACTTGCTTTAAAAAAAAACTGACATTCTAAGGCCTGCTATTATTTACCTCTATTTCTTGGTAAGTATGTATGTAGTCAAGAGCCAATACAGGCATTTCTTCAGTTGAAACAATTTTCATGAAATTCATTAAAAATCTGTTAACATGTATTAATATATTTATTGCCTACTCAGAAATATATGCCTACTTGGTAAGAAATCCCATTAGATTCAATGGGACATGCCCCCAGTTAAGTGGCTGCAGGATTGTAACTTAAGAGAAGAAAACCTCTGTAATAGGTTGAGTAGCTATAAAATAAAGTAATTTTATTATTATTGGTAATAAACTTGTTGGGGGCCTGAAACACAAAGCAGCTGGGCAATTTAGCTAGCTCCTGGATCCAATTAAGCTGAGCTATGTTGTCGTGTCCACAGTAGGGGGAATGGCCATAGCTGGGAAACCAGTGCATTTTACTTTCTTACATACCTGTGGCATGTTCATGATTCAGTGCTGTACAGATTGTTGAAACATTAAATCAGCTCATTACTGCTTTTCTTTAGACAGATACTTCAAGTCTTTTCACATAAGTCTGGGATTCCTAGTTAAAACTTGTTTCTAAAAAAGCAGCTTTAGCTATTCATGCCACTGGTTGGTTTTAACATACTTTACCATTAGCATATGCCGCTGATTAGTGAATTGTGCGGGGAGAGAGTTGAAATGAATACTTATTCTAACCTAATCCATCAACCCTAACTTAAATGATTACTCGAATTGTGATTCTCTTCTTATTTTGCTGTAATTATTGGATCTTGGACAATTTTGTTTGCTTGTCTACTGATCTTTCTGTGTCATGTCAAATATGATTCTTCTTGCTTGGAAGTAGCAAACCTTTACGACTTATGTGTTTGACCTGTCAGGAGTTCAGTAAGCAGGGAAGGACTTGGTGCTGAATGTTTGTGCCACTTAATTTTTGTGTTGAAATAGGCAGAGAGACAAATGACAGAAATCCATTGCACAATTGAAATGGTCACTGTGCACCACTTCAAGAGATCAAACAAATGTTCCCTAGGACACAGTTCTAGAAGATTCTAGTGTAATTCTGTAAGTTTGTCCCACTAAGATCAGAAGAAACTTTATACTGCAAGAGAGCTAAAACTTATTCCAGCATATGTACAGTTTTAACTACGCTGAGTAGCAGAATTTTTCTGTAATCGGATAAGCTTAGGGAATTGTACAAGTCTCTTGTTTTGAAGAAGCTTCCTGGAGGAGCAGACTTTGGGTCTACAAAGATCTCCGGAACTTCAAAGAACCCAATCATGCATACTAGGTCCAAGACAAGAGACAAAGAAAAGGATGATGGTGAAAGGGGAAGGTAGGAAAGCAGAAAATACACCTGTTAACTTTTTGATAGCAATAAAAGTAGTGAGAATGCTTCTTACTTACCTCTATAAGAAACCTTTCTGTGACAGCAAGAACACAAGGACTATCAGAAATCTGGCAGAACTCAATGTAGGGCTTCATGCGCTCCAATATTTCACAGATGAAGACTGGAACATGTGTGTCCAGATAAAAAGTTAATAATGAGGAAGAACAGGCAAGGTAGGAGAGACTTTAGCTTTTGTGTGGGCCAACTAGGAAGGACAAGATCTCTGCTAGCAGTGCAAATTACTGTTTTGAACTCAGTTTGCAGCAAGTGAAGGAAGCTGAGGACAAACGGGAAAAGTGGAAGGGAGAGAGACTAGGACATTTTAAAAGAAGCTGAAAAGTGGGACAGTGGAAGATTACTGCATTTGCCAGTGTATATAAGAAGCACTGGCTCATAAGATGCATCCCATTTACATGCCAGCAAATGCTATTTGCTGATGTTGAAGATACACCAGCATATAAGACGCACCCCATTTTCAAACAGTATTTTTCGGAGGAAAAAAAGTGAATCTTACGCGTCAGAAAATACTTTAATTGAGAACATCTCTGCCAAATTGGGACAGTTGGAGGATATGGGGTTTCTGCGTTGCATCTGGCATGATAAGCCACAGGCAGGGATGGGTGATGATTTTGTTTCTGTTTGTTTCTGATAAAAGATTTTCAACACTCACCATTCTATTTATATTCATGATAGAAAGAGCTTAAGTGTTTTTAAAGAAAAGATTGTGGTAAAAACCAGAATGTACAGATTCATTTATCCGTTTCCAAGCTTTGAGTGCTTAATTTCTAAAAGTTTGAATCATGTATATTCAACCATGTTAGTGTTGAATGAGCATTTACCACCCTTTGTTTCTGAGAGGCTCCTCATCTTTTAGCACCTATATGGAGAAAGGTACAACATGATAAGTTCCCAGCCAGTAATAACTGTTGAATTTGGTTAATGAAAAGGGAGGAGGATTTTGTTTCGGTTCATTTTTGAAGAATTTGTGAGTTTCATTGTACTGAAATACAAAATAAAAAGAACTAGTTTATTATTTTGCCTCTTTCTTAATTGTTTTATTTATTTTTGTGGGTTATAACACTAAAGTATTCTATGTATCATCGGGATTTTCGGGGAAAAAATAAAGGATGGTTGAACATCTTCATTAATCAGTAAATCTGTCAATTGATCAAAACGGAATGAACCTTTAAAAAGTGAATGTGAGAAAAAGTGAAGCTGGGTAACTTATTTCTAGCGTATCATGCAGGGTTGATATATGGAAATCATAACTGTGTGAAACTGCCATGAGTAATAGTAGCTTTATAAGGAAAATCTCCATATTAGGATGGTACCTCCAAATAAAAGGACTATGAAGTTGGTAGAGCGGTTAATACTAGAGAATCTACTTCCTTACAGTAACTGTTGACAGTCTATGTCTTTTCTGCTCTATACCAGCAATATATCGTAATTTCATGGCTGCGCTCAAATTATAAGAAATACTTAGATATGAGAATTTGCTTCAGGACAGAGAGTTGAGGTAGATGATGTTCACCTTGTTTCTAGCACTTCAGTTAATAGCAATAGCAATAGCACTAGCATTTATTTCTATACCGCCTATCAACTAGCGTTATCTGAGCGGTTTACAATGTATATTTTTAGCTAATTGCCCCCAACAAGCTGGGTACTCATTTTACCGACCTGCGAAAGGATGGAAGGCTGAGTCAACCTTGGAGCCTGGCAGGATTGAACTCACAACCTTGTGGTTGCAGTACTGGCATTTAACCACTGCACCACCAGGGCAGTTAAAGTATTATTAGAGCTTGGGTGTCCTCCTGGATCCAGCTTTCTGTGCTGGTAGATGTTGATGGTAATGATGGTAATCTCTGGGTCTAGCTGAGCATACAGCAAAGCCCATAAAACTATACTGTATATTATAGTAGTAACAAAAATACATATAGCAGTTTCTAAAAGCATTGGAATGTCCAATTCAGCCTAGTTAGCAGCAGCACCAAAGATAAAATGCGCTGTACATTAAAGCTTGTGGTAAGAAAATGGGGTGTGAAATAGCAGAAGCCTGTGAAAATTGATGTCTTCCATTTTTGGCTAGACAGACATAAAGAGGCTGATTTCAATTGGGATAGTATTCTAGTGCCACGCCGCCACCACAGAAAAGACCCTCCCAGAAATCATCTCGGAATGGCAGCAAAATTAAATTCCCTTAAGCTTAATTTTCAGTAGCTATATATCACTCTTAAGTCTTAAATTGTGGCATATGTGTGAAAGTAGTACTAAGCAGGTTAGTGATTTAAAGATATGGTCAGTGATTTGAATTGTTTCTGCCAACAAAAAGTAATTTAATGGAGCCAACATAAATTTGGCATTATATGTAAACACAAAAGCGTGTTACCAAATCATCTGATCTCAGTGGTGGCAAATAGGTTAAAATGAACACTGAATGGTTTCTTATGATTCCTCTCTCCCATGTTAGTTTTTACTATCTCCCACTCTCAGTTATGGTAAGAAAAATAAGTAATGCAACATTCAGTGAAAATACATGCTTTAAAGTTTGCTGCAATGTTTTGCCCATTATTGCACTGGCCATCAATATTTGTTCTTAACCAGAACAGGGAAACCAACTCTTAATTTTTTTTTCACTTAGCCAGAGAAAAAAGAACAATGTAGCAGCACATTAATATTCTGAATTGTTCCTTTTCTATGTGTTTATTTTTAATAACCAACTGTACATTACTTTGTTAAAAGAAATAAATAAAAAGAGGGCCCCCAAAAGCTGTGTAATTGCTTTTTAATTTCAAGTTCCTATCCCTTTGTGTTGTATACAAGGATGGTATATTTCTGTACTTATTGTTCACAGCACTCTGTGTTTAAAAAGAAAAAAAACGACATTCATTTCAAGAAGCTGTTATGGTATTGATTTTGGTAAAGACTTCCATTAACTGACCAATCTAAATCTCATAAGTGATGTCAGGATAGTTATGCATTTGCTTGGTTCACATAGTCAGCCATTATGTTAGAATGCAGGCAGTGTCGGAATATGGCTGTTAAATTATTTCTAAATACCGAACCCTGAACAGCTTAACAGTTCCGCAGTTTGAGACTGACACAGAAATGACAATCTGCCACCTCTTTGTTTTTTAAATATTAACATTGTATTGGGATAGTATTTTTGGAGTGAAAACCTGTGGCACGAGAGGATAAGTGATATAAACAAAGGCAGCTGGGCTGCATGAAATAATGGAACAATAAGGCCCTTACAGCCGTTCTCATCACTCCAGTATGTTAATTAGCATTCTGTTGTGGCCGCAACCCTGAAAACATGTAATCTGTATTGGTGCACTGTACAGCTGTGAACACACATTCTTTTTTGTTAGTCCCTTGAGTTCGTCTTGCCATTGGCATATGTGTCTGGGCCAAAAGTCAAACCATCCCTGCTAAAGTACCTAGTAGAGAAGCATAGTCTGCCCTATCTCTTTTGGTTCTTTTTTTTTATTAGCCTATGATGGCACTGTTTGACAATCATCTTTTCTATACTTAATTTGCTTTCCTTTTAATGATCGTTCATATTAGTGGCAAAGATATTCTGAAGTGGGGTTGTACAAAGACTGAAATTTGTACTGCAGTCCACAGAAATCCAAAGGGACAAAACTTGCCACAGGTGGCTGAAAAACTACATCAAAAGTGAAAGTCTTTTTCAGCTTTGATAGGTAGGTAAATAAAGGCAAGTGCTGTAACCCTGTGCGGTTTTTGATTGGCAACAGGTTTTAAACCTCCTAATCTTGCCGGATTAGCAAATAAATTAGAAATCCAGTGCCAAATGCACAAATCTGTGTGGATACCTTGGAGGGGTTTAATTTCAGAACTATATGTAGCTAGCCTTGTCTTTAGTCCACCATTGTTTCACATCATGTCTGTGGGCATTTTTTCTCTGCCTTAACTTTGAAATATTGGACTAGTTGGAATGTCACTAAACCAAAAGGGATGGAAAGTTCATGCCCAGTTGCAGAAAGATCCATGAGTTCATGAAGGGTTTGTGTCCTTTGTCATCAAGACAGGAATGATTCTGTGCACATATTTAAGCCATTTGGGTTTGTGACTAGACATAGTCCTTGTCCTTTGGGAACTTTTGTCTTACCAGCTGCTCCCTGATCATGCATGCTTTGTTCTTAATGATAAGTGCGGTAAGCTGATCTCATAAGGTCTGTATTACAGGAGTGTTGATGCTTCCTGTGATTAGACTATTTCCTGTTGAAAACACATAAACTGTGATGGATGACTGTGAAGGAACACGTACATACACTGGGAAAGTGGAGAGCCAGGGCCCTAGGAACGTTGAAGTTTGGCATTCACATCGTGTGTGTTTATGTCATGAAGCATTGATACGGTTGCCAACAAGAAGTGGGAAACAGTTCATACAGTAGAGAGTTTGACCAGACCAGTGGTTCTCAATCTTTGATCTTCCAAATGTTTGGACTTCAGTAACTCCAGAGCCCCAGGCAGTGCAGCTTATGATCAGGGATTGAGAATCACTGAACTAGATGGCCTTTGTGAATGTATGAAGCCCCACAGTTTCTGCCTTTTCGTTATAAAGTCCCCATATTTCAGTTTGCTGAATTTCATCTGGTATGCATCACGAGTTCTGAAGACTGGAAGGCAGTGTGAGTAGGTTCCACAGAAAATATTATAAGCGTGAGGTTATGTGGCTGGCTGACAGTATACAGCTCAGGCAATCTCTTGGAAGCAAGGGAATTTTATAATACCTGATGAAGACAGGGGAAGCTTGGTAACCCGGCTGAGCTATACCTTAAGCAGAAATCTTCATCTACTGTTCACAGATTTTTGCTTTGGTGATGTGATGGACAACAGAGCCCCCTTTCCCTTGCCTTGTGCTCTGTTCAAGATAACCTGGGTTGGGTAAGATAGGGATGTATTTCTTCACTAAATTTCTTCTCAAATGAAGCAACAAGTAATTTTAGTAGTTTTTTTTCCAACTGCAAGAAAGTCTTAGAAAAACCATGCAGTTTTCAAAGACTATGCAATTCGAGCTGTATTATGTGTAACATTTGCAGATGGTTGTTTTGTACAGAAATAACATTTTCTGGACACAAAACAGCATTTTTTTCCCACGAAATAACCATATGTAAATTTTGCACAGAATAAGTCCAGAACTGCAGAGAATCTCATCAGCCCAGGATTCTTGACACTCAAAAAACATTTTTTGACTATTTTAAAAATATTCTTTCCACCACTAAGAAAGGTCCTATTTGAGCTGCTTCCTATGCACTAGTATAGAAACTCTTAAAAATCAGCTTGTTTTTTTCCCCTACAGATCCAGCCATGCTTTTTGATGCCGATAAAAAGCATAGAAACATTTTCTTGCTTGCTTGTTTGCTTTATTTTATTAAATATATACCCCTTCACTGGCAAATACCCTTTGGACAGCTAGCAATCATTAAACCCAAAGAGAATCAAACAATAATATAACAAATTTCTGTATTAATGTATCAACACATTAAAAGTTCAGTAATAGTACTGATGATGTATATAACCAATCAAAGATTTAATGCCTGCCACAAATACTTTCAACATTTGTTTGTCTGTTTTTATTTATTTTAAAGGCAACACTTCTAAAACCACAAAATGTAATAGAACTATGACAAAAGAAAATGCCAAAATAAATTAAAAGCAGATAGTTGGATATAAGCAAGAACACCCAGTAAATTCCTATTCTTCCAGATGTTGCTGGCACAAAATAGTTGTCGTGTGATTTGTCCATTTAGCACCCAGTGGTACATGAGTGGGCACATTTTTGTACCAGTTGAAATTTATGGACCATCTTTATAGGCAACCCCCATGTAAATAAACATTTTCATAATCCCATCTCAATGTCACTAGAGCATGATTAAATGAAATAAGCTCTGTCTTTTCCGGAAGGGTTGTGGTTGCTGTACCAGCTGGTGAAAAGCACTCATGGCCACCACTTCCACCACCTGAGCTTCCCGAGGTAGTCTAGAAAGTAGTCTGCCAAGCTGCCTGCAAAGTGGATACCTGTGAAAGTATTGTCCGTTGGCAGTTCTGCGCTTGTAGTGCAATACCATACAGGACAATCAAAGAATGTGGAATTGTTAGGAATAGGAGTAACATACCTTTTCCTTGCAATTGTCTTATTTCTCACATGTGATTGGAGAGCCTATTGCAAAATGGGAAGAAATGTTTTGTTATCTTTCTGTTCCAACTCTGATAGAGTTCTGAGTTCTGTTACTAGAGATATTTTGGTGCTGCTGCATCACTTGAATCTGAAGGTCTTGAAGAAGAGTGATGAGCTATGTGTCTGAGCAGTTCTTTATGCACAGGCATCAGTTTCAGAATGGGATTAAGGGAGGAGATGGCTGAGACAAATAACCTATGCCTGCTGTCACCTGTCCAAGCTCTTTAGTGTCAGAAGACATGGAGAAAACAATAGAAGCCATTGAAGAAAATGCTTTTTATAAGTGTCTACAGGGTACCATGTTGTACCATGCAACCAGGTTTCCAGATATCTGGTATTCCCACTGTTGAATACTGTCACACCACTGTATGCAAAGCGGTATATAAGGAATTCACATCTCCTGCTTGTTCATTATAGCGGGGGCACAAACGATCAAGTCAAAGGAGGTCCAAGTACATCTGCTTCCTCTCTTGAAATGAATAAGGTAACGGTTCAGAGAGGATTTTTGAGTTCCATGTACCCAGTCAAATGTGTTCGCCTAGAATAAACCTATGCACTATAGTGGGAATTTAAGAAAACATCAGAATATCCTGTCAGTAGTGACTAGGAGTAAGGGTGGATCCTGATTTGACCACTGAATTAAGAACTTCTAATGAATTTAATGACCTTCAGTGAATTTATTAAGAAATAAACTTCATATGGTGATGTAGAAAACAGTAAGGCTAAGGCTTAGTAAGCTGCAGCCAGTTTTTAAAAAAATGTGCAGTGACGTAAGAACTTGGGTGGGTGGTGGAAATCATAGAAAACCAACCAATAAACTGTTTGCAAAACTTTCCTTGAGCTGATTTTGGCCGTGAAACATGAGTTCATTTTCCCATTTGTACCTGAGAAATATTGGAACAAGTATTTAGGTGTACAAAACTTAAGTTATGTTGTTGTAAATTATATTTTGAATTCAATAATATTCTTTGCTTCTGAGGATAAATTTTCACAACAGATAGGCAGTTGTCAAGAGTTATTTGCCAGCCTCCATTTATCACCTCACAGTGATGATCTTCAGGTATTCAGGAAGACAGAAGGATTTTTTCCCCTCAGAAAATAACTTGGCAGTGCTCTTGGGTGAATACATCCTTTATCCATCCTCAGATGATAAGACTGACTGCTTAGCTCATATTTCTGTGCTATCGTCTTCAAACTTGATCTTGAAAAATTAGCCTCCTTTGCAGAAAGAAAACATAGCATTTAAGTCACCGTGATGATCAAATATGGTTCTAGTTTTTACAGAAAGCATGGAGAGAATGAATTGTTTGATCATTGTGATGGGACCCATGTCCATTTTGAAACAAGAACTAAAATTATTGTGAAGGGTATATGAGAATCGTAAACTCTTCTTTGTTTTACTCATAACAGAACTTCTTGGTCTGATAATTAGATTCTTAATCACCATTTTCTACTCTTATTGAAAGAATGGAATGAATGATTTCTGTCTAAAGATTGCATCTGATATTGAGTCTATAGAAGCACTTACAAATACCCTGATTTTAAGTCAACCTTTAATAGTCAAAGAAAACGAAAAGATAAGCACCCTGTTTTTAGATGGGAGAAAGTCCATCAACAATCCTGATGAAATTCTGTCTCTGCTTCCTTCCCTCCCTCACTCTCAGAATTTGCCTTCATAGTTTTAAAAGTATGCAATTAATAGAAGGAATTTTTCCCCCACTCCAGATGTGGCTATACTATAATAGAGTCTTATAAATGCTTCAGAAAGGGGAGCGGAAAAAAATAGCTTTGAACGAATGAGAACCAAATCAAGAGCACACCTGGGTTTGACAAAGATTGCATTTACTGACTGCTGTGCTATCACATTACAGAGAGAGCCCAAGTCTTTGGGAGCAGCTGTAGAGAAAGGGTTGGCAAATCTGCATGCAAATAGCAGTGCATTGTTAACTTAATCAGATGCCTAGAAAAAGATGTGCCAGACCATGAGGGTGATCTATAAACAAGCAGAGAGTCCAGAGCGATGGGGAGGGTGAGGCTGATTTTTGAAAAAGGTGTGTCACTGGAGGCTTTTCTCCTTGAGTCAAAATCCTTTTCCTTTTCTCTCTCTCCCTGCCCCATCCTTCCCCACCCTTTTTAGTCTGGAGTAGGTACTGCTTTTCAGCCTACATTAATTCCAAACTACCAGTCTTTTGATCCACATTATAGGAAATGCAGTTGAAATGAGGAGAGGCAATGTATACTCAAAAAAAGAAAAAGAAAAAGAAAGAAGAGCTTTAGAGTTGCAGAAAATTCTCTTTTTTTTTTTTTAAATAGTAGGTTTGAAAACCAGATATTTTTTTAAAGGCTATTGTAACTAGCACAACTTCATATTTACCTATCTGGCATCATGCTTTTTAAGAGCCACAATATAATTTTAACAGATGCAATAATATATAACATACCCCATCGTATATCTGACAAAGAACGCGGCTTGGAAAATACAAAATAAGAGCATAGTCACTGTCAAAAGGTATGGGGGCGGGAAGCGATACAGTTGGAGGACTGCTCTCTTCTGTTTTATACTTCTACAGTCAAGGTTGTTATTTTCTGAAAGGAACAACATGCCACATCAATTCAAATGATATTACTATTAAAATATTCAGATGTATTGGCGGAAGAAACAAACCGATGTTCAGTTGAAAAAGAAAAAATCTTCCATAAAATAAAATTAAAAAGGAAGAGTGGGGGGGGGGATCCAATGAAGAAAAGCATTACATTCTTTAAATTCTAGGCATTCAAAATTAATTCTGGCTTAAAGAGAAGTTGCAGTCACCTGCTACTCATATTGCCTATTAATGTTAATGGGAATATATGGTGAAAATCGACTTCATCTTTAAGTCTAATATCATAAAAAATAAAAGAAGTAATACTATTTAATCACCCACAGCTTAATAGTGCCTCCGTTGTTTACTGCCTTTTCACTAATTGCTCTGTACTAATGTATTTTTGTGTGATTTCCAGTAGTGCTAAAAGAACAGAGATCCATAACCAATTAAATATAGTGTTTTATGTTAAAAATATATCTGTTGTTGACTACAAATGAATAGAAGAGTTCATGGGGAGTATTTTCTTTTTAGGAGGAAAGGAGAGGGTTGGTATGAACATAATTATAAAGTCATGGGTGTTTCATGTTGTAGCTTTCCCCTACATGACAGCACGGTGATATTCATGAACAAGGGGCAAACTCAAGGAAGTGTTTTGCATTCTTTTCTCATAATTAGCTTCTACATTTATGCTTACTGTAATATTTATATATTATTCTGCTTCATCTGGAACTAGGAAATGTACAGTTCCCTTAATGACAACAGTCCAGTGCTGGTCAACAATGTTTGTAAGGAGATGGATGGAATCCTAGGTCAGTGATTCCTGTTTCATGTATTGTTTTAATTTTGTTCAGAGGACCAACCATCTAGGGAGATAGATTTCTATACCTTAAGCTCAGCCCCACATTGCATATATTGAATAATAGATGCACAAATTGAGCAGCATCCACAGTCACACCATGCAATCTAACCCTGATAGGCAGACAGCCATTTAAACACATGAACAGTCAAAATAACCATGTTCTGTAACATATATGTGCATATATGTAGGATGAAAAAATTGGATAAGGCATCTTGCTGTGATCTAATGAGAAGGAGTTTCTAAAAGCCCAGGCCTTTACAAGCCCAGCTCCTCTGGTCTTAAAGGCTGTTATTATCTGGATGAGAGACTGCCTGGGTGTATTGGGAGCTATAGGTCATTTTGGAAGGGGGGCAATTTTGGAAGGGCTGGGTAGCCAAAGGACACAGTGTGGGCTACAGAAAGTCCCTTCTCCCAAGCAAGGGGAATGATAAAAACAAAAAGGCAAAAGTGAGCAGATGGCAGAAGGTGTTTTCCCACCCCCTGCAAGTTTTCTATGAGAAAGGATGTCTTGACACTTCAAGATAGCTTTTTAAAGGATGTCAACCACCAAAAGTTTTTCACCTTTTGGAAGTTTTTTATTAAAATTGCACAAGGGGGTTTTGCAGAAAACCAAATTTGGGGGTCCAAAAAAGCATGCTTTGAGAAAAAATGCACAGTATCAAAAATATACAAAACTCTACTGGAGCCCAGCGTGGAAAAAATGTTTGACCTTCCTTCTTCCTTCCTTCTTTCCTTTTGTGCAGAATATAGTAAATGTACATTTGTTTCCTACCAGACTTTAACTTCTCGTTTGGGTTTTCTAGTTGGTGTGGGAAGGGTGAGGGGGGTTTGGCACTGCTTCTTATAAGCTGAAAACTACTTCTATAATAGCAAAACATGATTTTTCATCAACTTTTTTTTGAGGGGAGGATGATGGGTGCCAAGGGCCACACACATGCATGTGCACACATACATACACACAAAGGCCTGGGGGCTGCATACAACCTGCATCTTGCCCATCCTCATGAAGAAGATTCTAGGTTCAATTCCTGAGATCTTTGGATATGGCTAGGAAAGAATTATTCCGGAAACTCTAGGGCAACGGTTCTCAACGTGTGGGTCGCGACCCCTTTGGGGGTTGAACGACCCTTTCACAGGGGTCGCCTAAGACCATTGGAAAATATGTATTTCCAATGGTCTTAGGCTCCATTCCCTGGTCGGTGGTGGTGTGCAAGCGTGAGCCATATGCTCACGTCCTCCTGCCCCTTTTGGTGGGAGTGCGTGCGGCCACACACGCTCCCGCCAAAGAGGGCAGGAGGAAGTGAGCGCATGGCTTGCGCGCCACCACTCCTGGGCCTTTCCCACATGTTACCTTATCGTGGAGGTGGGGGGTGCCCTCTCTTTGCTGCTTCTTCATCCCGCAGCTGGCTTCCTGGTTGCATGACCACCCTGCCCCTTCCTTCTGCATGCAGCCTGGGAGCTGTAGGCTGTGCTGGGGGAGGAAGGGGCGGGGCGGTCGCGCGACCAGGAAGCCAGCTGCGGGACAAAGGAGTAACGAAGAGAGCGGCTCGTGCAAGAACCTGCTTGTGAGAATGACACCCCCTCACCTCCGCAATAAGGTAACGTGCAGAAAAGGCCCAGGAGTGGCGGTGTGCAAGCGTGAGCCACATGCTCGCGTCCTTCTGCCCCCTGTTCAGAAGGGACTGAAATCGCTCCCCTTCTCCACTACCGGGAGAACCTCTCTTCTGACGGGCCAACTTGGGGGAGTGGCAGCAGCACGTGGGGCAGGCCCCCTCCTCGCCACGGCCTCTGCCCCATTCGCCACAGAGGGGGGCGCTGTGGAAGGGCCGGGGAGCCGCAAGGCAGCGCTTTTCCGGGGGAGTGAGCTGCACCAGGCACAAAAGACAAAGGCTCTGGGATTCCCCCCCCCTGGCCAGGGTCGACACTCTGGAAACTTTTCCCGCACTGCCCCCGCAGCGGAAACGAGAGCGAAGCAGAAGCAGAGCCCAGGGCGGTTTTCAGAGGTTTTTTCCCAGGGGAGACGCACGGCTCCTTTTCCCTCCCTGCCCACCCCCCCGTTCCTGGCTGGTGAGGCGGCCTTTGCCTGGGGGGCGGCATTGTAAATAAGAAATAAATAATTTTATGGTTGGGGGTCACCACAACATGAGGAACTGTATTAAAGGGTCATGGCATTAGGAAGGTTGAGAACCACTGCTCTAGGGAGTATCTGAATCTTCTCAGAGTTGACCTTATTGGGTTATATGGGCCAGTGCTCTGATACTAATTCTGTTCTGCAGCTTCTTAGATTGTATATTAGAAAGTGTGCCCAGTTCAGAACCTGGCCCTGTGAATATGGCCATTTCCGCACTAGCCTGTTATAGCGCTATGATTCCACTTTCAACATCCTATGGAATCCTGGGGCTTGCAGTTTAGGGAGGGGCCGGCCGGCCAGCCCCTCCCTAAACTGCAAACCCCAGGATTCCATAGGATGTTGAAAGTGGAATCATAGCGCTATAACAGGCTAGTGCGGAAATGGTCTATGTGTACTCTTTCTTAAATATGAACAAAGGAGGCTTCGTTGTGTCAAGTCAGGCCACTGATACCAATATCTTTTGTAGCACAGATTGTCAGTGCCCTTCTAGTATTTGTCCCCTCAGCCACTCCTGGAAATATGAGCAGTGGGTCTTTGACTTCCTGTATGCAAATCGTGTACTTTACCATTTAGGTAGAGGTCTTCCTGAAAGGTTCAACCTGCTTTCCTACCACCTGGTTTGGTTTGTGTGGGATGCTCACTTAAAAAAATGGAGGCCATTACTTGTGCAAAACAATTAGATATCTGGTTAATAGACATGTATTAGTATTTTCAAAATGACACGCATATCATGTGTCCCAACCCATTCATTGTTGTTCCAGGCCTGGAGGCAATGTGAGCTCCTCAGAGGAGATCTCCAGAGAGACTCTTTAGAGTCTACACTGGAGAGCAACAGGGATTTCTTTGTAATGGACCCAAACTGTGGAACTCATTCCCAAGAGAAGTCAGGCAGGTCCTATCCCTCCTGAGCTTCTGGCAGGCAGCTAACATGGCGTTGTTTCATACAGGCCTGTATAGTTAAAGTTAAAGATGGCTTCTTTGGCTGCTTTTGCATTTTTAAGAACTATTTTTAAGAAATTTAAATAATATTTTCATTTATTTTATCTGTCCATAAATTATAGCTGGCATCCTGTTAGGCATGCCAATGTCATAAGCTGGGTTTTTGTTTGGTATTCACATTTAAGATCACAGCACCATTGCCCTGACACCAAAAGCCTCCCAAACCCACCTTAATATAGAATCACAGAGTTGGAAGAGATCCCAGGGGCCATGCAGTCCAACCCCCTGCCATGCAGGAACACACTTCAAAGCATTGCCAACAGATGGCCATCCAGTCTCTGCTTAAAAACCTCCAAAGAAGGAGACTCCACCACACTCCAAGGCAGCATATTCCATTGCCAGACAGCACTGACTGTCAAGATGTACTTCCTGAGATTCAGGTGGAATCTCCTTTCCTGTAGCTTGAATTCTTGCTTGCAGGGTGTTCCTGCATGGCAGGGGGTTGGACTGGATGGCCTGTGTGGTCTCTTCCAACTCTACATTTCTATGATTCTATGATTCATTGCTCCTTCTCCTAGTCTCTAGAGCAGTGGAAAACAAGCCTACTCCCTCCTCGATATGAACATCTTGGGAGCAGTTCTGCAGAGTTGGCAAACCTTGATGGTGACATGTCCAGCTCTCTGCTGTCAGTGAGCTAAGATATGGGGAGGAGTTGCAACAGGACCCCTCAGGGATTCCTGCTGCTGCTGGTTGTGCATCACTGCTCAATAGTGGGATGGAGTTGGACATGCCCTCCTTCAGCATCCCACTTGCCATCATCACAGAATGCCATCCCTCAGTATGGCTGCCTGGATTTTAAAGTAGTTTTGGGAGACAGATCCTAGCCACAACTTCATAGCTGTGTGTCAGATGCTGTATCCCAACCTACCTGTCTGCCTTGCGGGGCATAGCAGGCTGAAACACATACTTCGATAAAATCAGTACAATAGATGTTCAGTGATGATGGACCTCAGTAGAAAAAAGAAGAGAAAGAAAGTAGGCCTTGTATACTGGTTATAGTATTGGATCAGAAGAGATCCAGATTCAAGTTCTCAGTGAGCCATGAAGCTACATACTTTCTTGGACCATTCTCTCCCAGGCAGGCTTGCTCACAGAGTTTTTGTGAAAAGTGAGGTGAAAGAGGGCTGTGTATAAGACCTTGAGTTCTTTGGAAGAAATCTGGGATAAAAATGTAATAAATAATTAGTGCCATTAAATAGGATTTACTTCTGAGTACACATGTATAGGATGGTGCTATAAATTGATACATCTAGACTTCTTACTTTCACCCATGGTTTCAAAACTAGTTTCAATTTAATACATTTTTCATTGAAAAATGAAAAGGTCTACCCATTCGGGCACATGGGCTTTTGCACTTAGAATCCTAAAACAAGAACAAAGACTTCTTTGCTTTTCTCAGGTTGTTAAGGGAAATGTAAAATCTATACTGGTCAAGGTATATGTCTTGTTCAGTATTCTCAGTCTTCCCATAGTGCATGAACAGTGCCTGTAGCACTGTGCACACAGCACAGATCTCAAAAGTCAAAGTGTTTGCTTCCTTTTACTATCACAAGGTTGATAGTAAAAATCACTCTATGGACTGTTACCAGAGCCTAGGGAAGAAAACACATCACCAATTATATGTTGTGATGTATGTTGGATAATATTATTAGCGGTTCCAAAAATACGTTTGTGTCATAGATATGGTTGTTGTTGTTTCGTTATCAAGTTGGCTTTGCCTTACCTGTCACACCAATGAATGAGAAACTTGCAAGAGCCCCGTAGATACGATACCATAGTGAAATCTGGCTAGGTGTCTGATAAGACAGAAAAGAATAAAAATTTCTAAAACCCCATGCTGGTTTTCTATTATTATTGGGCTTTTTTAATCAATAGAGGAATCTCTGAAAA
Organism: Iguana delicatissima; assembly: GCA_948472985.1. NCBI lineage: Eukaryota > Metazoa > Chordata > Lepidosauria > Squamata > Iguanidae > Iguana > Iguana delicatissima. Next base: position 633,881 of record CAOKZL010000053.1, read on the forward strand.
TATTTGCAATGAAACCAGGGACTCAACAGCAAAATTATGCTAGGTTGTTCATAAGATATCACAAGATGTTTTGTCCTGTAAATTGAGACCAACTGGGGGAGAAAATACAATAGTATGATTGAACTATTGGGTACCAAACCCAGCTTGACAAGGCCTAGGAACTGTAGCCTCTCTGAGTGAGAACTTTATGTTACAGAAGGAGAGATAATGAGATCAATTAGAACCTCAGTCACTCAACTATAGACAGCTGTTGGTGCATAATAATCATCATTAGAGATGGGTGAATATGGGATGTTTGATTCATCAGGCAACCTGCAGGTATACTGCAAAGATGGGATTTAACTCCTGAGTACTTTGATTCTTTGAGGATGATGTTTTGTGTTTGGCATTTTTCCTATTTTTTTTTTTTAAGTCAGGCACACATATCTGAAATTAACTCAAAACAGAGGTTTAGGTTGCTAAGAGATATATGAATTAAATTAAGCACTCTGCAAGATCAGGAGAAGGAAGGGAATTTCTTTTCACAGCTATGTTGAGTGGTGAACAAAGGTGGAGAGCATCACTGTTAGCTGTGTAAGGTAAATGAAACCCTGTGAGCAAAGACAGTGAATACCAGATGGTAGGAACAAACAAGAGGGGACAATCATTACTTTTATAGCTTGTTTGAAACTTTCCACAAGTATTTGGCTCATTACTGTTGGAATCAGAATCCTAGACAAAGTGTGACTTCATCTGACCTGGCTACAGGAGTGTTGGATTTTCAAATCTAACCGCAATACCAAGTGATCTAGGAAGATGCAAGAGACAACTTATCCACTAGGCTGCAGTGCTTTTTGGAGCTAATAAAATTTTTCGTCAGGAAGACACAGACATGTTTTAAAGCATCACTTTATACACTGACTGTGCTTATTTAGGCCCTATCAGGAGCTGCATGAACAAGGATAGAGCCAAAAATATTGGGAAGCACCACCATCCCTCTCTTCCCACTCCAACAACGGTTTCTCATCCTCCCTCCTCTGTGTACCAGAGGCTTGCATGGAATACATGAAAGGGATACATGAAAGGAGGTTGAGGAGCATGGGTTAGACACTCCTGCATTGTACTCTGTGCAGTGTAATGTGCAGACATTGGCCCTTTCCACACGGGGGATGGGGAAACGGGGCAGCGCACGCAGGGACGGATCTTACCTGAAAGCGGGTTGCTCCGTCCCTGCGGGGAGCGCGTGTTCGCCGCTCCACACGCTGGTGAATTTTGGCGGCGTTCGGCGGCGCCCAAAATGGCGGCTGGCGACTTCCGGCGGCACTCCGCCAATCAGGGCAGCGCGCCAGCCAGAAGCCCGCCCCCAGGCAGCTCTGCAGGGACGCGCTAGCGCATCCCTGTAGTTTCAAATGGGGCGCTGCAATGGGTTAGCGCGCTCGCGTTTTTTAAAAACCACATGAAATGTGGTTTTTAAAAAACGCGCTGCGCCACCCCTTGCGGCCGCGCTAGGGCAGTTTGAGGTGTGGAACCTCCACTTTTCAAACCGCCCTAGCGCACCCCACGGTGTGGACAACCTCCGGATGAGGTCGCCCTAAGCCGTTTTTTTACCCCGTGTGGAAAGGGCCATTCTATAGACAAGTGTGCCTTTTCTGATGCCACAGCTGCTAAACCAAATAAATGCTTGAGAGGCTTACAGGATCTACCAAAGTGGCTGCATATCCTCCAACAGTTCCAGTTTGGTAGAGATAGTCCTGATCAGCCCTCTGCCATCTCACATTCTCAGCTGCCTTTAAAATGTCATGGTTCTTTGTTTTCTCCTCTCACTTCCCCCATTTGTCCTCAGAGTACTTCAGTTGCTAGAAAATGAGTTCAAGGTGTAAAAGGAGTTTGGACTCAATTAACTCAGCTAGAAGAGGGTAGAGTCTTGCCCTTCCCCATCAGCTCAGGCAGAAGCAAATGGCAGAATGCTACCCTAGCTTATGTGTTCTTCCTTTTTAATACTTTTGCCATCTTGACTGCACTTTGATGTTGCTTGGCCACACATGTCTTGGTTTTCATCTGTGAAATGTTGGAGGGTATGGGATTCATGAGAGTGATGAAGTATTAGGACTCCAAACATAAGAAATTACACCAGGAAAAAATATCATTTGAAGTAACTGTGCAGTAAGAGCATTGCCATCCCTGTGAATATTAAGACTGCCGTTTCTTACTCGGGAATAAGAAGTCTTCCTTTTTTGTACTTAGACTCATCTGTTAAGCAGATACCTCATCCTTTTTCATGAGTAATGGTCTCTATCATTTTAGTCAGCACTTTCCATTTATTAAGTAAGCTTTGGAAGAAGTCTAAGTACCCTTGAAAGGGTAAGGTGTTGAGTGTTTGGTATCCATAAACTCTTCTTTTGGGACCATAATGATAAAGTATGTACTTGGTGTGCAGAAGGTGCCAGATTCACCCCCTGACACCCTTATTTAAAACAATCAGGTTGTTGGTGATGGGTAAGTCCCTTCTTCGAGATCCTGTATTCAAAGAAGATAGCACTGAGCTAAATGGACAAATAGTTTGACCTTGTACAAGGCAACTGCCTGTAGTCCTCCATGTGTGATCTAAGGAAGATGGCTTTGCATAACTGTATAATTGGGCATCTGTTTTTCACTCTTCTCCCTTGCTTTGTCTTCCAGTTTATTGAGAACAAAAATAGCAATGTTCTGAATAAGCACACAAAGCTGCACTTCCCTGTAAAGGCAGGTGTCAGCATTTCCCATTCTCTTGTTTTTCCCATTGGCTGTCTTACATTGCAGGTTGCCTAAGGGGAGAGCCCTGGTCAGTTTTGCCTGTGTAACTCATAAGGTGCTATTCATACTGAAAGCATGATATGTTTAAATCAGTAATAGGGGTCAGTGAGCTCATATTCATCACTTAAAGACAACAGCATAAACTGAATCAAACTTTCATTCCCAAAAACAAGGCTGTGATCTCGTTTACTGAAGTTGCAAAACCTGATTGAAAAGAACCATTTTTGATCAGCTGCTGGGGCGCTGTTAAAAATTTAAGCAGATTAAATGGAAACCTCATGGACATGTGGGCCACGTAGGGTTGTAATTGGGAGGGAGGTATGCCTCTATATGTACTTCTTCAGATCTTGTGGAAGGAGGTGTTAATTACCTCCTTCTGCTAGCCCCACCCTTTACCCTAGCATACAACAACAGCTGGGGATTGGGGAGCACAACTCATTTCCCTGTCGACTGATTAATGACAGGAGTGCAACCAGGCTTGTTCTAGCTCCTGTCCAGCACAGAGGGAGGAAGCAGAAGCCTTATACTGGAGGCAGAGACTTCTCCAACTTCCTTTTGTGTCAAGAACAGCTGGTATTTGCCTGGGTGCATCCCTGCAACCAGTCATGCACACAACACTGATTGAGTGCAGTACCTGCCTACACCTGCTGCACCAGGTGCATACACCTGCAGTACAGGAAAGACTGCTCACACTAACTCAGCACATAATCAGGCAAGGATGGTTGACTGGACATACTTGAGCAAAGAAAATTCATATACTGCATTTTCTCATTCCTGAAACAGATCTTCTATCTTGACACAATGATTGCCCCATTAGAAAAATGGTCAAGTGCTGCAAGATTTTTCACATATCAGGATTTTTTTTTTTTGGCAGACAAGTAGTTTGAACAGAAAACATTAGTTTTTGCCCAGAATGTGCAAACATTCTTTATGGAAAAAAATCTTGTGGAAGCCATTTTTTTCCCTATAAAAAAAGGCCCAAAATGTGAAAAATCATTTTCAAACGCACACAGGATCTTGTAGTGTGACCCAGCAGCGTGAAAACAGAATAAGTGAAAATACACACCCTAATAATCAAGTGATGAGAAATCAAATGATCCATGTGCATGTGTGACCTCGTCCTTAGTGGTGCTCCCTGTCCTATGGTTTAATTTTACATGGTCTTTCCCCAGTACTTCCTATTGCTTGTGTTTTAGAATGCAAGAGTTTGTTGCTGCTGCTGTCCTACATGAGTAATATGAATTGGCACAGCAGGAGTCAAGAACACTTGAAGTGTAATCCCAACTCAGTGTGTGTCCTTGGGCCCTTAATCACTTTCTGTTTTCAAGGGCCAAAGCCACCTTTGGTGGCGTCAATGAGCAAAAGTCTGCTGAAGTCAGCAGAGTTTCCACTTACGCGAGTGGTGGATTTGGTGCTAATATGGAAAATATACTTACGTACTTGGGTGGCTGTTGTAAGGATTAATTAATTAATGTTTGTACAGCACTCTGGATATATAAAGTGCTGTAGAAGTGCTTAGCAATATTATTATTAAGTCCCTGTGCATCACTTATTTACTCTTAATATCTGAACAGACTGTGGTTTTTGCTTCTGCGAACTAATAGATCTAAGGAAGGGAGAGAGGTATTGTTATGACTATGGATCCAGGCAACTGCTGAATGATTGTTATACTCTGAGCAGAAATAATCAGGTGCACACTCTCACAAATTGCTGTTATGCAAATATTTGTGCTTGCTAAGAAAAAAAACTTATTTACTTTTGTTCCCATGCCTGCTGCAACTTGCAGTTCTGAAAAAATAATGTCTTTCTCATTTGGACAGAAGGTTTTTGCATGGGCAACATGGTCTAATGGTGAAAATGCAGTCCTGGGTACATATTACACTGGCTTTTGGACCTGGAATTCCTGGTGAGGACAATGGCTAGCAGTAAGATAGTATTATGCCAGTGCAAAAGGTTCCAGACATCTCCAGGTAAAACAATCTATGTTAACAAGGTACAGAAAAGTTTTACTTCAGACTGAAGAGCCACTATGAATTAAAAATGGACAGTGCTGAGTTAAGTGAACCAATGACCTGACCTGATATAAGACAGACTTGCATCTTCCTATGTAGGAATTTTCTGAGAGCCAGCATCGTGTAGTGGTTTGAGCATTGGACTGCGACCTTGGAGAGGAGTGTTGATTCACTGCTGAGCCATGGAAACCCACTGGGTGACCCTGGGTGCATCAGATACTCTCAGCCCCAGAAAACCCTGTAATAGGTTTGCTTTAGGGTCACCGTAAGTTGGGAACAATTTGAAGGCACACAACATAGGCAGCTTCCTCAAAATTCTACTAATGTATACATTTTAAGCACATTTTCCTAAAAAGCATATACTTGTACTCAGCTTTTCTTAATATACACATTGTTATATGCAGGTTTTTTTTTTTAGATAAAAACTGCACCACCAAATTTGGAGAACTGGGCTATCCAAAGGATATTGTAGGTCACAGTTTTGTGGCTGAGACAAGTTTCCAGCGCAAACCAAAGGAACGATTTCTTATCCTTAGAGTTCAACTTTGGCTTTTGGTAGGGATATGTTTCTCCCAGTCTTTTAAGCACAATTTATATGTATAGTTATGACAAATACCTTCCTGGAGATTCTATCTGAATGTGTAACTCCTTGTAAATTCCAAGTCTCTCAAAATTTACTTTGATGTTTTCCAAACTCTTTTACTACTTCATTTCTTAAATCTTCAAGCCAACCTCTGTAGCAAAAGATGAAGCTGATAGCAACTAGGCTTGAGCTGCCCACTCAGGATTTCCCAGTTCCACCGTCAATCATGCTGTTCCAATATAGTCTTTTTCTGTTCTCTCATGCCTTTTCTCCCCTGGTCCTCTGGGGAAGGAGAGGATAGATTGCCCTCAGCAGTGAAGAGAAGAAACAGGTCATGCTAACCTGAATGCTAGCTGAGTGAGTAAAAGGGATGCTCTTTGTGTTCTCTTATTCCCACCAACTGCACGCATGTGCTTAGGAACCAGCTGGGGTCTAGCCCTAGGTAACTAGAATGAGTGTTGTGGCTGCCAAATGGTGCCCAGACACAGGGTGGATGTAAGCAATTAGCAGAGTCTCCCCTCCTGTCGTTTGATTGGCTCGGTGTGTGCCCGGCACATTTTTTTGCAGCTGTGACTTGAAACTGGGATTCTTCTTGTGGCCCATAGACAGCTGCTTTATTGGGAAGCCAAAAGGAAGTTTTTCTGGAGTGGAGCCAGATGCAGCTGAGCTAAGCTTTTCTCAGCTGGAATTCACTTTTTGTACATATCTTGCTCCAGCATCAAGCTACTGCGTACACAGAATAAACAAAGAGCAATGCATCTGGAACAGAAATGCCCGTTCTAATGACAAGGGAGAGACTTGTCTTTCACTCATTTTCTTCTATGTAGATGGTATTAGAAACTGATACCATCTCTGCATCAGGAATCTTCCTCAGTAAATTCCAGGGTATTCAAATTCACTAAATCGAATATACGTTATAGATTTTCTCCTTTGAACTGTATTTGACATTTCAAAATCCATCACACTGAATTTAAGTTCCAAGTTTGCTGAACAAATATTTGTGGATCGGGATTGAAATACAAATATTAAATTCATGGGTCAGTATTCGATTCCTTCCTTGGCATTTGTGCCCTTGTGTTTGAGGGGCAACGTGTCTAAGCATATTTACTTCAAAGTAAATCCAGAGATTCCAATGGGACTTAAATCCCAGTAAATATTCAGGGGATTGGAGCCTTAATATACCATTGAAGCACTGAATAACAGTGTTCAGGAAAGACTTTGTTGAATCTTCACTTCAGATTTTGCCATATTTTACAACCCTCCCCACAAGGATTGGATGTCAGGTTTTAAATTTTGGAATTTTAGGGGTTTTTGCATAGAATCATAGAAATGTAGAGGCCATCCAGTCCAACCCCCTGCCATGCAGGAAAACCCTCAAAGCACTCCCAACAGATGGCCATCCAGCCTCAGCTTAAAAACCTCCAAAGAAGGAGACTCCACCACACTCCGAGGCAGCAGATTCCACTGCCGGACAGCCCTGACAGTCAGGAAGTTCTTCCTGAGGTTCAGGTGGAATCTCCTTTCCTGCAGCTTGAATCCATTGCTCCTTGTCCTGGTCTCTGGAGCAGCGGTAAACAAGCCCTCTCCCTCCTCTATTTGGCAACCCTTCAATACTTAGTTGTAATACTTAGTTGCAATAAATTGTATTTTATACTGGAGGACAATGGGCATGCACTGTAAGACACACAAATGCAGTCTCATAGTTCAGGAAGTACAGATGCAATCCTATTCTATGCACATTTACTCAGATGTGTCCCTTGTGTTAATGGAACCTGTGTGTGCCTGTATGTGTGTGTAGGACTGCAGTGTTAGTTTCATGTAAATATACTAACAGAGAAAGTCCAAGATGTGTGGTACCTCCTAAAAAGAGAAATTACTTAAGAAACATAAATCAAGGAAATGTCTCTAAAGGGTTAGTGTGACTGCAAAGAAAAAGGAAAAGTTTAATAGTGAGTTACACTGTACACTTTCAATAAACTACAATTTAAATGTTGCCTGTCTGTCTAGTACACTGTAGAAATCCAGATGGAGGCAGGCACAACTCCATCACATTTAGGCACAGAAGCAGATGAAAGGCCCGTCTTCCATCCCAGCTGCCACTGCCCTGGCCTTAGAGGGAGAGAGAGGCAGTATCTCCTGGACTTAATCTCCTCCCACACCGCCATCTTCTTTTCCTTTTGTGTCATGCCTTAATTAGATTGTAAGCCTGAAGGCAGGAAACTGTTTTACTGTTGTTTTACTTGTAAAGTGCCGTATAAAGTGATGGCATTGTCTAAATACAACATCATCATCATCACCACCGCCATCACCAAAGTCATCGCAGAATAACCAGCCATTGGCTGGAATTCACTAAGACAGTTTCAAATGTGTAACCAACCATATTTATCTAGGTACGTAGTGTCTCCCGGCTCAACTCCCGCGTCCCCATTTACTGGGTAGCCACTACAGTCAATGGGAGCCTGTTCCCCTGTTGATCAGGAAGCAGCTGACTGATGTTTCCATCCCCTTCCATGAGTGATCTCTGTTGTGACAGGCAGAAGCAGGGTCCCTGTTGTAATCCCCCTGCATGCCCGAAATTGCTCTCATGAGGGAGATAGATGGGGATATCAGTTGCTTCTTGCTCAACAGGGAAGAGTCCCATAGTGCACAGCATCTTTTTCCTGGCAAGTGGGAACTGGGGGACTTTCATTGTCCCTACTCATCCTCTAAGCGTAGGGATCATGAATGTGAAACTGTCATGAATGCGTAACACTTGGGTACACATTCCTAACTACATGAAATCTAGCCTTGATGTGTTACCTGATGGGACCAAAGTGACGACTGTAGTAAGATTTAAGACACATTCTGTCAAGGGCTTCAGCTTTCTCCCAAATCAGCACTTCAGATTTCCATATTTTCTTTCTTTAGAATGAACAATTATGAATGGATTTTGACCAAACTTGGTATTTACACTTAAGTTGACATCCCAAATACTTTCCAGCAATCCATAGTTCAGCTTCCTCCCCCTGCAACTGCTGTTTTGCCCATTTTTTCACTGAACTTGTAATGGAGCAAGTTTCAAGGACTGTATATGTTATCACCCAGTTTACATTTCATTCAGATCATAGGTGAAATCCTCAATTTCAACCTGGGCAATGCCAAGTAAATTTCCTTCTGTATAATCAAAGGTAGGGAGGATAGGTCACCAAGAGCAAGTGCAGATGAGCAGTGCAGAGTTGTAGGGACAGTGACAGGAAAACTAATGCTGAGAATGCTAAGAGAAAAACATTCAGCTGTGTTTGTTTAGAGAGATAGGAATGAAACAAAGAGAACTGTATTCAGTTTTGTTACATTTTAATTAATTCCTGAATGTGTACAAACATGGGCACTTTTGAGAAATGTGCCCTCAAAAACTAATAGGGTGAATAGGTAGGAAGCTTGTACAGAAGAAGGCTAAATGTGCTTTAACAAGAATCTTTCTGCAGTCAGTTTGGAACATCCGGAAGTTTACTGTTGGCTTCCTCAAAGAAACTACTTGCAATAATCCCTATTGCTTTAACTTGTCTTGGTCTTCAAAGACATTTATAGTTGCTATCCGTTAGGGCATTCTTTGTTGAGAACTGGAATGTAGCAGTGCATGAAAGGGAAATGTAGAAGGCTTGACCTGCAGTAGAAGACAAGAAGGGTGTTACTTTATCCTTGCTGGAATTACGCAGAGAAAGGTCCAGTCTGATTTTTTAATATAAAGAGTTTGCTACTGTATGCTCATAAACACCAGATGTTAAGATGTCCCTGGTTAGGTCTGTCAATAAGCTCTACAAGTCCTCTGAGTAGACCCATGAGAACTAGCTCACAGCTTCTTTGTTTGATCCTTCAGTAGCTGCTTTAATTCCATACCACTAGTAGCTAGTGTATCCCCTAAAGATGTTCTGTACAACGAGATAGAAGTGAGCCCTCCATAGAATCTTTGGTCACTGGCAAAGACCACAATTAGACATTTCTGTCTAAAATGTCCTTGTATACATCTGAGACGATTGTATGGAACAGTTGCATCAAATTATGTGTAGACTGTTTTTTTCCCAATGGCAATTGCCTAAAGAATCCTTCAGTTTGCTTAATGATTTCACTCACGGTTATTATGTGTCCAAATTGTTGTTCCCAGAGCTCTCTTTAGGCCTAGTGCTAATGCAGTTGACTTTCCAAGAGTAACCTGAAGATTGTTTGGGGTGGCAGGGGAGGGGAGTGGGAATGGTCTTTGAGACAGTGTCCTTACAGAGAATTTCAGGGAGAAGAATATCTTCTCCTGTTCTTTCCTTTCTCAGTTAAGGTTAGCCCTTCTTTTAGATTTCCCTGTTGTCCTCAAGTGTTTGTTTCTCCAAATTGTTGACTTTTTTTTTCATGCTACAAACCTAATGCTGTTCTTTTATAAATCATATGTGTGATCTACTTTTGTGTTTTTAGAAAATTAGTTAAATAAGTTGTAGCCATTACAATGAGCTGTGAGTGTCATTCATCTGATTTTATGAAGGTTGTTTTCTCTCATCTTCCCTTCTACTTTCTCTGACCCTAACCCTAACTCCAACTCTCTCCTCCCCTGTCTATCTTGATATGGATGGAAACTCTGTTATAATGTTGGAGAGGATTTATGGTTTGACGGGAGTGACATATCTGCTGTGGTAGTTATTGGCTTGCTTTTGTCTACACTCATATCACAAATTTGGGCAATTCAAGGCCAGGCAATTGAATGCTTTTAGGGGGCATTTGATGATATTGACTCTGAAGTCCAAGGCCATTTCTGCGCTACACTCTTATAGTGCTATTATTCCACTTTCAACATCCTATGGAATCCAGGGATTTGAAAGTTAGAGAGGGGCATTTAGAATTCTCAGCCAGAGAATTCTTTGGTCTCAGTAAACTACAAACCTCAGGATGTTGAAAGTGGAATAACAGCACTATAACAGTGTAGGGAGGAAATGGTCCAAGATCCACAAGTAGCAGTCATCTGTAAGCAGAGATTTTGAGATGTACCACAAGATGCAAAGACACAATATAGGTAGCGATAAATGAAGTGACTTCAGAGCTCACATGGAAGCATTTAGGCAAAATCTTTGTCCTATGCATGTCTGAAGAATAACATTTCTGAATTTCAGGGACATCTTCCTGACAGAAATGTCAACCTTCCACTTGTTGCCTTGGCATTATGGACCTGCCTGTTTATATCAAGCAGCACTATCTCGTACCCAATTCTATCCGGTAGATATTTTAGTTGCGGTTATTTCCTTGAGAGAGAAATGAAACTAGCTGTAGGGATGCTACTTCAATAAGAGAAAAGATCCTAATTAGCTAAGATGGGAAGGAAAGTAGAAGGTAAAAAACTCTTATATGACTGTTTCATGTCCTTAGTGAAGAACATGAATCACCTTAAATTCAAATGTGATAATAACTAACTTTTCCTACTGATAAACCCAATTTAGATACTTAGGACAGCTTTGTAAGAACAGTGATGGAAAATGAGCTTCAAAGCAGAGGCGAAGCACTGAAATATGTTAAATACTGGGTGCAGCTCAGCTTCTGTTGTCCATATTGCTTAATCCATTCTTTTAAAAAAAGACACCTACATTAATTACCAGAATGATGTACTTGCCAACAGAATAATGCATGGTGTCATCTTATTCCACTGCACCTCACTTCCATGTGGTGGGCCATTAATTAGTGTCTCTGCAAAATGAGCCTTGTAACTGAGAATTTAGTCAGATTCCTGTAAAAACATAACTTCAAGAAGGGAAGCTCTCCTTTGGAGAAACACTGAAATCCATGCCTTAATGAAGTTATGCTGTGTGTCCCAATTCACATGAGAAGAAATAGCATAAAATCTAAAAACCTGAACGTTTCCCCCATTTTGTACTGAAACTCCGAGTAAATTAAAAACCCTATAGTTCTTCAGGAAATCTCACTGGCAAACGTTTCCTTAACTTATGCAACAAAATGGACTGGGCCTTACAGTTGTCTATAGGACACATGTGCTAAAATATGGTTTACCCATTTGTCTTGCCAATGTAGAGAAACTACAGATGAGTTAGAAACTGATTCCGTCTTCTTCTTCTTTTTTCTTTTTTATTTTTAGATTTACCCCATTTGTAGTTTCCAAACATGGAAACAAACATCATTTGTGATAAAAAAAAAAATCTGTATGATTCCAAACTTGCAATTCATTCCTGAAAAGGAAAAAAATGTATAAAGGAGAATGCATACAGTTCTAAAATGTGCACAAACATATTTTAGTTAGCGAATGTATTCTTTAAAAAAATGTGCAAATATGACAGAAGGATTAAAGTATGTGCAGATCTCTGTACAAGGGGAAAAAATTATATAGAATTAGGATGGAACAACATTGTCAGCAAGATGGGGTTGATAGGTCTATGTATCCCACCCAAAAAGCCTGTTTTCCAGAAACCTATTGGATTAGACTGAATGTATATCTGGATGTATTCAAGCAACATGGCTTACACTGGGGAAGCAAGATTTGTTATCTGAACCTATACAGTGTTTAAATGGAGACAAATGCATTTCAATATAAGGGAACAGAACTTTGGAAAAATTCAAGTGTTTTATCTTATTTCTCTGTCCTTTTAAAATGTTCTCATTGAGAAAGTCTGTTTAAGTCTCATTTGCCAGACGTTTCTTTGTAAGGAATGCTGTGATTTTGTTGAATACTTTTTTCAGTGATCTCTGATGCAGCTAGACAAAGGTGATGTGGTTGGCCGTGACTTGAAAATGCACATTCTTTCACATTCGGTTTCTCATCAAAATTTTTACAAGGTCTAAACTCTTTAAAGGATAGTTAGGAGGATAGCATAACAGCAAAATACAATTTTGTACTTTTTTTGTTCTTCATTTAGGACGATAAGGAGCACTAGTTACAGAATGTGTTACTCAGCGGACGTATTTTCATTTCACTCTCTCATTATTCTGTATCTGACATTTTATTTATTTCCACATCTAGTGGAAACATCCTACTATATTTCTTATAATAAGTGCCCTTGTGTTATCTTAACAGAAACCTTGGCAAAGGGAGAGATAAAAAAGAAGACTACTCCATTAGCTCTGTTGGCAAACCAGTCCTATTTGGTTCTTCTTCTCCCTCAGTTCCTTCATGTGGGTCGTTAAAGAAACTTTAAAGAAATTGTGCTTGAATTTACCTGTTTCCCCTCCCCTTCCCTCTTACTCCTTTTGCGTCATGTGAGAACAGAGTGCGTTTTGTTTCTACTAAGAGTATTTAAACTGCTCAGGAGTCTTTTCACAGTAGAGGAGGGTTAAAAAATCCTTCAAATAAATAAATAATTTGACCAACAGGTCACAGATAAAACATGAAAAAGAAGAATTCAAAGCAACTGCAGAGTTTGGGGAACCAAAACCCCTCTTAAAAGAGAAAGCCGTCAGGAAGGGAGTCAAGTGGATGGAAGATGGTCTCCTCAAACAAGGAGTTCCAGAGCCTGGGTGCAGTCATTTAAAAGGCCATCTTAGCATGGATGAGTCAAGTAAATCCATGGTAGAAAAGTATATGACATAACTTCTGTCTTCTGTACTAATTTTAGTACTTAGCATTACTGGGTGGGAATCATTGACCGTAGATAAAATCATAAGTTTCAACTCCTCTTGAGGATGCATGCCTATCTCTTTAGGTGCTCAGATATCCTTCTTTTTGTGTAGCAGGCCTGATTGTCCTTGAGGGAGTGCTGCCTTTCTTCAGTCGGCCTCCAAAACAATACTCTATGTGAATAAAAAAATATTAGGATGCTGCAGATTCCCCCAAGTGAATTTTGTGTGTACCATGTGGACTGTGTGTAAACTCAGACCATCCCAAACGTACTTTTACTTTTGAGGAAAGTCAGTTGAGCCATTTTTGCATGATGCGGTAAGAAAATGACACACAGAGAAAAAGGTTGTATGGATAACATTAACTGTTCTCCATAGGAAAATAAAGCATCCTAAATCCGCATTAGAAAGAACATGTTTCAGAATCAAGCAACATTTCGGTTTTTCTCTTTATTAACTGAACTAACCTGAAAATGGAATTTAAAATAGAAACCACAGCATGAAAAAGATGAATCAGATCCCATTCTTTTCATTTGAGTATGAAAAGGAAAGCGGTTTCCTGACCCACTACAAGTGGTTAGTGACCCAGCCATGCTAACATGACTGTGTTTGCACCTACTACAGATGTTAGGAATTGTCACTGTGCTCATTTTGCTTTAGATTTATCTTAGAATATACTTTTTGCATTACATTGCCATCTAGCTCCACCTTTTACAGGTTGTCTTTCCCTCTACATCCCTGTACTTCTATTCACCTCAGACTAAAGATGGCAAACATATGTCTCATGAAGCAATTCCTGGCCACAACAGCTTATGCCATAATATATTTGCTACTTTTAAGGTTCCTCAAGACTGTTTATTTTAATACAACAGACTACTATGTCTGCTCCTCTGGAAATGGTTACAGTGGAAGCCAAAAGCAAAGTAGGAAAAGAAAGAAGCTTAGAACAAATAGAATTTTATTTAAATTGCGAAGAAAGAAAATGTGGTCATTTTATACTGCATTTTAAAATTAATTGGAGGAGTTATTGAAGAACAGTTTGGTCTGCTGCAATCATTGTTAGAAGGTCAGCAAAAGCTTTGGTTTCTCTCTTGCTCCAGTGCCACTGGAAGACATTCTAGCCATTCGGGCCAGCTTTTGCATGGATGCCCAACTCTGCCAGAAGTGTTCCAAGCTCTGCTATTGCTTCAGCTTGGCCTTAGTTTTTGGAATTGTTTAAGCACCCTTTCTCCTCCCTACCGCCTGTCTAATCTTCGTACATGGTCAGTTTTTTGAGATGCTAGACCACTAGGTTGCCAGTTTTTCTCAGGCAGACATTTTTGTAAACAAAGTCTTTATTCTCAGTAGTTGGCATATCTATAAAACTGCCTTTGAAACCCTATGTATTTATTACAGATATTTCCCTTTTCGTAGCTAAATGATGTGAATCTATCTTCCATTGTGAAGCCACATTGTTGGGAATATGATGATTTGAGCATTGTCTCTTGTGTTCCTCTGATACACACCTCTTCTTTTGTCATATCTTGTAATTTTGAGATTCACTCACAGTTGATTGGCTCTATCACAAATGTCTGTGGTGCTGGCATGGAGATGTTCTGTAGGTGAGTGAAGTCTGTTACATAGCTCATTGTCCCCATATTGCGTTGCTATCATGGAGAGGTGTTGTTGGAAGCTTTTACCTGGCTGCATATGAAGAGCCATTCCATTGCCTCCAGGAGAAAAAAGAGTTGTATAGTGGGAGAGCAACTATCAAGAACACCTCCCTACGATCCACCAACAGGAGCGTCAAGAGGCTAAAGTCAGCTGGCCCTTCAAGTTAGACAATAGGCGGTGATTGATGCTGTCTGAAAAAACAAAAATTGTTATCTTTCAACATACCATTTAAATCTGCACAGAACAACTTGACGCAGCAGTTCTTCTGGGTAGCCATATGTTTTTCAAGGAGGCAAACTGAACCTTTTCTAGCCATGGGTTTTAAAAGCTGCCAGTGAATGTAATGTATCTTTCTCATTTAGAATGTACCTTTGTTATTTATAAATCATGGCATATCTGAATCTGATTTCTTTTTGTAGGTTTGCAGTCTGAAATATATTCATATTGTTGTTATACTGGAAAATGCAGGAGCATTATGAAGATAAATTCATTAGTACTTGGAGTTCAATAGACAGAAGTGCAAATCATTGTTATTATCTCTCTCTTTATACATTTTTAAATAGAACATGATAATCATCTTTATGAACTCTACATTATTTATAAAGGTCATTGATGTTTGAGACATTTTTGAGCCAACACCCACTTTGGTAAATAGTATTTTAGTGTCAAGTGTAAGAAACCCAAGCTCTCCTCTTCCATAGCACTTTTGAAAAATCTGTGTAGTTTATAGATTCTTTAGGACTGTAATAAGTGACCTATTAAACAGAGGGTTGTATGATGCTGAAGCTATATTTCATTCTAATTTGTGGATTGATTCTAAATTGTGAAGGCAAGAAAGCAAAGACAAATTTCACATGTTTACTGTTTAATTTTTTTAAAAGAGGTAGAATATTAATAGTTGAGAAAGATATGTGCTTGTAGCATGCCAGGGTTCATATTATCCTTTCAAAACTTCTGGTAAGAGGTTTCTTTGAAAGCTTCCAGCATTTTACAGGTACTGATGACATAATTCAAGAGAGGTAGCGATTTGCAGTAGGACCTTATCCCCTGAAATATGTCAAAATTAGGGTTGATTCTACATTCCAGTAGAGGCCAAAGATATAGCTTGAGCAGTGTAATGCTCTTTCCGTGATAGTAGTGCTTCAGGCTGTCAGAACTCTAACTCTGACAAAGTATCGACAGCACCCCGAAGAGTAAGAGAGAGGAGTTAGAATCCTATGATTGCTGTCCTCAATGCGGCAGAATGTTTTCGTCTACAAAAGAGGTGTCATAAGTAAAAAAACAGCCCATCTCCTTTTCATCCCATTGTAGGCAGCTACAATGAATTATTATGGTTCACTTAACTCCTCAGCCTATCATGGTATACCTTATAGTTATTTATTTAATTTTTACAGCACTCAACTGACATATGGCATCAAAATGGTATTATAATGGCAGAAGCAATAGAAAGGAAGAACTAAAACAACAATGAAACCAAATTCAGATATTTAAAAGGTAGATATAGAAACAACAACAACAACAACATATACAAATAAAAGCTGCAGCCAGAACCCATTTATCAAAATCTTAAGATTCAAGATATGGGGCCCTTTCATTCTACCCCAAAGTCTAGAGTACTGGGAAACCACAAGAAAATAATAACAATAACAATAATACACCAATATCATGTCAGAACTCAAGCCCTTCCACTATATTTCTGGTTTATTCAACTGTGTGGACTTCAGTTGGGCCATGGGAGTTCTTTCCCTGGGAACAACGGTTTCCTGTTCCTCATAGCATGAGTGTGTTCTAGACATGGATGTTATTTCCCACATGTTTCTATGTGTTGATTGATACTTTGTGCGTGTTAATAGAATGTGATAGTATCGTCCAGATTACCTGGGTTGTACCAGACTTTCCACAAATCGTTGTAGGAGTATTTCCCCCCATCTTTCTGTATTAGCCCTTGTGACAGCCCTTGTTATCAACTCTGCTGTTAAGCCTGCTTGAGTGTAAGATCACAGTTATGCTAGCAAGACCTGTTGTCAAGTGAATGCTGCAATGTTAGAAACTAGAATTGTCTTGCTTGAGCATGATAGTAGGCAACATTTACTTTCTTATTTTGTCCTGCTATCAACCTTGTGTGATATACAGTTCTCTGCCACTGCTTTTGGGACTTGTAGCCATTAGCTTTTTTTGTCTCTAGCTAATCAACCAATTACCTCACATCTTTCTTTTATACGTAAACAGAATCACTTCCATGTGTTCTCCGTCTCTCAGTTATGAAACCTTGGCTATGGACATCTCCCATTCCAGTCCTTCAGCTGAAGCTTGCCATCATCTCCTTGCACCAGGTAGCAGAACTAGGCCCCTTAATAACAAATTCCAGCTTCAGTATCCCAGGGTAATACTCACAATAGCTGTGGCCAGATAACCAGTCCCCCCAGGGAGGTGCATCCAGCAGACTGAGGCAACCAAAGGATGGATTCCCCTTTTGGTTATACAGCACAAAACAAAACAGAAGAAATTTTACTGTGCACGTGTTAGCCATGTCACATTGTAAAAGTTTTGAGAACTTTGTAAGCCTGTTGCTAACAGGAAGATTTACTCCTCAGCCTTGAACTGCCAAGCTCAAGTGAAGCTGCTCTAGCAGGGCCTACTAAACAGACATTAATCCTTTAAATGCCCCATTTAAGTTCTAATAAGGATTCTGGAACTCATCTCCTCAGTAACAAGGGCTGCACCAGTACATCCTATTGTGGCACAGCTTTGATGTGGAGATCATAGTTTGCATTAAACCAAGAAAGCCACAGTTTCGAAACATGTAATAAGCTGGACAAAATGGGAGGAGCAAATGTGGAGGTCAAAAGCAAGGAGATTACGTCCAGAGCACTTAGCTATACCACAGAATCTTAGAATCAGAGAATCATAGAGCTGGAAGTGGCCTCGGGTCATCGAGACAAACCCCCTGCTCAGAGCAAGTTCTCCAGCTAAAGCATCCCCAGCCACTTTTTGGATTCACTTCTTGTGTAGATGCTAAATGCCTGAATGTACATTCCTTAAAGAACCTCTGAATTTCACACAGGGTGATATTCTACATAATCATTCTATCCTTAGTATTTGATCTATGTTGGCTTATACGCGCTTGTTGCTCTTAACTAGATGCTGAATGTTTGTGTAAACTAGCATTTACTTCCCCTCTTTTGTATTCAGTACGTTCTCCATTAATCTGGCACATTTATTTAAATGTTAATTGATGCTTGTTAATTTTTCTGAGAGCCAAGGTCAAAAGTAAGACCCAGCCACATTAGCATGATTGCAAGATCTCTACCTTTACTTGGGGAAGAGTCTGTATATGTACACACACACACACACATAAGTTTTTAATATGATTTGTATTAGTGACTATAAAATGGGGAAGGGAAATTTTTTTCTGGAAAATACTGATGTCAGAAACATACTGACTTGAAGTGTACTGGAATTTGGCAATTTGACTGATGGAGGAGAAGGAGTAGTAGCCTTAAGATGAAGTTAAACATGAATGCAATACCACTAGTTTTACAATGCAGTCCAAAGCCCAGGTAAGCGTAAATTAAATGATTTATTTAAGCCACTTTGTTTAGTCCTTGTGAAGTCAGTTTACTTCCTGGCACATTTCTGCTTAATGACTGGGGTGAAGATCAAGCTGTTTGTCAGATGCACGAGTGTTCACAGTTGAACTTCAAATTAGCTATTTTACTTCACACGTGCTCAGGGTGGCAGCTTCCAGTTTCTGCCCGCATTTCAGAAGCTCTCTCACACGCTTTCCCCCCTTAGTTGGCTGCCTTTTGAGATAAATATAGGATTTTTCTTGGAAAACAAAAACAAGTTCTTTACCATAAAACACAACTTCAAATGAACAAATATTGCTAGCAGAGTAGTTTAGTAATCAAACTTGTCCCCCACCTATTTGTACTCAAGTTTGTACACAGATAACTTGGGAAGACAACAGCAAGAGCCACATATGTAATGTTTTCCCTCACATACTAGGTAAAATGTTTTAGTAAATGAGTCCAGTGTTTCAGGGAGGAAGGGAAAGGAAAGAGCAAAGAAAAATTCTGTTGTGGCACTATTTTTGTCTTTCATTTCTTTATGACAACTTATTTGTACTTAAAGGAATCTTTCCAAAGAGCTAAGAAGCATCATTAAATAAAGACTGTGAAATGTGCAATATGGCTTATTTATTTAAATGTTAATTGGTCCAACGAACACTTCTAATTAGCTCTATATTTGCTTAGCAAAAAGTTTTACAAATTCCAATTGTGAAAAAAGCAGCTATTTTGAGCTGGTAAGCATGTTGCAGCATCAGCTATGATTTTTCTATAGTTCTCAGCCCTTGAAGGCACAATTTAATTTTTCATGTATGCATACTAGCAACGGTAAACACTTGCGAGTGTAAAGAACCTTCTTTAATTAGCTGCACAACAATTAAAGGATTCACAAACTAAATTGAACCCTGTCTCTGTGCTTACTAGCTGAATTCTACCACCTGTCACAACAGCACTTTGTTCAATCTGTTATGCAAAATCATTATAGCAATATAGCTGAGCGGAAAAAAAGAGAAAACAGCAATTATTTCTTACTTTTCTCTTGAATGGGTTATTTTGGGTTAGATTCATGTCAGGTTCATTGAAGCTAACCTTTTGAAATCTGTAACAGCATAATACTTATATGGCAGGCTCAGAATTGCTAGAAGACTATTTTGTTCTATCCTTTCAAGAGCAAGGAAAGCACATTCTTAACGTAAGGTACTTTTCTCTGATCATTTGGGAAGGGGAAAAAAATCCAACTGCTCTAATTCCTGCAGCAGCCTGTTATTTTTTCCTCATCAGACAGAAAAAACAAACCAACCCCAAACATGTAATAATACAACAAGCTTCTTTATTATTAAAGCTTGTTTAGAATGGAGAAACTAGCTTCAAGAATGTAATGATAAAACACTCTTTATTGGGACTGCTTCATTTTGTTTTCTTGGTTGGTAGCAACTTGTTCCTCTCGCCTTTGTTATCTTTCTGGAAAGAAAACATGCTAAATTCTCCCAGAATTGTGGAAGGGCCTACACTGAGAACATGCTCTCCTGCTAATAAGTGTGTGAAAGAATGCTATTAATTTATATGGTGGTTATTAAGCATTCTGTAGAAGCCTGGAAAAACAACAACACCACTGTCTTTTTGCTTCAGGTGTGAAAAGTGTTCACATCTCTGCATGCTTACTAAATGTGTAGCGTGTGCACTGCTAACATGATGCTCTTGTTTATCTGTCCTTAAATAAACCTAGAAACTTCAACGGATACAACTGTGGGTAGTTTCCAAAAAAAAAATCAGACGTGTTTGTCTGTTGCAGCAAAAACAGAGATCCTTTGACACCTTAAAAACTACCAAACAGATTACATCACAAGCTTTAATGGACTGTAATCCACTTCATTGGTTACATGAAGTGCTAAATCAGGCGTATATACACAGTCACTATGACAGGGAGTGCGACTGTAGAAAAGAACTCAGAAGGAAACTGAATAGAGGAAGTTCTTTGTTGTAATTTTCTGTCAAGTTGACTTACGGGCCCTTTCTGCATTGGGGTATTAAAACGGTGCAGAGCAACCTCCGACGGAGGTCTTCAGCACCGTAGAGCGGACTGGGGCGGACTACTTTTTGTAGTTCCGCACCTCAATCCACTCCAAAGCAACCAGAACTGGTGACGTGGCGTGTTTTTTAAAAACCTCTTTTCAGAGGTTTTTAAAAAGCACGGAGCTCGCAGCCCCATGCAGCTCCGTTGCCACGCTTCAGTGCAGATTTGCAGGCGCGCAGTAGTGCATGCCTGCAGATCTGCCGGGGCGGGCTTCTGGCTGGCGAGCTTCTCCGGTTGGTGGAGAGCCTCCGCCAGCCGGAAGCTGCCATTTTGGACGCCGAAGCCGCCATTTTGGATGCCGGAGGACTGCGGAGCAGTGAGCTCGTGCTGCTCCACATGGTGACGGACTTACCTGGCTGCCGGTAAGCTCCATTTTAGCATGTTTTCCCCGTTTCCCCCTCCACATGCGGAAAGGGCCACGATGACCTTTATGAATGAAAGACTTTGAAAATACTTGCTTATCACCTACCCAGTTCAGAGCTTGCAAAGTTAGGCCCTTGACTTCCTTGACCAAATCAATCCTCTTGGAGTGGGTGTCCCTCTTTTTCTACTGCTTCGCACTTTACTGAGCATATTGTATTTTCTAACAAGTCACATATGTCCAAAGGCCAGGTTAGTATAAAACCTTGCATGGTTGTGAAAGTTAGACCATAAAGATAGCTGACAGGAGGAAAATCAGCTCATTAGGAGGGTTGTACTGGAGGAGAGTTCTATAGATACCGTCAATTGTTAAAAGACAAATGAATGGCTCATAGAGCAAATCAGGCCTGAACTCTGCAACCTCAGTTTAGTCCTCTCAAAGAAAACTACAGTACTACTTCCACATTTGCAGGTCTGACCTTTGCAAATGTAATTATTTGCAAGGTGCATGTGCACCTCCCCCCACATTCTTCCCTCATTCCCTTGCCTTTTGCTTGGGCATGTGTGCCTTCCTTCTCTGCTCCCAGGCAAAAGGCAAGGGGAAGGGAGGAGAAGCATCATGCATGGAAAGGGAAGGCACACTCGTGACTTTGCCGTACCCTTCCCTGGTGGTGCAGTGGTTAAATGCCGGTACTGCAGCCACAAGGTTGTGAGTTCAATCCTGCCGGGCTCCAGGTTGACTCAGCCTTCCATCCTTCCGCAGGTCGGTAAAATGAGTACTCAGCTTGTTGGGGACAATTAGCTAACACATTGTAAACTGCTTAGAGAGCATTTAGCTGATAAGCAATATAGAAATACACATGCTATTGCTATTGCTATTGTGGGCAGAGAATGCATTCTGGGATAAAAGGCAAGGAAAGTGGGGAGAAGGCACATGCATCCCCCCCATTTCCTTGTCTTTTGTCTGGACGTGGAGAAGGAGAGCACATGCACGGAGGTAAAAGGCAAGGAAATAGAAGAGAGGAGCCCCAGAAGGAATGGGAGGGAAGCATGGGAGGAGTTATTCACAGTTTTACCACTTCAGGAGGGTTCTGCACCCCAAACTCTTACAAAAGTGGAGGGGCCACTGTACGTTATTAAAACTTAGCATTCATAAAATGTTTCTTGATGGCATAAATATCCTGGTACTAGGTAAATCAATTAACAATGTAGTGTGATAAGAAACTGCTATCCCGTTTAAAACCGCTTGTGATGAACTAGAACTTTTGACAAACTAATGTAGCAGTTTGTAACCATGTTGTCTATAATGTTTCTGTGGTCGGGCATGCCATTTTACATCATCAGTTACATCTTCATAAAACATCTGGATCTATCATTGTATATTACAAGCATATCAACTTCCATATTGTTTTCTGGTGACTAGGGGGTATCTCTATGGGGGACATGGAAGATCTAGATCACCATTGTGGATCCAGTTATTTTGTTTGTTTTGGGTTGCTAACACACTGTCTCCAGATTATTTCCTGTTTGGGACACTCATCTACAATACCAAATGTGCCTTCACCCCCTCTGGAGCTCCATAGTATGGATTTCACAGCATCATTAATTATAGATGACATCTGGTAAGATTTCGTATTTAGCTATAATTGTTGTTGGCATTGTGTATTGGTGGCCCTAGGGTGAATGAACCTATCACAGGACTCTCTGGGGCTGAGAGTGTGTGACACACTAAATACAGAGGCAGAAAGAGGGAACATCTATGCAAACTAAAACCAGTCTCACGACTAATTTTAATTCCAGTGGCACCCCACAATTAAATCTTGGAATTTTAAAGACATAAAGATCTCTAAGAAAGAATTCATACCTCTGACATAACATTGTCATTTTTGGGATTTTTTTGTAGGAAGTTATTTTCAAAAGTATTTTATTTTGCAAAGTAGATGCTCTAAGTTATTTCAGAATCCTTAGAGAAAGTATTCTTGAATCATATGAAGTAGTTTGGTGTCACTTATCACTTCTGCTGGCCATTTGCAGTTGAATTACTTCCCAAGTTATATTTATTGGGTTGAATCATACATTTTACTTGTGGAAGGGACAAGATCTTGTGGAGGGGCCTGCTGGAAAAAGGGAGTAGGAGATAAGACAATTTTTACTGATCCGTAATCTCCCTTGCTGTACCATCTTCTATAATTTCTTAGGTTGAGCATAATTTCTCATGTAGAAAATGGCCCTTCAGATTCAGATGACCATTATATTTTTATAAATCCATGTTTCCAAATCTTGAATTTGAATTCTGTCCTTATACCCTTATATTTGAAATACAGAACACAGCATACAAAGAGGTCTTTTAGAACATTTTAGACTGAGGGAAGGAAGTTTGTGCATAAACTTTCCTGGTACAAACTAACTCAGCCATGTTTCCTTGTATTTGAACTTGTTAAAAAAATCTTTGGGCTGCTCTGGTTGTTTCTTAACTTTTCCTATCATAGATATATCCCTTCCAAGAAAATTTTCTTGAATTACTTGTCTGTCCCTGGAATAGTCTAAAATCTATTGATCTATTTCTATTGAATTGAAACTATTGAATCTATTTCTATTAAACCTATTTCTACTCATAGCTGCTTGTTTTTCATGGTTTCCATAGTCCAGGGGTATGACCTTCAGGATGTGGGATTTCAGCTACCATCAGTTCTACCCAGCATAGCCAGTGGTGAGTGGTGATGAGAGTTACAATCCAAAAACGCCTGGCATAGAGCTTTAAATCTTCCCTTATTTTGCTGTTGCATTCAGAGGGGAAAAAAAAATCAAAAGTCTTCTCTCTGCTGTGCATTTCGAGGCTAGTTCTTTACATCTCAGGAAATCCCTTGCAAAATTTTGTAAAGTTTTTTTAAAAACGTATTTTTACTGCTGACATCCTTCTCCTCTAATACTTGGGCCTTCTAGTTTTTACACAGGGACCAAAACAGGTTTACAGTTTTTTTATTTATGAGTGTCTTCTTGAATTCAAGTTCCCTTTTTTTTCTCAAGAATGAGCAAATTTCAGAATTATTTTTCATATCTGTAATCCAGTGGGCCATAAGTTACACTCTCCTGATATATGATGATGAAACTATTTCAGAGCACTGATGGTTAAAACATTGTTTTTGTAAGTGCGGCTCCCACAGCTCTAGCCAACATAACCAATAGAGAAGAATGCTGGGAATCACAGTCAGTGGACATCTGGTGGGCCACACATTGTCCACTCCTACTTCAAAGCATGAATGGGGAGCCTGTGTTCCTCTAGGTTGGACTGCAACACCCATAATCCCTAGCCAACATATACCAAAAATAAATAAAATGATAAGATAAGAATAAAATAAAATAAAGGAAACCGGAAGAACTTTATAGCATCAGTTTTTGTGGACATGGTCTACATTATGAGAGGCGTCTGATAAAATGAACTGTGTCCACAAAAGCTTATGATAGAAATTTCTTCTTTCCAGAATCCGACTGGATTCCTTTATATCTCTTGATGTGAAAATAGGCTATGGCCGCTACATAGGGCATGATAAGAATGATGAGAGTTGCCGTCCAGCATCTGGAGGGATACACATCCTTCATCCGTGCCATTGTTTGTGGCAGTCAGTAGTTTGCTTGGTTGACCCTTGATTTCAGTCTTGCATGTCTGGACTGAATTAAGGGAATGCCCCAGTTAAAAGGATTTGAAAGGATTTTTACAAGAGTGCAAGGCTTTACACTCGATAGTGATTATGCTCATTATTTTTATATTATCGCAGGTATTGTGTTCAGATGCAAGGCTGTACACTTTGCAGTGATTATTTGCGTGATTTCTTTATGGTGGATAGCAGGAATACAGGATTGTTACAAATGATAATAAGGTGTATATTTCTCTTAAATAGTGAACTGAAAATTGATCTACTTTCCAGTAACATGCTAAAGCTATTGATATGATATGAATAGCTTCTGTGACCAAAGTCAAAGAATTTGTTCTTGGGTGAAGGATACACAATACAGGCATTTCAGAATCTGGGGTTACAAATGAATAGCTCTGATTATTCCAAGTAGCCATGTTTTTCAAGTCTTCCAATATTTTTAGATACTTGTCCCTCTGCATCATTTTTGAAAATGTGCAAGTGGGTACAAGGAGGCCTTTTGAAAGCCTGACACATTCTCCATAAAATGAAATATAAAAGCCAAAGGTCTGAAATTGTGGAAGAATGTGTGTGTTCATTCTCTTCTCAGCTGAAAGCTGGAAGAGAAGCTGCCTTTTTGATATTACTGGTTTGTTAAATTCTTGGATAATGCAGCATTCCAAAATTAGAAATTAAGACATACCACATATGTCTTGCCTGTACTGGTTAAGTTCTTGTCACATATCTCTTGCTTGTGTTGCATTAGTTGCTGATGTGTACAGAGTGAGTAGGTTTAATAGCAAAGGTATCTTTTAATGCAGCATGACAATATCAGTGCTACTGGAATCATGCATCTCAACAAATGACACAGAATAAAGTAAGTTGGTGGTTGATTCTGAAGTGATTGGGCTGATTTTTGTACTTAAGACTCAATTTGAATCCTATTGTTAGTGCAAGCTATACTAATATAGTACTATTCTTCTGCTTTAATTGGCATGGCTCTATCCAAGGGATCCTGGGATTTGTAGTTTAGGGACAGGCATCTAGAATTCTCAGTTAGAGAGCTCCAGTGCCTCACCAAACTGCAGACCCCAGGACTGCATGGGAAGGAACCATGACTGTTAAAGTGAAATCATAGCACTCTCTTGTGCAGTGTAGAAGGGCCCCTGGACCATTGAATCAGTAGAACTGTCTTAAGTGTGGACTGAGCAAATTGCCATGGGTTCAATGGGTCTACTTTAATTGGGAGTAATAACTTGATTCAGGGTCAGATCTTTACATGCCACACTGGGATCCACTTTTGTGGATAAAGATACTATGGAAGCAGTCGGTCAATCAGTCCTCAAATGAACAATGCTAGTGTGGATACACAGTTTTCTCTTGAAACATAACTAGAATGTTCACGAGTGTTACTGTACCGCAGTTCAGCAGACTTCCGTCTCTCATTTTACGTTACTTGTGAGAATGGAGAGATTGGATGGCTGGGCTGGTTGAAGACACATTGCTTCTTGAAATGGAAAGTTCCCCCACCACAATAAAAGGTGCCTAGTACCCAAGGCTGTCCAAATTACTGTAGCAATAGAAACAATCATCTAATATATAAAAGTCAAAGTTTGTGAGTTTGTCTGTGTCAGGCAGGCAAAGACCTCATATGATTGGCTGCCTGTGAAGATGCTATGGAATCCTGGGGTTGGCAGTTTAGGAAGGGGCCTTTAGAATTCTCAGCCTAAGAGCTCAGGCTGGTTGCTATGGAGATGAGGCCTAGCAGCAAGAAGGGGGGCAGTATATTCCCTCAGAAACCCAACCTCTTTATGTTAACAACTCTGAATACAGATTGGATTGGGGACTATGGGGAAAGGTACAAATACTGCACAAGGCAGTTTGGTGAATTAGAGATATAGGATCTCAAATCTGTGTATTTCAACCACATCTAATTCCTAAGGTAAGGTAAGGTAATTCCTAAAGTTTTTCTAACAAGTGTTACCTATAAGAAAATAAAATCCTAGGCAATGCCGGGTAAATGTGTTAGTAATAAAATAAATGCCTAAGCATTCTTGCAACACCGTAAATTAGGTGCCTGGGACGGCCACCTCACCAGAGTAGGGCCAGCCCTACCAGATGAAATGAAAAACAACCCAGAATATTTTCTAAATCTTTGAAGTGGTCCTATTAAGTCTTTAAATTATTTGATGTTAAATCCCTACCACTCCTCAAGAATTAAGAGGTTGTACAATTTAATCTGGAGCAAAGTAAATAGTTGATGGAGAAATCAAGTGACTGGTGTATCTTAATAACACTTTTGTTGCCCATGTGAGATTAAAGAGGAACAAGCTTTTTCTGGGCTACTGAACATGCTCACAAGAAATACTGACTTTTTTCTAACTTTAAAAACTAGGTCTATATAAAGTGTTAATTCCAACTGATATACTTGACAATCTGAAGACTTAAGCATCTCATATTTGAATGTAAGGATCAGACACCTGAGTCTCAGTCCAACTTCAAGTTTCTTTACACATGCCATGCATTCCTTCTATGAATGTTACATTCCAAAAGCTACTCACTTTTGATACATGCCTATTTTCTTTCTGCACACGTTTACTTTGGTGCTTAAGAAGCAGTAAAGAGAATTAATACTAAAGACAGCAGTGATTGGTAATTCACACTTCCATACTCTTCAACCGTCCCAATTTGGCAGGGACTGTCTCGATTAATCCTTTGTCATCCCACTATTTCAAGTGCTTTTAAAATGTTCCAGTTTCTTTCTCTTCCTCTCACTTTCCGCTTTTGTCTGCAACTCATTTCAGTTGCTGCAATCTGACCCTGAAGTACAAAAGTAGTTTTTACTCAAGGGAAGGAGAGGAGAAGACAGGGCAAAACCTTGCCATTCCTCGTTGATTCAGGCAAAAGCAAACTACTGCAGTCTCTCTTAGCTTGGCTGTTTTTCCTCTTAACTTTTGCTAGTTGAACCACACTTGGATGTTGCTTGGCTACATGTGTCCCAGTTTTTCTCTGACATATTGGAGGATATCCATTTCTGTTCTGGAGAATATAGGAAACTGCCTTTGACCAAGTCAGACAGATCACCCATCTAAATTAACATTTTCTCTGTTTACAAAAAGGTCTCCTCAGCTTTCCCCAACCCTTACTGGAAATACTCAGTATTGAGCCTGACACTGGCTGCTTGCAAAACCTGTACTCTGACCATTCAACTACATAGGAGAAAAAATAATATGCTCTGCTAATTAATATTTTCTGAATTTGTCTAAATATGATTGTAGTACACATGAAAGCTCACAAAAATCTGTGTGATTGTTTCATCTAAACCATTTCTTCTGATTGCATCTATCTTTGCTGCTTCCCACAATGGCACTCCTGTACATATTGAGGTACTCTCTGATTGGGACTCTGTTATGTTTTCCTTTGATTATGCCATTCCACCAATATGTGATACAGAGATCATTGAAAAAGCAGGAGCCACATTGGAAATCTTGTCCTTCTTAGTCTTTCTTTTACAACAGGACTCATTTTCTGCTTTGTGCAAACAGTTACCTCTCCTGTCCCAGCAAGGAGAATATTCACTAATATGATATTGCATTATAAAAATTCAGCTAGCTCTTAGGCAGAATTTTAAGACAGATAAATAACCAGCAACCAGCGCTTCTACATTTACTGTAACTCTTTGGGCAAATGGGGAACACTGTTCTGTTTTTTTGAACGAATCTACATATTGAGTGCTTTAATTTGCTCTTCAGTTGGTATATTTGCTGCTATGATGTGTGCCTAAAGTACAGAAGCTCAGAGTTCAGAAACAGGATACAGATTTGCAATATCAGAATCACTTCGTCTTGGCTGCACATGGAGAATGCAAACCACACTCTGGAAAGACTATACCACTTATCTCGATATCAAAGAGCTACAGGATGTAGTTGTGGTTTTGAAGTTATCAGCTGAAAGCTTCATTTTTGTCTTTCTCATCTTGCTCAACTAATAAAAACAGCGACAGTAGTGATAATTTGTCATATCAGCAGAAGTGTTGTTGGACTGGACAGTGCCTTGTAGGAGGAGAGATTGTTATCTGTAGCCATGTTCCTACTGTGAAAATTAAGAAAACATTTAGAAATCTGTACCATAGATGATCAACCTTTTCTCTTCAATGAATTCTGCAAAATGAAGAGTCTGTGGGTTATTTTAAAAAAAAAGATTTGGTGAGTATTCTTATAGTTTGTATTGCTGCTCAAACCTCTATTCCCTTTTCACTTCTTCCTTTGATACACCTACCTTTCAGCAACAGAGTTCTTAGTACCTCCCTCTTCCACTCCTTCTGCCTTGTGAAAACTTTTTGTTTTCTCAATGGACTCTGCTTTGAACCTTTGAATTCTTAACCAACTCATTTCTGAAAATAATACTTATACAAAACAAAAAAACATATCAGGAAAACAGGTGGCAAATCATAGATGGTTCTGGGGAGGGAAAGTTGGAAGTCTTTTAATCTAATGCTGGAGATGAGAACCTCCTAAGGGCTTTTCCTTCCTATTGAAGAGAGCTAAATTCTACCCTCTCCATGTGTCTCTTAGGACCAAAACAGATGTTCCGTTCTGCACTTGCCAGGTGGTAATCTCTTTACAGATATGGGTCAAAACAGCTGTGATATGGGAGATCCACCTATTGGATATTCACATGCCTTAAAAGAAAAGCAGTTTAAAAGCAGCTGTAAGGCAACAGGGTTGCCAGTTCAAGATCAGCCCAGGCCCTTGGTTTCTGGGCCTGAGACCTAAGGACAGCCGGTGGTGATGACATTAAGTGTGATGTGTTAAGTATCAGCCACATTTTGCCCACACCTTCTCATTCACCCACACATTTACACAATCTTAGCTGCAAGGAGCTGTTCTCAGATCAAGATGAAATGAGAGCATTATTCCTTCTCGCTTACTTAGCAAAACAGGATAAGTAATATGTAATCTAGTCTACTTGCTTCTAGCCATATGGTGGATGCAGAGCAGTGGGTGAACCCTGGCATCACAGTGACTGGGATGGGGAGAAGTTAGCTATGAAAATAACTAGATCTCCCCCAGAGATTCTTTGCAAATTGCAACAACAAATCCAGCTTAGCAAATTGTAGCAAGCTGGTACTGTACTAGCTGAGCTGGAGATCTAAACACAACCCTTCCTCTTTGCCCGGAGCTGAGCCCAGCAAAACTGGAGAATTTGTACCCTTAGTTCTCTTTGGAGATAATCGATGAAAACTGGAGACTTAGGGCCAGTCCCTGAGATCTGACAATTCTAGTAGGAAACCCCACATTGGATTGGGGTGTTTGCAGTAAACACAGAAATAGCAATAACAATAGCAGTTACATTTCTATACCACTTATCAGTGCTAAGCACTCACTAAGTGGTTTACAATGTGTTTTAGCTAATTGCTCCCAACAAGCTGGGTACTCATTTTACTGACCTATAGAAAGATGAAAGGCTGAGTCAATCTGGAGCCCTGCAGGATTGAACTCACAACGTTGTGGCTGAAGTACCAACATTTAACCACTGTGCCAGCAGGGCTCTTCCTCTCAGCATGGTTTCTCCTGAGAATCTTGTTGTGGGGCGCGGGGCGGGGCAGGGCGGGGCAGGGCCATTATTATTTTAGTTCCACAGGGAATTCAGAAAGGGGTGCAGTTTCCACTGGAAAAATATATGCAGAAATGAAAAGACTGAACACCCTTCCTTATGCACTGCTGCCCAAGTGCAGTCCTCACCACTCACATGGTTTCTTTTTAAGTTTAAGGAAAAGCAATATGTGAAATACAGGAAAACATCTGCTTTGTAAGGATGTGGCCTGGAAACTGGAACAAAGCACCATGTCCCTCTGTACTGCTATCCAAGGTTGTGGGATGCTGCTGTAATTCAGGAAGACTAGTTTTGCTAATTTTGGATATTGGGACAAGTCACTGTGGTATGAAATTCCGGTCTCTCCAAAGGCTAATTTCACACTTTTATTAACTCAGGCCATATCTTTATTTTTGAGAAAGTAAAATATTTTATAGTCTTTTATTTTTTAGTGTGTTTTCTCTAACACCTTGTTTTCTTCTACATTCCATAATTCTCCCTCATCTGTTTCCAGTACCATAAGTCTATGCGAGCCATTCTAGTTTCTTTTCCTTCCTATGCCCCTTCTTTGCATAAGCTCTGTGCTTCCTTCCTGTAACTTCTCAATTTTACTTGTTTCTCATCTTCCTGTACACCCAAATCTTGAGTTACTCCATTCTTTTCCAGTCCCTCAGTCCCTCATTCTTCCCATGTCTTCTGGAACAATCTCTCTTCCATTTCCATTTCAACAAACCCTTCTCCTTGCTAAATTCACCTGCACTTTGGATAACAGATAAAGACTTCAGATAACACTTGCAGAAGTGGAGAATAGCCAGGAACCATAGCAGTTTGAAATTTTTCTTAGCAGCTTCCAGTTCAACAGAGTTGAGACTGGAGTTATGTCCTCATCTATCTGCCTTGTGCGGGAACAATTAGACACATCTGTAAAGGAACACTATTGCTTTAAGTTCATGTCGTGTATTTATTTTTACATTTCACTAGAATATGTCAAGTTGTATCTCATCACAGAACCCAATGTAATCTGAGGCAAATCAGATGCATGCATAAATGAATTAAGGGTTGCTTCTTTTTCTGAGACAGCTCTTTGGGTTTTAGGCAAATAGTTGATATATCTGTGACACCTGTGTCCACTGCATAAACAGAAAAAATGCCATTCCCCAGACTATTTCTTCCCCATGATTTGTGCTTTAAGGTACCAAAGCAATACAAATGGAACTTTCTTCATGGATTCTCAAACTTAGATTCTCAAACTGTTTCTTAGTCAGATTTAGAGCCATTTCTTGACCATTTCTGCTTCTAATTCCTGTATTTGGCTCCATATCAGCACAACTGGGCATCAGGAGAATGCACATTTACATAGACTTCTGATTATCCAGGCAGTTGAAATGTTCTTATATTCATGTGGTGAAGTAATTTTATGCACTGGTGCTTTACAGTGGCCATGACTAAAATGCATTCTTGTTTAAAACCCAATAGCCTATGCTTTGATCTATTTAAAATAAATAATTCAAAACAGTTAATGCACTTATTAATAAAAATCTATTATTCTTAAAACTGTTTATGTGATTTCCCTCTCATTCTACCTGTGAAAAAGAAAAAAAAAGCATGAATGTGAAGAGAAGATGTGGGATCAAACCTCTTTGTCCTGTTCCTGATATTGTTCTAATTAGACTTTTAGATCACTACACAGAGAGGAGAAGCAGGAAAAGTGGGTGGTATCCTGGTTTTCCATCCATGCATTGATTATCCACAGGAAAATCTGAATAACACAAAGCATACTTATATGTCCCCAACATCCCACTGACATTTACACCCCTTTTGAAAACCACCTGGCAACTTGGAAATATTTAAACATTTAAATTCCCTCAAATGCTCTAGAAGGAAGCAACATTGTGTGCATTATGGGCCATTAAAATGGGTTCCAGTTACCCAGCACTCATGCTTCTGAGGTCCACTAGCTGCCACTGTGGAGGAGGGCAGGGGGTCCAAACCCGGAGCTCTCTCTGGTTCTGATGTACAACAATTTGACCTTTGGAGCTTTGGTAAATCCTAAAGCCCATGCTGTTCAGAAGGCAAAAGCTTTTGTTCCAGTTAACCTTGGATTATAGTTCAGTGTTCTTATGATCAATAGAAAATTTTAGTACAATTAAGAAACCAATAATGACAAATCCAACAAAACCTATTATCTGTGCCACCTTTACTTCAGCCCCTGGCCTCAGCTGATCATTTTTGCTTCCCATTGCCTTCAGATCTGTTTATCAGAGTGCTTCTTTTCCCCTTGAAATACATCTATTTATTCCACTGACACCTACCACTGAGCGAGATAATCCACAACAGGCACAGTTGCTGTCGAACTTGGCCAACAAGCAGCTCATGACTCAACCAACAGATGTTTCAGCAGCTTAGGTCAAAAGGAACTTATGGGCTTTGTATTTCCCCCCATCCCTTTTACTTCTAGAATGAATGCCAGGAATGTCAACACCAGGTAAAAGTATTTGACCTAACCAGTGGTAAGAGCAACTGAACTAAGGCCCTGAGGAGATGAAAAGGCCAAAGCATTAGTCTGTTGAGTCAGCAAGCTGGCTACAGTCCAGTTATTTCGGACAACTCAAAATGTGATTGTATGCCTGGAGTTTCAGAATAGTGTTGCATGTCGTTATTTGCTGATTTGTATCCAAGCTTATGTTCCTGACAGGTACCCCTGCAAACAAAATCTCGCCGGGCTACCTTGTATGAATATTTCACTACCAGTCTTGCTTTTGATCTTTGTTGCATATGTGCATTTCACATTATACCTAGTTTTGCACAGAATCAAACTTTAAGCCCCTGTGAAATGGAAATGAAATGATCAACATAATCATGGAGTCAGGGAGGGGGCTGGCAGATTTAAATTGTTTTTAAATATAGGCAGATTGATTTGGAGGGGCTTAACTCATTCTGCTTTCTTTTATTTACATTTGTGAGTACAAAGAGATTGATCTTCCAGCTTTGACTGGTAGAAACATGTTCTGGACTATTGCATTTATTATTTTCTGTTTGGGTCACATGATGTGTTTTTTAAAAAAGATGTTATGATATGGTCTCCTGCAACGGCACTGGGCGATTAAAGAGGCAGTTCTTCCTTCCTTAATATCTGTTTCAGCCTTCTGAGAGTTCAATCTTAAATTCTTTTGTATGAATCTGAGGCACTGGAAAAGATTTTTCTTTTCTTTCTGGTTTCTGAGCAGATCCATGTAAGTGTTCTGAAGCTGTCCTATACAAATTCAGCTTTAAGAATGTTCTTAAATTCTTGCTCAGAAGCTAGTGTTCAGCTCCTCCTCATGCACATACTTTGTTTTCCTATTAAATTATTCCTTAACTTCCAACACTGTTATCAGATTATACCCCCAAATATCCATTATCGCCGTTGTGTGGGTTCAGGTTAACTTGACTTATGGTGACCCGTTCTCCAATATCCATATCTGTTCTTCTTCTCCTTAGTACATCCTTCTGAAAAGTAAGGATGGAAGCTTATACATATTTCTGTCTCTCCTGCAGATAAAATCTTGTTGTGTCTCACTCCAACAGAAAAAAAATTCATAACTGAAATGGGATACTGCATATTTAATTCCATCCCTATGGCCAATGCAACAGAAAAATTGAAAGTGACATCATCCTGTACAACCAATCTGGGATCTCAGAATACTTAGCACAATCCTCAGGATGTTTTTCTAGACCCAGGGTAGGGAACCATTGGCTTTTCAGATGTTCTGGACTATAATTTCTACAAACGTTTACTATGGTCACGCTGGCTGCGATTTCTGGGAATTGAAGTCTGAAACATCTAGACTTCCTTACCCCTGTTCCAGAGATGACAAAAAAGATCTTGCTGCAGTAATTACTAAAATGACCAGTAATAACACAAATATTATTATTATCAAACCAATCAGACACCTCCCAAATAGTATCCATGCTTTTTGTGTGTGTGTTGTGTGTACATTCTTTTTTTCTTTTATCTTTGTGTTGTGCTTGTGTGAGCACAATTTGTGTATATTTATGTCAGGAGTTTCCTGGGGCAGTACTTTACAAGATCATATTAAATCATTCTGCAAAACTGAATATTTGCCATTACAACAAATGCTACTGCTGTGAAAGAAATGTGGCAGTCTTCACCATTTTGAATTACACAGAAGTAAAAGACATTTTTTTTTTATTAGACATGGGATTTTATTAGAAATGGGATTCAATAGCTGCTGCTTTGGTTCAGTTCATCAACCCTGCCATTTTGAATTCTGGTGATAATATCACAGTATGATTAGTATACAGCGGCCCCTCCACATTTGTGAGGGTTTGGGATGCAGAACCCTTGCGAAAGTGGTAAAACCATGAGTCACTCCATCTCCTGCAATCTCCCTCCCATTCCTCTCCAAAGCTTCCCCCTCCCACTCCTTTGCCTCTGGGTCTGGCTTTCCTGGGGGTGGGGGAAGAAAAAAGATGAGCTAAAAGGCTTACCGAAACTTTCCCTTCAGACAGAGAAGAGGAGATTTCTGAGGTTCTAGCTACTTTTGGTTGCCGTGTTGATAAAGGAGGTGTAGGAGCAAAGAGAACACCTGACCAATCAGCAGCCATTATACAGCAGAATGTGCGGCCACATGGCAGGACACACTTCCAACAGTGAGAGGGGATTTGCTCACCCAAAAGGAAGAAAAAAGTCCATTTTAAACACAAGCCTCACAAGCCTGGGGTGAGGAATGCAAGGGAATGGGAGGAAGAAAATGGAGGTAGGAAGGAAAGCAGGTGCCTCATGAATAATCAAATTCATGAAGGTCAAACCTGTGAATATGGAGGGAAGACTGCATATGGCTGGCTAAATGTTAAAAAAATGGGTGTTGTTTCTAAGAGATAAGAAAAATAATAGGCATTTCTGAAAGTGATATATATGGCTGAACTTTTATATCGGTTACTTTTTTACTTTGCTTCAGCTGTCTGTACAAAGGAAACATAACAGTAAATAAGATAGTGACAGGTAAGATGAAAGCTAGCAATGAGCTATATTTGCCAGCTTTTAAAATCTTGTTTTAATTTTGAGGTATGATGAATCAACACTCTATGCTAACAATGGCTAAATTTAACTTACATATGCAGTGCCACCAAATATAGTTAATTCCTATGAGAGAATTTCTATTGCAGTGAGTAATTTCTCTTCTAAAAAGCTAACTGTATAATTCTTAGTGGTTTTCTTTTCTGATGCAATAGATATAATATAACTAGTTAATGGAAGTTGTGTATTAGTCCCAACAGTTCTTAAACAGGTGAAAACGTCACTTTATCAAGATGGTTTAAATACATTTGTAATGTAGTGCTCGCAGTTCACTTTGGGTATTTTTTGCAGAAGTACAACATTGCCCACCTATTACTTAATTCTTTATCATAATAATACTTGCAGATAAAGCTTATCCAGCACTGGATAAGTCAACTGTTCACACTGTGGATCAATTTAACTATTTTAAAGAGAGGTAGGCTGGTTTATGTTAACAATAATGACAAACAAGAAGAGCTCAAAATTGGAAGCTCTGTTGACTGAATGCGTCTAATAATCTTTTAAAGATAAATAGACTCTCCTTCCTGTTCCTGCCAAGATTTAACTATTTCAGCCATGTCTTTTAGCATTGTCCATATATCCATCAATGAAGAATAGGTCAACCATACCGCCCTACTGCTTATTTATTAATCATCTGGCAAATAAACCACCCTGTATTCTGCCCGGTGCAGTAATATTTGTGATGTAATTTGTTTGGATGCCCAAATGTCACCAGCGTTGATTGTAAGAGATAAAAAAAATGCACTTGCTCAGCACACCCAGCTCTGGGCTAAAATGTAAGCATGAAATCTCTGGTTTATTTTTGTAATAATGTTTACAGCTGCTTAATGACCCTGAAAAGGTTCAGGAGTCTGGTGCTCTGTATTTCTTAACAGGAGTATATTATCACATCATAACAACCTTAGTTAAGCAGTCTCTTGGCTACAACAATAAGAATCATATTTAACAAAATTTCACCATCTATTCAGCTAGGTTTCCTCAGTAATACCCATCTGAGATTTACTCACAACTAAAGTGGTCTTGAACCAACGTGGGCTAGAAATAATCTGTTCTCCCAATACCATTCACTCTGGCTGAAAGTAAGATATAAAGTATTAAAGGTGAGATTCTGCAGTTCCTCAGAAATTCAAGTGTCCTGGATCTGCTGTGTGAGGGGAAACAGTCAATGAATATAACTTGAAATGTCTCTAAGTAAGTAACAGTGGGATTTGATGCTAGGACATTTAGATTTGACACTAGGACATTATCTGTATTGCAAGCTACATGTGTGGCAAATGTTTTACTATTTGGTAAAAGAAAAATCATGGCTGAAATTCACAGTCTGAGTCACAAATGCATAATCTAGGGTTATTCATGATCCCTATATATACAATAGTGTAGGGAATACATAGAGATTGTAAAAGTCCCCCAGTCCTGACACAGCTGCTGCAAGTGATGGAGGTCTGTCCTCCTGTCGATTTTGACACAGTAGGCTAATGTTTCCACTACCTCCCACAATCGGCCTCTGGTGTGAAGGGGAATTGTGTGAGAGACCCTGCTTCTGACTCTTATACAAGAGATGGCTCATGGAACAGGTTAGAAAAATCAATCTGTGGCATCCTGATCAACAGGAGAACAGATCACTGCTGCTTGCAATGGCTGCTGCCTAATAAGTCAGGATTGGGGCCAGGTGGGCCAGGAGATGCTAGTTAGCTACACAACTAAAATAGTTATGTACCTAAGTACTTAATCTAGAGTTATAGCTGACATATTTACCCTTATTGGGTATTAATTTTCAGGGACAGAATAGTTGCTGGAGATGTCATACATCAAAGTTCAGTTATCGCACTCATGTTCCTATCAATTAAATCTCAGTAGGACGTGAAAGTACCTTCACTCTAAGGTTGGCCCAAAGTATTTGTTTTCTGAGATAAAGTATGAGAGACCACACTAACTGTTGTTCTGATACAGAAATCCACTGGTCTATTATTCTCTCAGCACTGGCCATGACGCAGCATCCTTTATATCAGTGGTTCTCAACCTGTGGGTCCCCAGATGTTTTTGGACTTCAGCTCCCAGAAGCCCCAGCCACTATGGTCAATGCTCAGGGCTTCTGGGAGTTGAAGTCCAAAAACATCTGGGGACCCACAGGTTGAGAACCACTGCTTTATATGAAGGAAATAAAGGAGATTAAAAAACCCCCAAAACATTAAGGTTCATGAATGGAATCTGATAGTAGATCCAACTGAGCAGTATATTTAACAATAGTAGACTGAGTTCAGCCAGTTGGACTCTGGTTTGGTAGGTCAGGGTTCCACACCAAGCAGCCAATTAAACCATTCTTATAAAATCATGCACTAGCAGCAATTTAGCAAAAAAAGCTATGACATGGAAACATACAGCCACAGAATTGGAAGGGGCCCATGTGACATCAAATCCAATCTCTTACTCAGTGCAGAAACTCCAGCTACAGCATCCTCAGCAAGTAGCTGTTCATCCTCTTTTTGAAGACATCCAGAGGAAGGGACCCCACCACCTCTCTAAGCAATTGGTTCCATTGCTGAACCACTCTTACCATCAAGAAGTTACTTCTAATATTCAGTCTAAATCTAGTCTCCTGTAACCTAAAACCTTTATAATTGGTTCTGTCCTCTGTGGCAGAAGAGAATAATCCTGCACCTCCTCTCTATGACAGTCCTTTTGAAATTTTAAAAAGTGTGGTCATGTCAACCCTCAGTCTTCCCTTCACCAAGCTGAACATGTCCAACTCCATACCTCTTATCCTTGTTGCCCTTCATTGAACCCACAAATACACAAACTCACCAATATGGAGCAAGCATGGTTTCAAAACTATGTATGTCACCTTGTTCTTCATATCTTATTTTGATATTCTAGCTGATATAACATCAGCAAAATATGTCAACATGTTTCAGAGCATGATGCGGAAAGTTTTGTACATGTTTAACTTGAAATCTCTAGGAATGTACAGCATTTTTCTATATCTATGCAAACTGTTTTCTTCAACGTTCCATCTTACTTAACTTTTGTGGACACATTCTGACTTTTTTCCTTCAGCAGCAAGTGTGCTTAGGGAACCTTATGTGGCAATGTGCTGCATACAGAGTTCTGTGCTACCATTTTACATCACTCAATAGTAGCTCATGACTAGGTCAACCACCTTACCAAGATGAACAGCAGGGCTTGGCTGCATATGATGGTAGCTTAGATGTGAAGTGTCACCAGAAAGCCTGTGTGTACACAGTCTCCTCCTTCCATCTACTTTTCGTGCCGGGAGGAAACAGAGACTTCTCAACATCCTTCCGACATCCATCCTTTTCCATCCTTGTATGGAAAAAACAATCAATTTGAGTATCTCTGGTAGAGGGTGGAAGAAAAGCTGTTCCTTACGTAGGGATCATCATACAGACTTTTCTTTTCTCTGTAGAACAACTGACCTGTACAATACTTCATGGGAAGATAGGCATATGTACTCTTCTCCCCAGTGATCATCATGTAGTAATGGTGGTTTTCCCATGTTCCTGGCATCAACCAGGAAAGAGCAATCTGTATGAAACTGGTGAAAAATTGAGGGGGAATTGCACAGCTGTGTCTGGGGTATAGGGGTATGGCACTTACGGGACGCTGCATACAGATCTTTGGAAGTTTTATATGGCTTCTGGATCTTAAGCTCTAATATGTACATGTGTAAATTCAAACAGATGAACGCAAAGACAATGTTCAGTTTCATATCCTGTATTTGTTGGGGTATATTTTAAACTGTGATGTATAATCTGTTATATGACAATTTGGTTTTTCTTGTATGTCTCTAATGAGAAGAAAAAAAAATATCTGTGTCCAAACTGGCAGAAAATAGGGAAATCCAGCATAAAATAAAGGAAGGAAAAGAGGAAGGAAAGAGCCTTCAACCATGTGTAGGAGTGGGGTGAGGCCACTAGGTTTCTGCCTTGGTTATGAAAACTTGTTTTTTAAAATCAGATCCTTGTTTTCATCTATGAAATGTTGGAAGAGATGTCATTTTAAGAAATGACGTGGGCTTGCAATAGATATAGAAGAGCCAGTGTGGCGTAGTGGTTTGATTGTTTGACTAGTATTCTGGGAGATCAGGGTTCAGATCCCCACTGGACCATGGAAACCCATTGGGTGACCTTAAGCAAGTCACTTTCTCAGCCTCAGAGGAAATGAATGGCAAACCCTTTCTGAACAAATATTAAACAAAAAACCCTTCACCAAACTTTAAAGTGATCACAAGTGAGAAATGACTTGAAGACACAATAACAACAACAGAAGCAACAACAACAATAGTAATAGGTGCACATATTTTGAGGTGTAGGTGACCACATAGCTATTAGCTATGTATGGAACTTATGTTTCATTCAGAAGAGTGTATACAGACAATACAGCACAGCATGTCTCATGATTCATTTCTTTTGTAAAATATTAACTGGGACCTAGTTACTTTATTTAGATGTAAAAATGGGCGGCAAGTTCTGAGAGCAGCACCCAAAAATATGTTTTTAAAATTAAACAAACAAATAAATAAATTGAACAACTGTTTTAGAAATATTCAAAATAAAAAATAAAATCCAAGAAGAATGTCCAAATGTCCAAATTCTATTAATCCTCCTATCTTCTCACTGCTGCTTTACCATTCTTAATTCCCAGTGGTTTGTGATGCCCAGCTGTTGGTCACTATTGCCCAATGTATCTTAAATACCCAGTTAAGAAGGTTACTTATAATTCTTATTGAGTTATTTACTATTAAAAATTACAGTGCAACACCTTCCCCACCTGATTCATTGCCCTTTCTCATTTAAGAGAGGTGCAATTAATGCACTACAATCTTTTTATATTTCTCATTATATGACTGATTGGCAGGACTTGGGTAGCGTGTTGCTCTATCTCCACTCTCCCTCTGCCACCCCTCCAAAAAAGAATAGCTGGACCTGAAAGCCCCCAGAGGCAATGATTCTCCTCCGAAGGAAGTGTGCATTCTTGCTTTAGTAACAAATAGCATTACAAAGTGTTTTCTTAAAAAAATAACATCTAATCATTTCCAGTTTTTAAAAATGCAGGCAAACACATTCACTTTTCAAGGAATTAAGGTCTTCAGTGGGCTCAGGGCACAACAACCACCTCAACAACTGCTGAAGTGGTTAGCAATGTGACAAGCATGAAGGTAATGGCAAAATAGTAAATGAAATATTTAAAAAATTGGTTAAAACATAAAATGGATATATCAACAAAGAGAAAAAATAGATAACATCTTACTAAGGAACAGATAGATGCCTGTGTGAGTTGCGCATGTGCCTTCAAGTTACCTGTTGACTTATGGCAACCCCATGAATTTCATACAGTTTTCTTAAGGAATACTCAGAGGTAGCTCTGTGAGTTCCTTCCTCTGAAATATAGCCTACAGCACCTAGTATTCGTTGATGGTCTTCCATCCAAGTACTAAGGAGGGCTGACCCTGCTTAGCTGCCAAAAGCAGAGAGGATCTGGTATCTTTAAGGTAGTTAGGCCTATAGATGTCTCCTAATTCACTCTCCTGTCCAGCACAGAAAGCCATTGGTTGATTGATTGATTGTCCACTTCTAATGTATATCTACCAAGCCTGAGCCATTAAAAATCTCTGGATGCAAGACTGGGGATTTGTTGTTTATCTTTAAATTGTTTCTGACTTATGATGACCTCTAAGGCAAATCTGTTATGGGATGTTTTTGGCAAGATTTGTTCAGAGGGAGGTTTGCCTTTGCTTTCCTCTAAGACCGTGAGAGTGTGACTTGCTCAAGGTCACTGCGGGTTTCTGTGGCTGAGTGTGGATTAAATCTTGGTCTCCAGTGCGCAAACCACTACACCATTCTGGCTCCCTAAGAATGTGGGTGGTAATGGTGAATAATGAGGTGGCCACATTTGTTGCTGACATGTCACATTTCGAGTGGGGAGAACAAAAACAAAGTATCAAGAATTTGGGAAATGGGAATTAAAATGGTAAATGAACATTTTGTACAAACAAATGTTAAAGGATGCATACTGGAGAAATAAAATCCCAACTCACATATACACCTACAGATTGTGTTATGGCAGGAGCTGATCAAGAAAGAGATCTTGGAGCCGTGGGAGCCCAGTGTGCTTGAGAGAAACTACCACTAGAGCACATGCAGAATGCTAACAAAAATATAGAAAAACAGAACTATTTTGTGGATGCTGCTCATTTAAAATGATTCTGAGTCACACTGGTGTGGTGTTTTCTCTGCATACGGTATAAAATGATGGTTGCAAGTTCTCTGTTTTCTACCTCTTGACTCAGAGAAAAAACTGAAATAATATAAATATTTCTTTGAGTCACTGAGGTCAGGAAGATCTACCTTCTGCTGTGAACTGGTATCTTCAGTCAGGCTATCACAGTAATTTTCACAGTATCTGAGGAAACAGGATGATGGCAAATTATGTTTTTCAATTCATTCTTAGTCAGTCTCAATGATCAAAAGCATTATAAGTGCAATATTTACTTAAAGGTCCATCCTCTGCCTCTCTCCATGCTTCTGGACTCACCAAAAGTGTTCACTCAAGAGTCAGAGAGCAACAAAACTTATGGCTCTCATTTGCAATATAGCATTTATTTATTTATTTTATTTCTATACTGCCTATCAACTAGTGTTATCTAAGCGGTTTACAATGTATTTTAGCTAATTGCCCCCAACAAGCTGGGTACTCATTTTACCGACCTGCGAAAGGATGGAAGGCTGAGTCAACCTTGGAGCCTGGCAGGATCGAACTCACAACCTTGTGGTTGCAGTACTGGCATTTAACCACTGCACCACCAATGGCTGTGGAAAGGGAAAAGTATGCTACTGTTGAAGCAC
The DNA here is from genome assembly GCA_948472985.1 of Iguana delicatissima. Lineage (NCBI taxonomy): Eukaryota > Metazoa > Chordata > Lepidosauria > Squamata > Iguanidae > Iguana > Iguana delicatissima. The sequence continues at coordinate 675,649 of CAOKZL010000053.1, forward strand.
AGTTCAGGCATTACCCCATAACCTGTTTTCTCTGAGAAGATTCACTTCCATGTTGCAGAAAACTGCTTTGGTAAAACAGATTTTGCAGAGGGGCCTCTTGTTTCTTCTGCTGCTGAACAACAACTCTTCCTCTTTTCTAAAGCCCGTCCTGTACCGGGAACTGGGGCATTGGATATGTACTGTATAAGCGCAGTGTGAACAACAAATGAGCAACAAATGTGTTACACTGTCCTTCTTCTCCAATAGGCAGTGATGCCATGCCCTATAACAAGTGAGGAAATAGTACCACATGACTGATGGAAAGAATATTTCAAAATATTTTTTTAAAAATTGGATGAAAAATATGTTTTTCAAGTGTCAAGAAACCCCAACAAGAAGAATCCTGGAGTTATGAGAATTGTCACAGCTCAGGACTCATTCTCTGCAAAATTCACATGTGGTAGTTTTGTGCAGAAAACAGCATTTTCTGCTTGGAAAGTAATATTTGAATGTAGGAATATTAATCTCTGTCTATATAGAAAAAAAACCTCTGTAATTGGGAATTTGTTCTGCATAAAATTTGCCCATGGCTTATTTGTATAGAACATAGCATTTTCTGAGCAGAAGATAGTGTTTTCTGTGAAGGAATAAATATTTCTGCATTGAAATATGATTTTCCACACAGAAAATGCTGTTTTCCGCACAAAACAACCATGTGCAAGTTTTGTGCAGAACAAATCCTGAACTGCGAACAGCCCTCACAGATCCTAGGGGGGAGAAAATTGCTAAAATTATTTGTGGCTACTCTCGTGAAGAAATTTGGTGAAGAATTACATCCCTATTACTATTAGACTGTAAATTAATGGTTCCCAAACTTTGGTCATACTGGTGTTGGATGTCAGCTCTCAGAAGTCCCAGTCAGCATGGCTGACAGTTGGGAATTCTGCGGGATGAAGTCAAAAACACTCGGACATCAAAGTTTGGGAGCTTCTGCAGTAAACGGATCGAATACTTCCCATATTATACAAGAAAGTAATTCCGCTGTGCCTTATACACACACACACACACAGACACACACATATATATCAGACAGTAACACAATATTCTTAACATGTTACATGTAACATCTCATATCGCTCTAACAGAGAGATTCACTAATCACACATGAACACTTGTTCTGAGACCTCTTTAAGAGTTTCTTCCTCTTAAAAGGTTACCTGCAGTATACTAAGGATGGGTAAAATATTTTTAAATGTGAAAATGTATGAAAGATTAAGTATTCTATTCATTATGAAGGAACACTTCATTTTTATTGCGGAGCTATACTGAAAGAAACGGAGAGAGTAAATCTTCCACATATTTTCATCTAATTGTATAACTTCCATTTCTAAGTACTTCTTAAAAGTAACAGTTTGTGCAGTTTTAAAATCGAGCTTTTATTGATGTATTTTTTCTCTTGAATAGACTAGAGAAAATGGCAAGGAGAGAAGATTATTATTAGGGGCAATTATGCTGACCAGCGCTGAGCATTCCTGTTTAACAAACAGCGTTGAGTTCTAATTTTCTGCAGTGCACAGTTTGTAGGTACCATTTGTACTCATTACTGTATATTGAGAAAGTTATTAAAAATACTTAAACTTGTTGAGGCTTCCTGTGACACCTTTCCTAGCTTTAATTGGGTTTTATCGAGTTCTAGAAAAGAGCTCTTTTAAATCTAATCAGAGTCCCTTAGATCACCTCCCTCAACAACTGCAAGATGAAGACGGTTGGCTAAAATCAAGCACCTTTTTCTAAACAGGAATATCTGAATGATCTGCATGACAAATTAAGGAGGTAATTTATGCCTCTTTAGATGGGTACCGTTTCCAAATGACAGAGGAACAATTGCTTTGTAACATAAGGGTTAAATCTTAATCTCAGAGGTTTGCAAAGCTGGTAGTCGCAGTCTCCTTAAAATTTAATATACCTCGTTAATGCTTACTTGCAAACACTGAAGGATTTTTATGATTATAATCATGTGTTACAGCACCTAGTACTGTTTCTAAGCCGCATACTAATCAGCTTAATGAGATATTACTGCACTTTTTGTTGACTAAAGCAAAATCCTTTTTATTGTTCGAAAGCTTGTCCTTTACTTTATTCCCCCCCAACATTATCTTGTTTTATTGTGTACCAGTAAATATCATGCCATCTCCCCCCCACACACGCATCAAATCATAAAACCATCTTTCTCATTGTAGAATGTGGAATTTATTGAATATGTTTAATGGGACTGAAAGTTTTGTAAATGGATTTCTATTTTTGTTTTTTAAAGGGGAAATGAGCAAGATGCATAACATTTCTCTTTTATATAGATAGGAAAATGTAAACAGGTGCAGTTTCACAGGGAAGGGGGAACTGAATGAAGTTGAAAGCTTAACACTACTTATTTAAGAGCCAGATATTCAAATTGGTAATGTGTTCATTTTCAAATCCTAATTAATACATGCAATCAAAAAGTATTCAGGATGATGGAGGCCCTGTATAATTAAGAGAAAACATAATCACAATTGTACAGTATACACTTGACATTTAATATACATTTTATTGGTTTTGACTGTAGTATTGTCACATGTAATTTAAACACAGAATGTTTTTGGAAGGTCTGCTGATAGGACTGGACTCACTACAACTCTAAAATCCCTCTTCATTTTTTCAGGGATGGAGGAAGCTAGTTTGTGCCTTGGTGTTTCTTCAGCTGTACCAGAAGCTGATGCCCATCTCAACAGCTCCATACTCAATGGCCAGTATTCAATGAGCCAGAAGTTACACCAGATAACATCCCAGCTCAGTCATGCATTTCCTGAGCTACAGAACAGGCAGAATCCTGAGGAGAAGACAGCCGCGCTGCTGGAAGACAAGAGCCACGTGTCTATAGCGAACCAGCCCATCAGCAGTCAGATGGCCCTGTTAGCCAATCAGCTTAACAGAGAGGTTGATACCAGCTTGAATGGGAGAGTAGATCTGCAGCAGTTCTTAAATGGACAGAACTTAGGCATCATGTCTCAGATGAGTGATATAGAAGATGATGCCAGGAAGAACAGAAAATACCCATGTCCTCTGTGTGGGAAACGTTTTCGCTTTAACAGTATCCTCTCACTTCACATGCGCACCCATACAGGAGAGAAACCATTCAAGTGCCCCTATTGCGACCACAGGGCTGCTCAGAAGGGAAACTTGAAGATTCACCTGCGCACTCACAAGCTGGGCAACCTTGGTAAAGGCCGCGGGAGGGTTCGAGAAGAAAACAGGCTCTTGCACGAGCTGGAAGAGAGGGCGATACTGAGGGACAAGCAAATGAAAAGCAGCCTTCTGCAGCCAAGATCTGACATCAAATCACACCCACATTCCCAACCTATGCCTCTTGCTAACTGCAATTTGTCTGGGCCCACTAACCATAGCACCCCAGATATTTCCAACCCTGTTCCCTCTCCAAAACCTGCTAGCGTGCAGGAAGAAGTGGTAGCTACAGCTGCTGGATTTAGGTGCACTTTTTGCAAAGGAAAATTTAAGAAACGGGAAGAGCTCGATAGGCACATTAGGATCCTTCACAAGCCTTACAAGTGCACTTTGTGCGATTTTGCGGCATCCCAGGAGGAGGAGCTAATCAGTCATGTGGAGAAAGCGCACATCACTGCTGAGTCAGCCCAAGGCCAGGGCTCTAATGGAAATGGAGAGCAGGCTGCCAATGAGTTTCGGTGTGAAGTGTGTGGCCAGGTCTTTAGCCAAGCGTGGTTCCTTAAAGGCCACATGAGGAAACACAAGGACTCCTTTGAACACTGCTGCCAGATTTGCGGGAGACGCTTCAAAGAGCCTTGGTTCCTTAAGAACCACATGAAGGTCCACCTCAACAAATTATCTGTGAAAAACAAATCTCCCAGTGACTCTGAAGTCCCTGTGTCCATCAGCAGCATGTCACATGAAGCTCATGCCAACCTGTACTCCAGATACCTGTCCTGCTTGCAAAGTGGTTTTCTTCCTCCTGACAAAGCAGGTCTAAGTGAACAGAATCAGACTTACAGCAAAGGAGATTTGCCCATGAAAGAGAGAGAAGTTCTGGGCAAGCTTCTGTCCCCTATTGCTGGTATTGGCCACAGCCTTACTGAAGGGGACAAACATTCATTATTAGGCTGTCTTAACCTTGTACCTCCTCTCAAATCCAGCTGTATAGAGAGGCTACAAGCTGCAGCCAAGGCTGCTGAGATGGACCCTGTAAACAGCTATCAAGCTTGGCAGCTGATGGCGAGAGGAATGGCCATGGAACATGGTTTTTTGACTAAAGAACACCAGATACAGCGAAGCCATGAAGACACTTTGGCAAATGCTGGAGTTATGTTTGATAAGGAGAAACGGGAGTATGTGTTAGTAGGAGCAGATGGCTCCAAGCAGAAAATGCCTGCTGATTTGGTTCACAGCACTAAAATGGGCAATCAGAGAGACTTGTCAAACAAACTAGACCCTTTGGAAGGCAGTAGAGATTTTCTGTCTCATGGTATGAACCAAGGGCTCGATTTTAACATGCAGAGTCACAGCAACACAAAAGAGAAGCCAACTGAATGTCCCGACTGTGGCAGGGTTTTCAGAACATACCACCAAGTTGTTGTTCATTCCAGAGTCCACAAAAGAGACAGAAAGGCAGAAGATGAGCTCATTCAGGGGAGCATTGAAGAGCGACGTGGGTCTGGGAGTGATCAGGAATCTCAATCAGTCAGTAGGTCAACAACCCCGGGATCCTCCAATATTACTGAGGAGAGTGGAATGGGTGGAGGCCTCTCACAGACAGGAAGTGCCCAAGAAGATAGTCCCCATCCTTCTTCACCTTCCTCTTCAGGTATGTCAAGTTTTGTTTTCCTTTTTTTGACTGTAATAGGTCAAAATAATTCTTCCAAACTTTTCCTGGCCAGCAGATGCTGCAATAAAAGAGCAATGCTTCCCATTAGATTTCATAAAGGACACTGTATCCACAATGTGCAACCTGTTTTCGTTATACCCCGTCTTTTTCTTTTCAAACATTTCTTTTCATTATTCTACTTGGTAGTCGTGTGTTGATAGTGAGAAACATTTTTGCTCCACAAGAGAATTGCTTGGGGAAGACCTTCTTCCTCTTTTAATTCCAGTTTTAACTTTCACACTCAAATTTGCTTGTGGACTCTCATTTCTAAGCAAAAGGATGGTATAAACTCAGCCTTAGCTTGAGTAAGTTACGATAGATTTTGTAACAGTTGTGGCCATTGTTTTACATATACATACAGTCTTAAATTCAGTAAGATAATTTATGTGTACATAGTACGCCAGGCTTCTATGGCATTGTACTAATCTATATTTTTAAAGCATGCGGTAGTATTGGACACGTGCAGTACTATTTGACCATTTCTGATCAGAGATAGGCTGACTTGCATTCACTTTTTCATGTAATCCTCCCTGTAACTAAGCCATATTTCCTGTTGACAAGCCCTTACCCATTTATGTGGCTACTTGTGGATGTATTTAAAACCACAAATGAGGACTAGTCATGGGGGTTGGGGGCTTGTGGAAGTTTGACTTGAAAATATGTGTGCCCCACTGATGCCTTGTGACCTCCCATATGATTTTTTTTTTAAAAAAAGATTCCTTTGTATTTAATGTTAAAATGCTGTGAACAAAAGAAGAAAACAAACTAATATTTCATTGGAGCTATCTATTGAGTTTTCTTGGCACATTAAAAAAGGAAGGTAAGATTTCTAGCCTCATCTCTCATTTCTAGACTCTTGAACTAATGGATAGTAAATTGAAAGTTATATCTTCAGCCCCTTTATAAGAAAAGCACCTTCTAATATTGTAATCATTCTGCAGGCCTAACAACAGAGGAAATCATGCCATAACAAATACTCTGTTACTAATGGCAACATTGATTTCTGCAATCAGCCATTAAGTCTAGAAAATGAAAGACAGTTTGAGAGACCTTAAGGCATTACATTGCCCACTGTTAAAGATCTGGTAGCAGGCTGTTGAAGGTAATTCTTTTTAGGCTCACCCCCTCCCTTAGTTTCAATAAATATTTTAGTATTGAAGGCAATCCACTGTTACAGTTATTAAATAGATGCCAGTTTATTTTTGTTGTTCTTGTCATGCTCCAGTATCCTCCATTTCTAAGACCAGATTAATATAAAAGAAAGTGTTAGTTTGGGGTGGCTTATTATAAACCAGTAAAGAAACTCTTAAGACACATAAATCTGCCCTCTGCATTCCTCAGATTCCTATAGAGCTTAATGCTGTTGTTTAAATACCCATGAAACACCCTGACTACTCTTAGAACTGTAGTCTCATTTACGATTTATTAGTGGAGAAGCACATTTGAAAACTCTGTGTGGGCACAAGGGAAACAGGGGAGAGCTAATTTTATACTATGTCATTGTTTGGATTGTTTTAAGAGGATTGAAAATCCAATATGACAACATAAAGATTTTCTTTTCCACACAAGTTGCACTTGTCAGCATTCTAAACATTAAGGAAAAATGCTTTGTTTTTAAACTGTAAGCGCTGATTCTCCAACGGTGACCACCATGTTTGCAACATGTGCTTCAGCATAAGTAATGGGATGGGAGTGATGGGGGAGCAATGCATGTTTTTAATTTTTATTGTCACTGCTTCAGATTATTCTGGCTCTTCTTGGTTGTACAACAGCTTGTCCTGCTAGACCCTTGAATCATGGCTAATCACACCACAGCGCTGCCACATAAATCTGAGGACAACCTTTAAACCAGAGGTGGACAACATGTGGCCATCAAACTGATTTAAAAAGCCCCCTGCTAGCAATCATTTCAGACTTGAGAGTCCTTTCCCCAAACCATCAGG
>CAOKZL010000053.1:687500-732500 GCA_948472985.1 Iguana delicatissima
CTGCCCGAGCAGACAGAGTTGGTCCCATACCCACTGAAGTTGCTTGTTGCTGTTTGTTGTTGTTGTGTGTCTTCAAGTTGCTTCCAACTTATGGTGACCTCAAGGCAAACCTATCTTGGCAGAAGTTGTTCAGTGAGAGTTTGCCTTCCTCCGAGACTGAGATAATGTGACTTGCCCAAGGTTACTCATTGGCTTTCCATGGTTGAGTGGGGCTTTCAACCAGGGTGTCCAACACTCAAACCAGTACACAATGTTGCCTACCCTGATGTAAATCCTTAATAATTTCAAACTGATCTGGACAGACCAAAATGAGAATGAGTCGTATCTTTACTAGCATGTGCCATTGGTACATATATCTTTGAATAATCTGCACATAGCAGGATGTTTTAAGTAAATTGGGCCCTCAGACCTGCTTTTATTAAACACAAATGTAACATAAAATTCAGATTACAATAGTGCACTCACTTTCCAGAACCCTTTCTTTCTTCTCTCTCTCTCTCTCTTTTGTTGCCTCCTCCCAGAGAAAGATAATTTATGCCAGGAAATAATTAAGAGTGTTAAATTTTAAAAGCAGCAAGCAGTGATCCCTGGGTTGCTTCAATTGGCAAAATATTCTCTTGAGAAGATGACAAACATTTTTTTGGAATTAAATGTCTGTTGTTGTTTGTTGTTGTTGTTGTTAATAATAATAATAATATTTTTTGAATTAAATGTCTCTTGTTAATAATAATAATAATAATAATAATAATAATAATAATAATGATGATGATGATGATGATGAAAATGAATTTACTGTCCTCACTTGGTATTAGGTTGAGGGAGATGCAAAGCTGCACTGTTTTTCAAGCTCAGCTGTTATAACTGAGCAACATATGCAGCTTTTCAATCCCTGATATGGAATAACGTACATGCTGCTCCATGTTTGCAAGAGATTTACAGAAGCTTGAGTTCGGTGTATTAAAGCTGTGTACATCTACACATTTAGGAAAGTACTTACCATAAAGCTGCTGGGGTACAGCCCTCTACTAATAACCTGGCAAAGATTCAGCGTTTCGTTCTTACGTAATGCAACTAAATTACGTAAGAACATAAGAAGTTGCCTTAGTAGATCAGACCAAAGGTCTGTTTAACCTAGTACTCTGTTTCCAACAGTGGCCAGAGAAATGCTTCCCAGAAGTTCACAAGTAGGGCACAATGGCAGAAACCAAATCTAATCATTCTCAGGCATGCTGCTTGGAAGGGGGAAGCTGATGTTTAAGAGGAGGGCTTCAAGCTGCTGTTACAGACTGTGATGAGATAGGCAAAAAGGCAGGAACTTATGAAGCATAGGCAAATCTGTTAGTTTTGCTTCCCCCCCCCCACATTAAATTTTTTCAGATTTTGGTATATTATGATTTTAAAATCAACAATCTTTAAACCTATCCTTAGGGTAAGTCACTTTAAAAATGGGATTTTTGGTAAATTCTGATAAAAAAATGGGCTAAAACAACTTTGTCACCTAATACTAATTAGAACCCAAGCTGTTTAGACCTTAAAGGGCATCTTCTATCTTGAGCAGAACCACAACTACCCTAGACCTCTAGAAAAAAGGACATATTCTTTGTCTTCAAGAAAGACTACAAAAGCCAACTCATGGACTTATTTTTCCTATGGATACTTTCAAGAAAAGGCCTACTTCATTCTTTTCTGTCTAAGGGTACCCCTATGAGTAGTTGCATGTAGGAGTCTAATCTTTGGAAAGTATTTTGTGTGATATTTTTGGGTCTAAAAGGTAATAAGCGTACACTTTGCATGTGATCCATACCTTCCAACATTTCACAAAAGAAAACTGGAGTATCTGTGGCCAGATAACATCAGAGTGTGGTCAAGATGGCAAAAATTATTAATGAGGAAGAACACACAAGCTAGGAAAAGCTGCTGAAGTTTGCTTTTGCCTGAGCATACTGGGAACTGCAAGATTCTCTCACCTCTCTTCTCCCTTCTGCCGAAGGATAGACTGCAAACTATGTCGGTCTTTTGAACTCACTTTGAAGCCACTGAAATAAACCCAGGACAAAGAGGGAAAGTGGAAGGAGGAGAGATAAACTGGGGTATTTTAAAAGCAACTGAAAAAGTGGGATGCCATAACATTTAATCGGGATTGTCCCCTGCCAAATCAGGACAGTTGGAAGGTGTGATACTTTGCACATGAGTGTCATATTCAGCCCCAGACTGGACCCAGAGCAGCATATGAAGCTTCAGAAAGCATTAACAATGCTGCTGCTGAAGTATATGAATCAAACATGGGTGAAAATTAAGTGAGCAGCAGTGACAACACTGGAATGTGTTACTGTTGTATGGGATCTGGATGGATGTTAGTCACAGTACTCTTTAGTTCAGTTATCAAACTGAGTTTTTCTGATGTTTCTGAACAGGAGTTTTGGGTTGTAACTTCTATAGCACCACACTGTCTGGGACTTCTCAAATTCAGGACATCTTGATAACCAAGATTCTCTGCTCTACTTCAGCGAGAAGATCCAAAATAACAAACTTCTTTTAAAGACGGTATACTCACTAATATTGGTTGAAACAATATATATAGGGTATATTTTGGGATGCATGTCAGTCTCCTTAGAATAGTGAGTCCCACTTCTGTGCTTAAATATGTTTAAATATGTTCCAGAAAACTCTGAAAACTGCAAGGATTCCAAGACAGTTGTCTATCATAGGAACAGTATACCCAGATGGTAGACATTTTGACACTACCAATTCCTGTTATCAGGGGAAATCACTTGAGAGAGAGAATGCAGCTTGTTCCAAAAAAAAAAAAAGGGTTGTGGGGCTGTGATTCTATGAAAGCTTTTTAAAAAATAGAATAAACTAATTATATTCAAAAACATATAACATTGAATCATATTATTATGTGGATAAGGTTCAAGGTTGACCATCCCCACCCAGGAAGCACCTGTCGTCAGATTCATTTTGGGTTGCGCTGAGAATACATTTGTGAACATCAGTACAGTTCCTGAAAGACAGCCTGGCAGTGCCACTAATAGACAGGAAATGCAAGTTTAAGAATATTCCTATTTAAATTTTCATTACTAGTTATTTAAGGACATTACCAAAAATATTTCACTGTCACCATATGATATTTCTATATATAGCTGCTGTGAATCAGATTACCTACTGTAGAATGCATTATAAAAATAACACTGTGATATCTTTGTACTTAGAACTGCATTTAGAGTTCTAAAAACCGGCCAAGGTACAGTCTGTTTTCCTCAGCAACACAAAATGGTTTGATTGAAAGAACCCTAAGCATGGCAATACAGAATCACGCAGTCATAGAATCTTAAAATTGGAAGGAGCTGCAAGGGCCAGCCTGTCCAATCCATTGCCATGCAGGAGAGCACTACTAAAATACTACTGAAAGATGTTCATCTAACCTCTGTATAGAAATCTTTAGATGGACAGTCCACCATAGTCTTGAGGAAAAGGAATACTTCCTAAGTCTTAGATGGAATCTCTGATCTTGTAATTTGGATCCATTGGCCTGCATTCTAGTCTCTAGAGCAGAAAAAAAAAACAAGCTTTCTCTATCTTCTACATGACATCATGACATCCCTTGAGATGTTTAAAGATGATGATCATGTCATCTTACACTCTTCTCTGAGCTAAACATATCCAACTCCTGAAGTCATTCCTCACAGGGCTTGGTTTCCAGACCTTTGATCATCCTGGTTGCCCTTTTCTGGACACATTCCAGTTTCTCTACATCTTTGTTGAGCTATGTTGCCCAGAAATGGACACATTATTCCCATGACATGGTTTGCTGTTTCCTCATTTGTCAAAATTCCATTAATATTTAAAATCTCTTATATCATTAGGGATGTAAATCCCTGACACTTTCTTCCTCATGTGCAAGAGCAAATAATTACTGCAGTTTTGGTCCCACTGTGGAACAAAATGAATATTGTTCTGAAGTATTTTTCCCATATTGGTGGGTTTATTCTGCAGATACGTATACATAGTTCTTTGGTTCAACCCCCCTCCCCCATATTTTATAGGCATATAAATCACTGATAGTTTTGCTCTCATATTCTAGTACAAATTATTAATAGTGTGATTAGTTTTTGCCCCATCTTTGCAGAAAATGAATATTTCCTCACTAAATTTTGCCTATATTTGAAAGTCACAAAGTATTCTGTTGGAAATCTGTGAATCTGGTGTGAGTTTGAAGTCTGTGCAGCCGCTGTGCTCACAAGAGACCAAGTCATTAGCATCTGAGACACAGGAAAATGGCCACAAGTTACATACCAAATGCTTCAGAGGTCTCTTTGTTGGCTTGCTTAGATTTTTGTTCTCCCTAGCAATTACTACCAAGTGTGAGCAGAATGCTTGCAATACGTGTAGCCGTAGACTTCTGATCTTGCAGAGATAAGTAGCTGTTGTATGGGTTTGGAGACTTCTGCAAGATTTGAGATCTTTCAGGAAACTGGAGATCTTGTGAGAGGCCCTCTAATGAGACTGGAGGCAGCCTTATATAGGTCTACCTCACATGTCCCCAACCGTTTTATGCTAGATGAAAAGCATTAAGAAAGTTTTCAAGGGTTCTCAGAAGGAGGCTCATAGTTGGTCAGAGTTGACTACCATGAAGGTACTTTGCGAGATGCAAAGGCTAGCACAAATCTGGAAAAGTCTCATTCTTCAGTTATTCTTCCCAATAGAGGTTCCTGACTGTCAGGAACTCTCTCTCTCTTCCCTTCCCCCAGAATATGAATAATAACCTCTTGCTTGTATTGTAGTGCTAGTTATTGAGAATAAACATCTGATGACAACCTTCATTATCCCACCACTGAAGTGAGAGCTCAAAATTTTGGATGACAGTGAAAACGGATAATAATTTAAAGGGAAAAAAAGATAGTCCAAACATTTGAAACATGTAGTGAGCCAGTCTTTGATCCAGTTTTCTGTTGTATTGTTGTATAAATGGATTCCACAGTGGCCTTGGGTAGGAAGGTACAAAAGCTCCCACCTTGTTTTTACAAAGCTAACTTCCGTTGACACTGTCTTGGCCTGTTTTTGTCCATGCAAAAGCATTCAATTTATGTGTCCATTTCTCTTGATTAAGTATATTTTGGTAAAAGAAGCCATGATTGACCAGACTAAGAGCAGAAAGGAGTACAGCAGTGTGTAATTATTCACACTTAAGGGAGGGCATCATTTGCAGTGTCCCTGCCAGCTGTATTAAAGCAGCAAGTGGCCAGGCATGCTGTACACTCACGCTGTGCAATTACAGGGTGGGTGAGTGGGTCCTCTTCTATTGACTATGCCTTATTGTGGTTTCCACATAATTTTCACCCTTGACATGGCCCGTCCCTTGTTCAAATGATGACTGGTATTAGGTACCTACAGCTTCTACTGGAGTGCTTCCAACTGATTAAGCATTTTTAGACAGTGTCTTACAGCCTTAATGTTTTATTTCCAGCCATTCTCATTCTGTTTCGCTTTTTTAAAAAAAATTACTAAAAGCATTGGTATTTAATTAGGCACACCAAGCCTGTGGAACCTTTCGAATCTCGCAAGGGTTTGTTTTGTTGAAAAAATAATAATAAAATAATAACGACCAACCTTGTTCATCAGCTGGGTTTTCACAGCTCAAGTCAGCATTTGAAAGGGTTCTTTGGCCAAAGAAAATAACAGACGTTAAGTAGCAGAGGGGCTTACTTAAATTGTAGAGTAAATTTTGGCATTTGCAGAAGGCAGAGTTTCAAAACCTTATGTTTTCATTCTTGCTGATTCTGTTCAGTGAAAGGTCCATGTAGGAGAGAATCCAAACAGCAAATGATGAATACTGCAGTGAGAATAAATATGGAAAAGCTTTGAATATTCTTTTTCTTGAAAAATGTAGCAGGCATAAACCAAATTAATTTGTAGCATTTGATTTCTTTGAAGCTTTAGAAAGTACACCAGACCAGATAGTCTTTGTGGTATGTTCAACAGATTGCTATAATAAAATTAAGGAAATCCCATATATTTTCTACTGAGGTACCAGTGAAATATGACATAGACTTCAGTGCAAAGTTACATGCTCCCGTGTTACCTTGTTAGTTGCAGTGGAGTCCTTTTCTTTAGGAGGTAAACCTTATGTATTCATACTCCTCCATTCAAGGTGCCCTCTCCCCATGTAATCTTCTCTTCTTCCACCATGGTTTTCTTGTGTATTGTTTTGATTGTACATATTTGGCCCTTTCTGCACCTTACTTGGTCACAGAGACATCCATTGTGGGTCCCGGCATTGGCTTTGCTAGAAGGGGAGCGTGACATGAGTGTTCCCCTCTGCACTGGCTGCCTTTGTGTTCCAGGACGCATATTGGCCACACCTCTTCCTGCCGCAGTGCAGCCAGGTTGCACAGCCATTGCACTTCTGGGGCCTCCACAGACAAGGTAAGTCCCTGATGGTCATTGATGGGGAAAACTCATCAATGATTTGCAGCACAATTGCACTGCCTGGGGATGGGAGAAGGACAAAACTGTGATGACATCGTGCAGAAGCGTTGTTGCAGTCCTGTCCTTCTCCTGTCCCTATGACAGGTTGAGAGTGTGGAATGGAAAGGGCCTTCGATTGTAGGGTTTTGACCAGTATTACTTCCACTTACAAAAGTATCACTTATATAAACATTATTTTACTTTAAATAAATAAATAACATGTAGCACCATCTGTGTAAAGGGTGGTGGTTGTGATTGTTCTGTCCCCTCATATCATTTCCAACTGATAGTGACCCTATGGTGAAGCTATCATGGGGTTTTCTTGGCAAGATTTCTTCAAAGTAGGTTTGCTGTTGCCTTCCTCAAAGGCTGAGAGAATGCAATGTGCCCCAGGTTGGTTAATGATACTATTTAAAGAAGTCATGGTGAAAGAAGAGGGATGAAACAGGAATTAGCTGGAAGAATATGCAGTTATTTCAGTTAGTTCAGAGCTTTTAAACAGTTGTTAATGATCATTCTGAAGCCATCAAAATAGTGAATTGCTGTTACAGTTTTATTTTTTTAAAGGTCACATCTTAATTTTCCATTTCTCAACGAGGAGGATAAGTTATTTTTTAATTCCTTGTGTTTTGTTTTTTTTAAAAAAAAAATCCTGTTCAAGCTGCTGGCCTGTGGTTTAAAACAAAACTCATTTAATGTGCCCTTCTCAATACCCATAAGAGATCATGAGGCACAGCATGAATTAGCACCTCAGTAGGCATTGTTTATACCTGAAGACTGGCTCCTTGTATCCTCCCAATAGCCTATTTCATAAGGCTCCTCCTTCCCTGACCCTCAAGTGGTGCCTCCTTCGCTGGAGCCCACTTCCTAGGTCTGGCGGCTGGGAGACAGAGTTCCACAGGAAGGACCCGAGGTCTTTGTATTTCTAGAACCCTGAAATGTCAGTGTGGTGTAATGGTTGTTTGAGTGTTGGACTGTGACCCTAGAGACCAGGATTTGATTCCCTGTTCGGCCATGGAAACCCACTGGGTGACCTTTGGTGCCTCACACTCTTAGCCCAGAAAACCCTGTGATAGGTTCACCTTACAGCCCCATAAGTTAGAAACAACTTGAAGGCACACAACAACAACGTAGTTAAAACAAGATAAAGCTAACACCACTTTTTAGTTCATGTATTTGTTGTTATGTGCATTCAGGTGATTTATGGTGACCTTGTCATAAGGGTTTCATGATAAGATTTATTCAGAGAAGGTTTACCATTGCCGTCCTCCAAGACTGAGAGAGTGTGACTTACCCAAAGTTGTCCAGCGGGTGTCTGTGGCTAAGCAGGGCTTCAAACCTGGTCTCTCAGAATCGTAATCCAACAGTCAAACCATGCTGGCTCTTTTAGTTTAGGTGTACTAAACCAAATTTTTCTATTTATAAATATTGTAAAATCATTTTCTTGCTTGATGTGGTAAAGGCAGCTAACAGCCAATAACAACTCTTTGTCTACCAAATCAGTCTTCACGGGAAGTTATGTATTCCCCACCAACATACACTATGCCCATTTCTGCACTAGTTTGTTACAGCAGTATTATTCCACTTTCAACATCCTGTGGAATCCTGGGGTTTGCAATTTAGGGAGGGGCCTCAAGGCTTCCAAGGACATATATTTGTGAAGAGCAAATCATATCATTTCTGTTTTTATGCAGTATTTCTCCCCACAACATCTAATTAGCATTATTTCTGATTCTGTGGTGTTCTTTGCTCTATACCCAGGAACCTCCTGTCAATCGGCTTGAGGCAGCCAAAGGATCTGGGTTCTCTTCTCCTTTTTTAGATAAGACAATAGCTCTTGAGGACCAAGGCCTTTTGTATATCAATTAATCATGACCACATTATAGTAGGGAAACCACATGGTTCAAACACTTGTTCTATGAGCCTCAGGAGAACCCCTGTGATAGAATGAAGTCGAATTTGCAAATGTGGTGAAAAGCGCTTACATCTTATTTGCAGGTCCTTCTAGATGATCACAGAAATGCACTGATGAACAGAATATGAAAGGGAATAAAGTTAGAAGCTCAGTGACAAAACCCCTTTTCATGCTTATTTAGTGCCGTTTCCTTTCTACAATAATATCTTTTTCCCAGAAGGCCTTTGAAAAATTCGGTCACAAAATAGCACAAGAACACATTTATTGTGGGTAAAAGTTGGAAGCATTGTTCTGATGACACCTGTAAAACATAATTATAGCTCCCTTAGCTGTTTTCTCTCATATTTAGAGAGGAACATTCTCTGCCTCTAATCTCAGGTGCATACCTGTGGAAGGTTTAGATTCCTTTAAGCAGCATCAAAGTAATGACAACAGCATGCAGCTGCTAACTGTCTTTTCCTTATAGTTACTCACCCAGCTGTTTAGAAAAATGGGGAGGGGGAGAGGAAATGAATCTCTCTTATCATGCCATATGGCATAAAGTTTATTTGCCATGCTAAGTCAAAAATGTATAGGATTGGTCAGCACTGACAAGTATTTTGTAGCATTTTGGAGAGGGACATGAGAGGAGAAAGGGGGAATTTTATTTTAGAAAGTAATCATGCTTGCAGGTGCACCAAGATGATGATGAGGAGGAGGAGGAGGAGGAGGAGGAGGAGCACGATCACAAATCCTCCCAAGATGTTGAATAAAGAATAAATTGCGGCAAAGTACAACCATTAAAAAAGAAAAGAACACTAGGAAAGAAAGCCTAGTCCTCAAATGAAATATTTTCCAATTTTCTGATTTGGTAAGAACAGTCATAGGGGTGGAAAGAGCGTTAAAAATGTTTGAAAAATGATTGAAAAATATATTTTTCTAGTATTGAGACATCTTGATGAGGAGAATCCCGGACTCAATAGAATATTTGCAATTCTGGGTTTATTCTGGGCAAACTTTGCGTGTGGCTAGTTTGCAAGAAAAAAAAGCATTTTCTGTACAGGAAACAGCTTATTTCTCTGCACAGAAAGTATTTCCAATATTAATCTTTCCTTACAAAGAAAATGCAATTTTCTCTGCAAAACCACTAGGAGTAATTTTTTTCGCAGAATAAATTCTGAATTGTGAATAAGCTGCATGGTTTCTGAAGTCTTTCTTACAGCAGGAAGAAAATTGTTAAAAAAAATTTGTTGCTCCTTTTGAGAAGAAAATTAGTAATGAATTATATATCCCTATACAGTCCTAATTAACCCTCTGTCTTCCCACTTTGTCAGCTGCTTTAAAAATGTTTTACTTTTTCTCTCCTCCTCACACTTTCCCTCTTGGTCGTCAGCTTGCTTCAGTTGCTGCCAACTGAGTTCAAAGTATAAAAATAGTTTGTACAGTGTGCCTTCCATATATGTGAGGGTTCCGTTCCAGGAACCCTGGTGTAAAACAAAAAACATGAAGTGTTGGATCCCATTATAGTCTACAGATGAGATATGTGTGCACCAGTACCAGTGTGGGCACACACTTGCTGTGTCTATTGACTATAATTGGATGTGGCACTTCATGCGACCTCACATTTGTGTGTGCACAGGTCATGGGAAGGGAGGGGTCACTGTACTTGGTTAACTTAATGGGGGGAGACAGGTGGGATCTTGCCATTCCCAGTTGTCTCAGGCAAAAGCAAATTGCTATAGCCACTCCTAGGTTGTGTGTTCATCATCATTAATAAGGTTCAGCATTTTGACCATATTCTGATGTAGCTTGCACGCACATGTTCTATTTTTCATCTGTAGAATATTGGAGAATATGACAAGATGGGAATGCCATGGCTACAGTTTCTTAGTTCTGCATCTTACAGTAGTCCAGTAATATAAGAATGTAGAAACCATGTGAGAAGAAAACATAGGAACCTGTCTTTGAAAAGTGAAAACGTCTCTGAGAAGAGATTGATGGCATTATGGCTTCACACCTGCAGATATCTGCAGGTGAGGTGTACAACATTTTGGGACTTAATATTGGCTCAGGTTGGAAAAAGAGAAAGGAGGCAATGCAGAGCAAGTTAAAATGGGATTCTAGAGCATCTCTGTGGTCTGACAAGTTGCTCAGATTGAGGAACCAAGTTTGAAACAACTACTGTATAAGGTCATCCAGACCTATTTTGGCTTCTCAGATCATCTGGACTTCCTGGGCTGCTGAGATGAGATATCTCTCCTTAGCTGTTATCCAGGTGGCACTATCAAGCAGCCAAGATCAGCTCGCTTCCTTAGAGTTCCTGCTGCCACAAGTTTCTTGGCTGAGTGTGGTTTGGACTCTGGTCTCTCAATTCTTAGTTTGCCATTGGAATCCTTCTACCATCCTGGACCTTTATTATTTTTACTTACCATCACTTTGACTTCAACTCGGTGTGAGTAATACCTCTAAGAGAACCTTCATCATCAACTGCCCTACTCAGGTCTTGCAAAGCCAGGGCCATGGCTTCCTTGATTGAATCCATCCGCCTGTGATGCAATCTTCCTCTTTTCCTACTGTCTTACTTAACCAAGCATTATTGTCTTTTCCTTTGAGCCACATTGTCTCATGTTATGTCCAAAGCACAATGACCTCAGATTAGATAGCTGAAAAGATGAAAATCAACTCATTTGAAATATGGTGCTAGAGCAGAGTTCTACAGATAGCATCAACAGGTAAAAGGACAAATGAAGAGATCCTACAGAGAATCAGGACTGAACTATTGGAAGTTGAGATGCCTAAACTTATTTTAAGGGAAACTTGGTTTCAGAAAGCTTGTTTAGTATCACTACTTTGAAAGCAAATCCCCTCTACAGGGGAGGTGGAATAGAGAAAAGACTTCAAGTTATAGTTTCCACATATAATTTTTTTTTTCATTCTTTGCATGTTACTAGTATCTTTGCCATTCCCGAACGTAGCATGTAACCCTTGCTCCCATTCCCAGAGGCTAAAGCTATTGAGATGGTTATAATCCAAATTACAATATGATGTCTCTAGTGTTTTCTCTGTGGCAACTGACTTAATTTATAATAAATGAGTGGCTGATACACCAATTTTTAAAAGGCACATCCACATATTGGTAGTTTTCAAAGAAGTAGCCATGTTAGTCTCTTGCAGCATAGAAAGGAGGAAAGAAGTGGGAGGAAAAAAAGAAATGTGTCAGTACCTTTAAGACTAACCGGTTTTTATTTTCACATGAGCTTGAATGTATATAAAACCACTTCTTTGAGTGCAGTACTGAGTGATATTAACGCTTCAGGCATAAAGCATATTTATATAGTTGTGGGAGTGGGATAGATATTTCTCCCAAAGCAGTTCTCAATGTAGTGAAAATAGAATCAACCTAGTGAAAATAGATGCTGTGAGGAGGTGGCACCCCAAAATAGGTGGTGCAGGACCATCTAGCTACTTTAAATGAATTCAGACGTCTGGGAATAGGTGAAATGCATCCTAGATTACCAAGGAAACCTGCAGATGTAATTTCAGAGCGTCTGTATAATATTTGAGAATTGACCTAGATGAGGTCCCTGCAGACTGGAGACAGGCTGATGTTGTTCCCATCTCCAAAAGATGGTGGAGGGAGGACTCTGGCAACTGTTCACCAGTCAGCATGACGCCAATACCAGGAAAACATCTAGATCATTTAAAAATGAGTGGGTTTTCAGTGGGGAAAAGGGGGGGGGATATCAAATGGTAGGTAGGTGTATAGATAGGAGCAGATGAAGTGGGATTAGAAGGAGGGATATTGTTTATCCAATCCACACAATTCCTCTTTATTAGAGTGACATGGGTGGAACCAGGCCATTGGAAAACTGGTTGCCATATGGCTCTGCAAACATATGGGTTAAGTCAGAATGACAAACTGTGGAATTGACTGTCAGTAGATGTAGGAAATACAAGACCCTTTCCACACGGGGTTAATAAAACGGTGTAGAGCGACCTCAACCGGAGGTTGTCCACACCGTGGAGTGCGCAGGGTTGGTTTTAATTTTGAGGTTGTATACCTCAAACTGCCCTGAAGCGGCCGGAGGTGGGGGCACTGCGTGTTTTTTAAAAACCACTTTCCAAGTGGTTTTTATTAAACACAAGCGTGCAGCCCCGTACCACCCCGTCGCAGCGCCCCGGTGTAGATTTGCAGGCGCACGCAAGTGCGTGCCTGCAGATCTGCCAGGGGGCTGGCTTCTGGCTGGCGAGTTTCTCCGATTGGTTGAGAGCCTCTGCCAGCCGTAAGCTGCCATTTTGGACACCGCTGGACGCCGCAGGAGTGTGGAGCAGTGAACGCGCACTGCTCCTCGTGGCGACAGACTTACCCGGCTTCAGGTAAGCTCCGTTTCTGCGTGCTTTGCCCTGTTTCTCCCTCCGCGTGTGGAAAGGGCCTAAGTGTGCAGTTGTACTCCTAGTGGCCTCCCACACACAATTGATTGGTCATTTGAACTGAATGCTCAGCTAGATGGGTCTGATTCATGATGGGTCTTCTTAGGCTGTCATGTTCTTTTGACAGCCAACAGAAGGTAGTTCTCATTTCACACTCAGCATTTGTGGTAGTCACCTTATGATGTATTTATTTACATTGTTGTTTGTTTGTTTATTACATGCATTTGCAAGCCCATTTTATAGTCCCTGGACTTCCAGAACAACCATGTGCATCCTGATCTTGTCCTGGACTAAGTATACCTGTTTTAAAAACGTGTTCCCAACAGTCTGAACAAATACTGAACTATTCACGAGACCTTCTGTGTGCATATCTCCACCATACAGAAATAAAACAATTTTATATTTTTATATTAAATTACGTTTCAGGAATCCCAGTTTCTCCCAATGATATTATTAAGGATCTTAAGGAATGCGAATTAATAATGCAATTAATCATATGCTGAAGATACACTAATATTAATGAGTGAAACTGAAGCCTAGCTCTTTAATTTATTTGATATGTAACAACAAGAATGATGTGTACATGTTGTATTAGCCGCATTTTAAAAACTGGTTTTCTCTACAAGAAATTACTGGTGTTCATCAAAACCTGGATGTGTCATTTCATTTTGTTTTATTTCCATTTCTATTTTACATTAAGTCTCAGCTGTTGCAATCAAATTGAAGCCTCTTTATTGAAGGATTTCAGTAGGTACATATGTCAGGGGACTTAGGCGTATTTTTCTCCCTTAATTTTAGTTCTGCTGATGAGGAAGCATCATCCTTGTTGGGCCGTACCACTTGTAAATTGAGTCTGCAGCTGGACTTTTGGAGAGTTTATTTGTGGCCTGCAACACAATAGCTGTAAACTACTACTCCGCTGTACAATAAGAAAACTAAAGGCCAAAGTGGTCATCCAAAATAGGCCTCATTAGACACAGCATCCATATGGTAATGGCCTCAGCACAAGGCACTGGAGGCTGCCTTTTTTGAGAGAGTACTTATCGGAACACAAGCTCATTGACAGCTAGGATCAATGTGTGGAATTTTGATGGCTTGGCTTGAACTGCGCAGACATTTTGTATATGAGACACTGTTAAAGTTACAGATAGAATTTTACCCTAGCATAAAAAGTTTCAGGGTTGGTCTGCACAGTGGCAATTCATTTCCTGATGGTAAATCTTGACACCCCATTGTAACAAGCCCATATCACCCCGTGTGTGAAAACTGATGGGTGTTGAGCAGTCTTTTACCAGATGGACGCCTCCAGAATGTTTGGAGCTGGAATGGAAACCTTCCATGTCGGTGGGGGGTTCCACATGACAGATGGCATTCTATAAAGCAGTGGAGTTTGCATAGCTGCTAACCTCACCATACAACAGAGATAACCTGGCCCAGAAACTCTATCAGGATATTATACCACCATTTTTGGTGATTCTATGGCTCTCCCTTGGCTGTATTTTTGAAACCTTTTGTTGTCATTGCACCAAGGAAAAGCCAAATTAGATGTAAAGCAGGCCACAACTTTATTTACATAACAGTGGTATATCAACATGCTTGAACAACAACATATGAAGGAGATGAGATAAAGGCCAGTTTGTCAGGTCTTGTTCCCCTCCTCCTCTAGTTGCCTTGTCACTAATTAATCAGGATCAACATGTCCCCAGCTGGAATCCAAGCCAAAATGTGTCCAATTGTGGGTTTGTGAAGGGGGTTAGAAAAGTCCTCTGTTGTGGTTATTGCTGTGAGCTTTCAAATTGTCTCAACTTATGACAACCCTAAGATGAATCTGTCACAGGGTTTTCTCATAGGTTTGCCAATGCCTTTCTCTGAAGCTGAGAAAATCTGATTTGCCAAAGATCATCTGGAGGGTGCCCTTGTCTGAAAGTGGGGTTCATCTCACCTCAGTTTTTGCGTTTGTGACATACAGCAGCAAGGTTTGGTTTAATCCTTCTGTGTAAGAAATGACTGAGCAGTATATGTAAACATACTGGCTGAAAGTTAAAAATTGTGTGCAGCATTCACATATAGACCAATATATTAAGCTTACTCCAGCTTCAATAGGACATCCTTTCAAATACTTAAACATGGCTATCATGTCACTTCTTAACCTTCTCACCTCCAAGATAAATATACCCAGTTCCCTAAGCTGCTTCTCATAGACCATGGTTTCCAGGCCTTTTCCCAGTTTGGTTGCCCTCCTCTGGACATGTCCCAGCTTGTAAATATCCTTCTTGAATTGTGGTGCCCAGAACTGGACACAATATCCCAGGTGGGATCTGACGAAAGCAGAATAGAGTGGTACTATTACTTCCCTTGATCTAGACACTATGCTTCTAGTGAAGCAGCCTAGAATCATTGACTTTTTTTAGCTGCCACATCATACTGTTGACCCATGTTCACCTTGTAGTCTACTAAGACTGCTAGATCTCTTTCACATGTACTGTGGTCAAGCCAGGTGTCACCCATCTTATATCTGTGAATTTCATTTTTGCTCCCTAAGTATAGTATCTTATATTTCTCTTTATTGAAATTTATTTTTTAAATTGTGGCACAGTTCTCTAATCTGTTAAGGTCATTTTGAATTCTGATCCTGTCCTCTGGGGTATTGGCTATCCCCCACCCCCCAAGTTGGTTTTATTTGCAATTCCATCATCCAAGTCACTGAAAAAGATGTTGAATAGCACTGGGCCCAGGACAGAATTCTGTGGTGCTCCACTAGTCACTTCTCTCCAGGATGAAAAGCAGCCACTGGTGAGCACTCTTTGGATTTGGTCAGTCAACTGATAACCTAACAGTAGAATTGACTAGTCCATATTTTACTAGCTTGTTTGCAAGAGTATCTTGGGGGACCTTGTTGAAGTCCTTATTGAAATCAAGATGTGTTACATCCATATCATTGTTTATCAAGCTTGTAAATCTTTTTTTTTTTTTTTTAAAGAAAAGACATGAGATTAGTCTGGCATGATTTGTTTTTGAGAAACCGATTTTGACTTTTAGTGATCATGGCATTCCTTTTCAAGTTCTTACAGTCTGTTTAATGATCTATCTTAGACTGTTTCCTGGTATGTCAGGCAGCATGGGTGGTAATTGTTTGCGTCCTTCCCCCCCCCATTTTTGAAGATGGGGACAACATTTGCCCTCCTCCAGTCTCCTGGTACTTCTCCTGTTCTCCAGGAATTCACGAAGATTATTGCCAGTGGTTCTGCCAGTACTTTTAATACCTTTGGATGTTGTTCATCTGATCCTGGAGACCTGAATTCATTTAGAGTAGCCAGGCATTCCTGTACTACCTCTTTACCTATATTGTGCTGCGTTTCCTCTACTACATAGTTTGCTCCATTCTTTATTTCTTTTTATTCTTCAAGTATGTTTGCCATTTTCTTGACTTCCACAGAATCATGGCAGGATCAGGCATGCTTAGCATTTTTCTTCAGGATTAACATGGAAGTATATGCAGAATAGTCTTGGCTAGATAATCATGCAATCAGACAGGTAAAAGCTTATTTCTTACATTTATATTATACTCTCCATTTCCCACTACCCTGAAAGTATGGCAATATTTATACTGGGATTCCTCATCTTCTGTGCACACAATGAACAAGCACAGACCTGCTTCATTCGTACCACAGGTATATCGACCATGCCATGTTAGAAGTGTATCAGCAGTGCTCTGGTACTGCAAAAATGATTCATGAGACGCCTAGTATCTGAATGTATTTTTGTTTATGATGCATCATTGAAGGTGGAGTCATCGGTTGATTCATGTTGCTGTTACAAGAGGAGTGGGCAACCTGTGACCCTCCAGATGTTGGACTGCAGTTGTCATCACCCCTCACCATAGGCTGTGCCAATTAAGACTGACGGGAGTTTAGTGACAAGGTATCTCTGGAAACTCAAGCCAGATTTACTTATAGATTTATCTGCAAGAGGCAGAGGTCTTTCTGTCTTCTTCAGTAAGGGAGAAATGCAGATGTATAGTTCACTTTTATCTGTTTCATTTCACCACTCTAATTTTTTTCTGGAAGAGTTCATTTTGTTTCTAGTTTTACATTACAGAGTGTGAGTCTTGCTATTAAATTTGTTAATAGGGTCATATTTATGAAAAAGATCCAAGGGTGTACAGGACATATAATGATTAGAGACCAATATAAGTTGAGAGCAGACAATAAAGAGCTCTGTGATCCTAGAGGTACCCAGTTTAGAATTAGGATTCAGATTGGGCATTATATTTCAGTTACATTTGTTTTTAAAGGAGAAATCAGTGGTGAAAACAACAGAATTACATTTATATCTTCATCTTTAATTTATAGTCATCTATAAGCTGTTCTTAGATGGGACGCATCCCTGCTTATTTTTGGCGTGAACTGCAGAAAGGAATGAAGTATCAGTCACTCTTACTGGTGATGTTGATGATCTACCTTCCTTCCTTCCTTTCTTCCTTCCTTCCTCCCTTCCTTCCTTCCTTCCCTGCCTCCCTGCCTCCCTCCCTCCTTCTTTTTTATTTTATTTGAAAATATTCGTATACTACTTATATCCAAGCAAAGCAGACTGCATCAAATTTCAAAGCAGTATATATCGCTAAAGTGTAAAATACACACAACAAACAATCACAGGCATGCAGAAATTCTTTACATATGAGGTTGGACTAAGCAGAGAAAGCTTGTTAAATAAAGATGCTTTTAACATGCATCGTGTCTGAACCTTGGTCAGGCATGGAAATTCACTATGTGACCTTGAGCAAGTCACACACTCTCAGCCTTAGAGAAAGGCAGTGGCAAATCTCTGCTGAATAAATCTTGACAAGAAAATCCTATGATAAGGTCACCATACATTAGATACAACCAGAAGGAATTTAACAACAAGAACAACAACAGCAGCTAAAGATAGTTGGAGCGTGTAAAGTTCCAGTGGATTCCACACGGTAGATGCCACTATACTGAACTCCTTGTTCTAAAAAACTCCCAAGCAGGCATCAGGGGCATGTAGCACTTCCAGGAAGGTTTGTTGAGATAACCTCAAAAATTGAATGAGTCTATAAGATATCAGAATGTAGACAAGAAGCATTGCTATCTGATTTTGGTTCAGTCACCGCAGAGTGAAACAATCTTATGGCAATAATATGAAGCTAAGTCTGATTAAGGCCAAGAAATTTGCTGTAATATTGCTATCAGATAGCCAGTTCTTTTGCAGCTAAATACCAACCTAAACATACTTCATCTCATCTGATTCCAGAAGCTGATCAGGGTCAGGACTGCTTACTGTTTGGATGGGAGGCTACCAGGTAATATTGCGGATCTGCAGGCAGCCCTAAGAAAGAATCCTTCCTATAGTGCTAGAGAGATGTTATCAGTCACAGTGGACAGTATAGATCTAAATGTACCAATGGTTTATGATCATATGTCTCCATGTTTTAAATCAAGAGTGAGGGTCAGTCTTCTGGATTTTATTCATGCTTCTTATGTATGAAGAAATGACATACCACTAGTGTTATCACAGGCATTATGACGGACAAGACACAAACAGACGACAAGAGAGGGCAAAAAAGCCAGCTAAAAGAGTTTTTAATATATTAACAAATAGTCTCCCCACCTCCACTTTGAGCAGAAAAAGTTCAGTTAAAAATGTTTAGCTCAGCCTTAAAATTATACTGTACATCATATCAGTTTTTCTCCCTTGGTTTGCATTTAACTAGAAATTTATGTTTGCCGTATGGTAGTTTTAATTCATCTTAAGTTATTTTCTGCTCTGTTTTTTCCCTCTTTCAGTTTTGGCAGGATTTGTAGGCTCTCAGTAAATACTTTTTCTTTTAACTGAGGTGTCTTGTCAACTTGATTGATAACTCTTTCTGCATTTTTTTTTCTAGGCAGGGTTTTACTCACTTGCCTGCTGGCAAAAGCCACACCTAGTGCAGGATTAATCGATTATATGCTCCATGGTAGCGAGCAGGCTCTTAAGGTAGGGAATGTTTCCAAAGTGTTACACTTGGAAAAGAATTAAGCAATCCTGTGATAGATTTCCATATTTGCTGTTAAGGGCTTGGCTCGAGAAGGGAAGTTGTGAATCATATAGTTGTGTTTGGAAACTGAAAGTGTATGAATAATATCTAGAGGCTTGTCACATTTAAATATGTCTGTTCTCAGTGATGATCTCCTCTTAGACTTGGATGGAGAAGCCAAACATCTGAGAAGCTATCGAGGCAACTGAAAAATTTGACTGTACCCCTGAAAATTCCAGCTAAAATTTAAGCATTGGGATTAGGGTTTCCAATGTTCTAACCATGGCCTGGAGGTAGGGTGGGTGGCACTGAGATGATGTTGGCAGTTGCTGCCTGCTTCTTTTGCATATTGCACAAAGCCTGGCTTGGTTCCAGTTGTGTAAGGGTAGGCAGTTGGGTCAAGGGATGTAAATCAAGAGAGGGGAAAGGAACAATGCCAAAAACCATCTGGATGAGAGACTCTTTGTAGTTTGGGACCCTCTAAGGTGACAACAACCCCTTCTTTGCCCTTTGCTGACTGTGGGAAGAAGATGCAGCTCAGTTGCTCCAGACTACTGAGCTTCTCTTCAAGCGATGGGGAAACTGAGGTGCTGTTTGAGCTGCTGAAGGCTCCAAAGCAGTGGTTCTCAACCTGCGCGTCCCCAGATGTTTTGGACTTCAGCTCCCAGAAGCCCTGAGCATTGACCATAGTGGCTGGGGCTTCTGGGAGCTGAAGTCCACAAACATCTGGGAACCCACAGGTTGAGAACCACTGCTCCAAAGGAACATATAAGAGTTGCCACCTTTCAACAACATTTAGGATTGGTAGGTCCTGTTTTGTATTTTCATGCATTTTTTTTGGCAGATCTGAAGTAGAATTCCTGTTCTACAAAGGTAAAGAATTGACCAAAATTACGTTAAGCCAGTTTTTTTAAAAATGAGATACTACACATCATTCTGTAAGGTACAGAGCTGAGTTCTTATACCATCAAAAACTGGTTCCTGAGGTGAACGGAGACAAGTGCTGACTAAAAATGAAGTCTTGGTAAACAGAGTGAGATATTTTAGTATCTCAGGGAAAAACAATCTGCAGGAAGAGGCCTGCTAAGAAAGCAGGACCAGATGGAATTATACATCACGCCTGTTGGTGGGGGTCACAAACAAGCTAAAGGCCAGAAATCATGAATATTTGGACATGTGTTATGGTTTTTTCCCCTCGTAATAAATGTGCCCCCAGGATGTCAGGGTGTTAAATTGGAAACACTGGTTCAGTGTTGCTCTGCTGTGCAGAAACCATGACTTGGGACAGTCCCAACACTCTTTCACAGCTATTAATTCAAGAACATAGAGAGAGTGCCAGGGAGCCTGCTGCCACTCGCTATAGAATCTGGTAGCTGGTTTGTAGATAACAGAGTAAAGTTTAAACGTGCCGACATAGAGGCAAGCTTCTCGGCTAAAAATCTGAGTTAAAAAATCTAATCCCTGCATTCATAGAAGCCATATAGCAATAACTGCACATATGCTGCATGTTCCACCCAGTGGTACTCAACAAACATATTGTGCAAATGTACTTGGTGTCCAGAATTTCAGCTTTTTATTACTTCTTGAGTTGGTTTTGTAGTTAGGTTTCTAGCCCCTATGACTCCATAGAAGATTTCCTTTAAAAAGGAAAGAAAAGGAGGTAGTTCTTGTCTTTCTCATCCGCATAGCTAACAGCTGCAAAGTATTTACATTTGCTTGGGACATAGAAGCTGCCTTTTTTGTGGGGGAGGGGGGGCAGGGTTTGAGGGCATAATGCTTGCATATTGTACATAGGCTGAAATGATGTTGCTGCCTTTTGCTGGAGTATCATCTCTTACACTGGCATAAGGCACTTTTTGGAAGGGTCCATAACAGTGGCAGGGAGAAGGGCAGAAAGCAATCTCTCTCTCTAGAAGGGAAAGCTTTTCTGGTTCTTGCTAAGGCAATCCTCAGCTCCCAACCCCTCTCCTACTCCATTGCCATTTCACATCCCCTCCACAGCACCACCTGTGCTGCTGCCACCTATGACGGGATCATGTCCTTTGTATGCTAGGACATACATCAGGCAGTACAAACCGGGGATCACAAAGATTCACTAGTAGGGCCTGTGGGATATAATCTACCACCCAGCCTTGCAGGATCTTCTCCTCACCTCCTCTTTTCCAAGATGAAATTTTGGGCAAAGTTGATGGTGGAGGTGTTGAGTAAGCTAATACAAATTAACATTGGGTAAGCTAATACAAATTACCACTTTGGAGGTCTAGAAGAACCCAGGGCTCAACCATATTTTTTTTCTCTGGGGCAGAGCAGATCCCATAGGAGGCACTAGCCACAGTTACCATTGACCAGCTTTCAAACATTTGGGGCCTCATGTGCTGCCAGTTTGAAGCACAGCTCATGCCTACTCTTCCTGTTCTCAGCTTTACAGGCCCAGGTGACTGAGATGAATAACTTGACACAGATCTATGCAAAGCCCACCTTGAGTCTCTGAAGGTGAGGCCCTCTCATGAAAGTTCCAGGTTCACATTACATCTCAAAGCTTGTGGGAGCTTAGAATTCTCATGAGAGTCCCCCCCCCAAGACTAGAGGCAGGCTTTATATGGGCCTGCTTCATGCATATTGGCCAGTCTTGAGCTGGCCTAGCAGTACATAAATCTGTTGTGTATTCTTGTTTGAAAAGCCTGGCATCCCTAGGTGAAGGGCTCAATTTTTTCTTTTCTCCTCGGCAGTCACAGGGGAAAACGGTCAGCAGCCCTGTTTCTGGGTAGGCAAAGAAGTACTATGTGATTCAGGACTGAATGGGTGCAAGAAGAAAGGGGGGAAATTATCTCCTTACTTTGGACTGTTCTTGCTTCAGCTTTTATTTGAGCAATTGCTATAGCTAGTAAGTCTGGATCAGAGGAGACATCTACTCTTCTCAGGAACTGCAAGCACATGAACATTAAAGTTCTCAATATCTCTGTGCCCCTGCTAGTATCTAGAAAGCAGTGATATTGCATTTTCAATATGCTTTGGCAAATATTTTCACCAGGCATTTGCCAAATAGGCTGAAAACCACATTCTGTGCAAGGTGGTTGGGAGCATGGGACTCACGTGAGAGTCCCATCATAGGCTTTGAAGATAGCTTGGTGACACTGAGCTGACCCATAGTTTAGGCACTCTGAAGCTCACAACATGTTCAAAGAAATAGGCATATTTGATTGTTAAACCATAAAAAAGAACAAAAAGGAAGGGGTAATAATCTAGCAGAGCCTTTTAGATGGACTGATTTGTATCAAGATAACTGTCATGGTTTTTAAGCCACTTCTTCACACTCACTGACATAACTTCCAACACTTCACAGAGGAACTGGAACACATTTGGCCAAGCAATATCAAAGTATGGTCAAGAAAGCAAAAGTTGTAAATGAAGAAGTATACACAAAGTAGCAGAGGCTTTTCCCTGACTCTCCTCTCCTCTCTGCTGAGTTAACTGAGTGTAAACTATGGCACTTCGAATTCAGTTTGATGGAACTGAAGTAAGCTGGGGACGAAAGAGGAAAGTGGGAGGAGTAGAGGAGAAACTGTGGCATTTTTAAAGCAGCTGAAAAAGTAGGAAAACAGAGGACTATTTGACAGGACTATCCCTGTCAAATTGATGTGCATTGGAGATGTGTACTGATGGACTGCTATTAAAGCCATAGGTATTCAACATCTCTCCTCCCCAACTCTTTGGTCATGTGAAAGTAAACTAGTTGCCAGCTGCTGACCTGAAAGCAGTGTTTCTGTGTCTGGAGCTGTGTGTGTGAGAAAGCCAGTGTCTTTTACACACTGGGGTGAGAATGAAGGCATTACCCCTCCAAATAAGAATTCTATCCCCCAGTGGAATTTTCCTCCACTCCTTCAGTTTCTAACATTTCTGAGAGTGAGACATTGACAGTCATTCACACCTGGAATGCTTATATTTTTCTGTGTTTTCTTTCCCTTGGTCAGTTTGCTTTCCCCTTTTCTCTGGATGCTTAAATTATTTCTAAATGAAGAGTTCATGTTTTAAGTTACTGCAGTGCTAGAAATTTGGGTAGTGGAGAAAAATTTCATAGGTGTAGAATTCTGGGGGCGGGGGGGCGAGGGAGGAATTGTCCTCATGCTCCTCTTCCCCCACTCACAAACTACATCCCCAGTAGCTTCTCTCTTCTGAACCTACTCTGAGTCTTTATGAAGGGAAAGGATAGTGGCAGCCAGTAAGGAAATGTGATATATGAATCCACCACTGGCCACCATGGTATAATACCACAGAGAGGAGAGGAATATCTGGCCTTGCTTTCAAATGCGGGGAGTGATGGGGATGGGGTGATCTTTCAGACATCATAAGACCATATAATTACTTCCAGTGCCTGTAGCAACTGTCCAGATTGCTGCATTTTCTTCTGTCATCACTAGTTACTTGCCTTTAAAGGTAAAACCAGGAATTCTGTCCTCTTCCCACAGCCATTATATTGAAGCTGCCAGTTGTTTTGCCTGCCAAAAACACCTCATTTTCTGCCTATGGGAAGGAGGTGGAAAAGTTACTTGTTTTTTGTTTTTGAGTTTTCTCTCATACTCATCAACATTTCACAGAAAAAAACAATGACACATGTAGCCAAGCAACATCAGATTGTGGTCAAGATGGCAAAATAGATGACTGAAAAAGAACACACAAGCTAAGAGAGTCCGGAGCAGTTTGCTTTTGTCGAAAGCCACCAGGAAGGGCAAGATTCCACTCATCCTCTCCTCTGCTGAGCTGTGTCCAAACTGCTTTTGCACTTTGAAATGTTTGCAGCAGTGTATGTACAGTAAGGGGAAAGTGAGAGGAAAAGAGATAATCTGGGAGATTTTAAAAGCAGCTGAAAAAGTGAGGTGATGCAGGAATAACCGGAATTGTCCCTGCTACTCAAGACATTTGGAAGACATGCAGTCTTAGTTACATTTGTTTATTGTCTTTTTAAATTCTGCTCCTACCCAGGAACTCAGAGATGCATGAATTGCTCCCATTGAGTAACTCACCCAAACATTAGGTTAGCTCTGCTTAGCTTTCACTTGGAGTTAGAGGCCATCTGAGACTCAAGTACAGAACAGAGACAGAACAGAGGCCCTTACCCCAGAATGCAAGGGTTGGAGAGGTGAAATAAAGACAACAGAGTGCTCTGACCGTTGAGGTAGATCTCCAAGGAATTTCAAAAAAACCCTGCTTTACAGCATTAAATATCTTTTTTTTTGTTCTTATTTTTAGGTTAGTTCATTTTCATTAACACTATTATGTGAAATTTGTATTTGGTTTACAGTATAGGAGAATATAACACCTTCCTTCCTTCCTTCCTTCCTTCCTTCCTTCCTTCCTTCCTTCCTTCCTTCCTTCCTTCCTTCCTTCCTTTTCTTTCCTCTCTCTCCTTCTATTGAAAACAGCAGTTTCCTACTGTGTCTGTAGGAACACACACACACACACATATATATGTATAAAAAATCTTTGCCTTCCAAAAGTTATGGCATATTTTTGTCAAATGGATAATCGTAAGAATTTGGTTTCAGACCACAACAGTGTTTTAATCAAGGTTTTTAAAAGATCAGGAAATTATTTTGTTTTAGGATTTTGATTTGGAAAATGAAACATAATACAGAGTAATAATGAAGGCCCAGCCCAATCAACCTCAATGAAGTCATCAGCCCAATGACTAATGATGCTCATGAATTCTCAGAGCTTGATTAAAGACACAAAGTGTTATTCTAATGACCTTACACAAGCTATTGGCAATTCAATATTCCTGCTGTGGTGTATGTTGTATGTATTATTTCAGACTCCACTTTTTACAAATATATGTAGGCATCTGCATAGAGATTTCCTCAGATTAGGCTTACCCTCAGAAATAGAAGAAGCTGTTAAAGTTAAACCTCCCATGCCATGTGTGACAATGAACTGTAGAATTATAAGCCTAGTAGGAATCTAAAAGTCATTTTTAGGGACTTTGCTATGAGGTTTGGTCTTCTAGGAATCTGCGTCCAAAAAGAATTGGATGCTTGCAGAACAAACTGGTAAGCCGTCAGACATATTTGTCTTGTTGATCCTGAGTACTGTTATTTTTTTTTATATCTTTTTGAAAGGCCACATTATATGGCTGTGCTACATTCAGCTTGATGGTTTAGAGGCTGTACAGGCCAGCAATAGGGCAATCAATCACAAATTAGAGTGAGCAACAAACCCTCTGCTAGGACATCTAGGATCGCTACATTTCGGGAATCATCTGATACCTCAAGGAATTAGTATGCTTGTCCAGTCTTCAGGTGGGGAGAGAGAGACCAAGTCGCAGTGGAGGAGAAGGAAGCTTGTTTTTCAGAAGTAAGGTAGCTTTCTAGCCTGGGTGCCCATTTTCATCTGTTTCCGATTGGCACCAGAGCTCTCTGGATCAGTGTGAAGATGATTGCATACACATTGTGCTCCTACAATGCTGAATCAAAGTGGCCTTCCCTTGCTGAATTAAACAGTGATGCACCAAAAAGGCAGGAGTGAAGGGACTGAACTGAGGAGAGAAAGAAAGTAGGCACCTGCGCTGGGGCCAATTGTACCATTTGGAGCGAGATAGAGAGTAGAGGAAGAGACTCATATTGAGACTCATGCTCTGTCTTACTATAAGCCCTTACAGCAGCAGTACCAGGTTTGGATAAAAAAGCCCCCAGGGGCTGGCAGTGAAGTTTCCATCATCGTTAACAGCTGTACAGGAATTGGAAATAGCACATGTGAGTACCACTCTATTCTACTCATCTGGAATACTGGAATACTGTACCCAGTTCAGGGCCCATCATTTCAAGAAGGATATTGACAAGCTAGAGTGTTTCCAGTGGAGGGCAATCAAAATGGTGAAGGGTCTGGAGGCCATGCCCTATGAGGAACAGTTTAGGGAATTGGATATGTTTAGTCTGCAGAAGAGCAGGTTAAGAGGGGACATGATAGCCATGTTTAAATATTTGAAAGTATGTCATATTGAAGAGGGAATAGGCTTGTTTTCCACTGCTCTAGAGACTAGGACAAGAGCA
Organism: Iguana delicatissima; assembly: GCA_948472985.1. NCBI lineage: Eukaryota > Metazoa > Chordata > Lepidosauria > Squamata > Iguanidae > Iguana > Iguana delicatissima. Next base: position 713,374 of record CAOKZL010000053.1, read on the forward strand.
ATGAATTCAAACTGCAGGAAAAAAGATTCCACTTAAAGCTCAGGAAGAACTTCCTGATGGTCAGAACTGATTGGCAGTGGAATATGCTGCCTCGGAGTGTGGTGGAGTGTCCTTCTTTGTAGGTTTTTAAGCAGAGGCTGGATGGCCATCTGTTGGGAGTGCTTTGATGTGTGTTCCTGCATGGCAGGGGATTGAACTGGATGGCCCCTGTGGTCTCTTTCAACTGTGATTCTATGTATGCATTATGTAAGGCTGCATGAGATGATGGCCCTTGTAGGAATGGTAGCAACCTCTATAGCTACTGGTCAACATTTTTCTACCTGCCCACCCCTCAAAAATATTTTGGTGTTCTTTCTTGGCTCTTTTTTTTTTTTTTTTTTGCATTAGTTCCTTAACTAAGTTTTACTCATATTTTGGGCCCATTTTCCGGGATTGCCCAGATGCTTGTTTCCACAGTCAACTGGCCCAGAAGCAAGCCCAGTTTCCCTTTTTGCCTTTGTCTACTTGCTTGTATGACATAACAAAGAGGAACACCGTGACATCATAAGAGCTTGCCCTGTAATATAACAAAGACCCAGCCCCTGATTTTCCCAATCCAAACCTTAGAGTTTGGGCCCTGAAATATCAGGGGATGCAGTTTAGCTGGCAAACCTAAGTCCATCCCAAAGGAAATGCAACTGGCTGTAATAACTCTATGATGCAGATTTTGTGGTTTTTGCATTCTGTCCATGAGAAACTCCCTGGTAGCAGTCCCTGATGTCCCAGTAGAAGCAGGGAGCATGTCATCATCATGTTCTACAATATACACCAAGGGAAATAAATATGAAGATGGGGCCATTTTGATGATGTTATGGATATGGCAGTATCTCTGCCTGTTCTTTCTGCCTCTCACATGTTTTCCTCCTCCATGCTTGGTGGGTATTGCTGCATGAGATAGATGATTCAAAAGTACACAGACTGTAATAATGCCTTGGGTGACTGTCACCAATAGAGGTAGGATAGGTTAGTTCACAACAGTGTAGCAAAGGTTTGTAGGGATGCTGGAAGATTACTGCCTGGTCCTATTCAGAACACCATGGGGTTAGACTAATTAAAAAAAACCTTTTATTTATTTTAAGGCTTAATTGTATCTCTTGGTGTGCCTGTGTGTTTGGTGGTTCATGAGATGTTCAATGTTTTCATTGACCAAAAGGATTGTGGCGAGACTTCAGTTTAGTGTACAGAAGGGCACACATTATTTTACTTTGACTGCATCTGAATTAACAAGATTATATTATTCTTCTTTGGACAGAAGGGGAAAGTGTATTCTGCACCTCTTTCCATAGCAGGAAAGATCAAATCCTATGTAAATAGAGAGTGTTTCTCATATAATGAATGTTCCTTTTATTCTGCATTGCTGTATAATATTCAAAATTGTGTTTTTATAAGAGGGGGCCCTGGAAAGAAGCCAACGTGATTTTCTTTTAACTTGATATTTTAGGTTCTGATCTTTGTTAAATCGACAATGGCATGTATCTCAAAGAGTGAGAGGTCATGTCTATAGCTACTACCATTTCCTATCATTTCTGGGGAATGTTTGTTTTCCAAACAAAGAACGGGGTTGAAGCTTAAGTATTATATTTCAGAATGTATTTCAAGCTGAAATTAAGAATGCTAAAACCTTTCCCTTAAAGGTCAGAAGTTATTTATTATTATTATAAAAAAAATGATCTCTGATTTATGAATTTAACTTATCGTAAACCTGCTTTGTAACAGAATATGCAGTCAGAAGCTTAACATTACATTGTTTTCCTTTGACAACGTATCCGCGCACCACTGCAGCTGTTCCTTTACTCACAATAGCAGATTAATTAACACAATCGTATGCTCTTGGCTCCTACTCAATGAGTAGGTCTGCAGTGGGATAGATAGGTAAATCCTTTAAATGTGTATGAGATAAAGGATATACTATAGTAGTTTTATAACTAGCCAGTTTTTGCTTCTGACTAGTCAGCCCTATCAGCAATGGTTCACTGAATACAGAAGCAGTGAGCTTACGTTTCAAAGGCAACCACACCTATTCCAGAGCAATAATGCTGGAATCAAAAATTTTTTTTTTTTAAAAAAAGCACCAGACCCTTCCAAAATCAGCATATTCCATTAGAATAACAGACAAAATAACAGCCTCCAGCATTTTGGAATCGGCAGAATGCCCTCCCTCTTTTTTTTCCTTTAAAGTTTTAGCACTGATTTCTTTAAATATCTCATTCCTCCCCTCTTTAATTTTTTTTATGTCTCTTTCATCTTGGAGACAGTTTTAGGCAGCAGATAGGGCATCTATGTTTGCGCGTGTGTGTTTTAAGTCCTTAAATATTTTTTTTTCATCCATATCTGTTTGTGTGTACATGTGTGTTAATGAACACGTGACCAACTAAATCTTCTTTTCCTAAACAGTCAGTAACAGCATTATAGGAATGTATTTGCCAACTTTTTCTGATGTGTTTATGCTTGCTCAAAACCCTTTGTTGTGGAATATGTAAAGCCTGTTTGGAATACTTGGACATACCTTTCCATTTGGAGAGTCTAATAACCCAAATGCAAGTTGAATGAAATTTTTGGATGATGCCCCTGAGAAATAATAATTTTACACTTTTTAAATATTGAGAAATGTAGCAAAGGTATACTTCTTCAAAAAAACTGGGGCCACTGTTAAGGCCTCACTCCACCCAAATCTATATCTATATCTATATATCTAGTGCTTTACGTTTTTTGCCCTTTCCCCAGGGACTGGGGAAATATCTATGCTTGATTAGCTCATCAGCTTAGTGTTTTCATTCTTGGCTAATATATGGGGGAAAAAACCTTTTTATTTGAGAGATCTTTTCTTAAGGAATCAAAAAATGTTGTTCAATTCAACAGTCTTAATGGAAATATAACTTTTTGTACTTTTCTGGGGTTGTTGCAGGAAGAAACCCACCTCACCTTCAGTATTTGTCAGGTTTATGAGGCCTGTTGGAGAAATAAAATATTGAAATTTTCATCCCCTAGCAACTGTTGCAACTTGACACAAAACAAGGAAGGATCAAAAACACAGATTAGTTTTAGAGAAATACAATGAAATCAAGAATGAGAGATTTTCCTATCCTTACTTCTGGCTTGCGGTATCTCAGAACTTCATCAATATTTTGTCTTCAGGACACTAATCACAGCTTAAAGCTCTTGACACTGCAGTGGTGGCCAGTGCTGGACTTACCTAAAGTGCTTGAGGTGCCAAAACAGGATGAGCACATTGCATAGCTTCTTTCAAGTTCAGACTAAAAGCCAGGGGAGATTCATCAGCCCACTGATACGAAAGCCACAAGTCAGTGGCAAACTCCGCTGGAGGCTTTTAGGTTTCTAGTTACACTGCAGTTCCTGAGCTATTGGCATGGCTTAGAAAAGCTCTCAGGCAATACAGTTTCTCCAGTACAAGGATGTTTCATAATCAGATTGTGCCAAAGCTTGGGAAGAATTCTCTTTTGGTAGGTCCTCCTTGCCCACACGACCATAGTTAGAACTGGAAGTCTGGATTCTTACCAAGCACATGGAGTAGAAGGAGGAACACAGAGCCTTAGAGATAAACAAGACCAAACGGTCATCAAGAACACCTGACTATTATAAAGAGGACCTTCCAGAAATCACTGCGTCAGTTACAGATGTTTGGATGCCTCCAAACAGAGAAGAGGCTAGGAAGACTGTCCCTGTGGACAAGTGAAAGAGGAATATGTGACTTCTGAGTCCAGGGGGTTTTGCTTTCTTGTCAGATGTTAATGGTTTGCACTTCGACTCTATATCTTTATCTGATCTGCCACACACACAGTGAGTCCATAGCAAAAGAATGTATCTCATATACTAGGCTCTGATGTACACAGGGAGTTGAGATTTATGCATGAAAACTTTCATATAAGAGAGAATTTATTCTTGTGGACCTTGTAGGTGGCATGGCTATAATAGCATTAACTCACCAAAATACCATGTGACTAGCTTTGTTTTTATTGATGCTACCCAATCTGCAATTCATGCATCTTTTAATTAGCTGAAAGTCCAAGTTATCCAATACAAGGTCTTGTCTTTCCAGTATCTTTTCATCTAAAGCAACTCACTTAGCCTAATTCTTTCTTATCTAAACCCTTTGCCTTCCATTACCATTTAAATAATGAGATGTATGTAAATAGCATAAAGGTTTTTACCCTCCTCCATCTCAGAGACACGCACAGTATCACAAACACATACAAATGCCAACTGTCCCTTATTTCGAAAATGTCTCCTATTCTGAGAAACAGCTCTGAGTTAACGATGCTTTCCGTTTTGTCATTCAGCTTACTTAGGTTTGTTATGTATCATTTGCCTAGCACAATGTTCCCTATCAGAGAGCCCTCCAAATGTGCTAAAACTACAACTCCCAGCATCAGCAAGTTTGACTATAGGGTGGAGATAATGTGAGTTTTGGGCTAACTTGTCTGGAAAGCCATCCAATTGAGGAAGGTTGATCTGGCACATCACTGATTACAGATTGTTCTAGAGCAAATGTTTTTGAGTAAGTGACTCATTGTTTGGATTCATTTGGTGGCCAAAGGCAAGTTGGCACTTTCTTACATGGTTGTTGTATGGATAAATGTGTAACAACTTGCAAAGTACTTCAGTACCTTAAAGCACTTCATGCATGTGATTATTGTTATTTAGTCCATTAGGAAGTCAAAGGAAAAGTATGGTCCCTTCTTGCCTCATAGGATTTCTATAAGGCTAATAATGAACATTAATCTTTGAACTCAATATAATATTGTCTCAGTATTTATGAACTATCTCAGCAAGGATTCAGGAAAAGTTTATCTGTTCGCCTTTTAAGGCTGATCTCAGAAGTTTGTAACGTTGGTGCTTGCTTGGTGATGGTTCTGCAAATATTTGCATTATTGTTATATGTGCCTTCAACTTAACTCTGACTTATGGGTTTTCTTGGCAAGATTTAGTCAGAGTTTGACTTGACTCGAAGGTTAAGAGAATGCAGTTTGCCTGGGGGATTTGAAGCCTCGGCCTCATCCACATTGCATAATTATGGCAGTATTATTATTCCAGTTTAACTGCCATGGTTCCATCCAGTGGAATCCTGGGGTTAGTAGTTTGGTGAGGCACTAGAGCTCTTTGTCAAAGTATTGTAAATGCCCTTCCCTAAATTGTCAGTCTGAGGATTCCATACAACAGAACCATGGCAGTTAAAGTGGAATAATAGTGCTATAATTCTATACTGTGAATGGGGCCTTGATCTCTGGAGTCATTCTCCAGCACTCAGACCACTATGCCTCGCTAGCTCACTATATTGTATTACCCCAATGGCAACTGCACTTGTTTTCCCTTATCTAGCAACCACTTGATGGAACAAACTCATGACACAACAAAATGGGATTCATTATTTAACTGAGAGAAGAGTCTACAAAGGGACTGTCCAACTGATGAATCATGGCAAGAGGAGGGAAGGAATGCTGCTGTTGGAAAAGGTGTGGCAACTACCTGCCTCACTGTAAAAACTGACACCCCCTTGAATGGTTTGGTCCTGTAGAGTCACAATCAATAGTAGAGGTGTGCAGAGGCAGGCAGGTGGTTGCTGGCTATCATTGAAGAGTTTTGTTTATTTTGTTTGTCTCCTATTGTCAAGTTTCTTTTGTAAATATGTAGAGTGCTTTCACTGTGGAAGCACAATAAACCAGATTTCTGACTTTATAATTTCTGGCTGCTTTCTAAATCCAGTTTCACAGTAGGCCATGCACCACACAGCCACGGAAAAGAACTGCCTGAAACATTTAGATGTTTCTCCCTCCAGTCAGTCATGTCCAGAAATATGAGAGATTTTTATATCTGAGGCCATATGACAATGACCATATTTTAAGAATTGCTAGAAACAATGAAAAGAATTGACTTAAGTGGTTTTTTATTTTAAGACTCTCCAATGAGAAAGCAGTTTGGTAGAGTAGTTGCATTATGCCATCTAGCATTGTTCAACCTTAGGTCAGATCCATGGTTAAAACCCAGACTATCACTTGAACCCCAGTTTAAATTGTTTACCTGTTATGACTTGTTCTCTCATGGGTGTTTCTCTTGATCTCACTCACACTTTCTCTTTCTCCCATCATATCTTCATCATTATTCTGCTCTTTCTTTGTTCTTCAAAGAAATTTTAAACGATGAAAAAAGGCTAGTGGTGATCTTGTCATTACCCAATTTCAGTTTGTAACACAATGTTGTAGTTGCCAACAATTACTGTTGATTGCAATTCTATATCACCTGCTTAGCTACATAACTACCCTGGTGATGGGGTTTATTTTCCTGTCAACTGGAAGGCAGCTTTCCCCTCCTGTGAGTGATCTCTAGTGCAATAGCCAGAAGCAAAATCCCTGTCGCAGTTCCTCCTTTCACTGGGATCACTTGTAGGAGCTGGGTGGAAACATCAGCCAGCTGCCTCTTGATTGATGGGAGAACAGGCTCCTGTTGCTCACAGTAACTACTGCCCAGTAAGTCAAGAATTGGGAATTTTATGCTCCCTGCATATTTTCTGAACTAGGGAATATGCAGGGCTTGTGAATACGAACTAGTTGTGAATACATATCTTGAGGTTATGCATTTGTAACTGCAATTTTGAATTCTGGCCATTATTTTTTAATTGAGTGTGAAGAAGGTAAGTTTAAAGAATTCATGCATGTGTGTCAGAGCAGCTGGCCTTGGACACCTATGCTCATAGACAGAATCATGTTCAACACTGCAAACGTCTAGAGCAGAGATAGGAATCATGAATCATGAACTTTCCGGATGTGGAACTATAATGCCCAGCAGACCTAGATAAGGAACCCTGGTGGTGCAGTGGTTAAATGCCAGTACTGCAGCCACAAGGTTGTGAGTTCAGTCCTGCTGGGCTCCAGGTTGACTCAGCCTTCCATTCTTCTGCAGGTTGGTAAAATACTCATACCAGCTTGTTGGGTGCAATTAGCTAACATATTATAAAGCGCTTAGAGAGCACTTAGCTGATAAGCAGTGTAGAAATACACATGCTATTGCTACTGCTAGATAATATAAACAGTGATAAAGAACACTGGGAGTTGTAGTCTAACAACATCTGGAGGACCACATAATTCTAGAACTACTGTTCTACAGGAATTGTTGCTCATTGTGTAACGTAACCAAGTACTATGTGTTTAACAAAATCACGTGCCAAATTAGGCAACAACTTTCACAAACATGACTTTTTCACACAAGCATTATCTCAGTAATCTTTGTAACAGCTGAGTAAGATTTGACTACTAGCATTCACATATTGCAGATCTGGAGTTAATTCTCAGCTTACAAAGCTACCTATATAGTAGCATTCTGTATCGCATAAGAGACAGGAGAAGGAGGATTCAGGCTGGAGAACTGGGGCGTTTCAAGATGTGGGCCCTACAGTTGGAGAGTATGCCTTAGTCTGTTTGCAAGCTGTGAACATCAAGGCCTGTGTAATTCTATTTCCCAAATCTTTGTGTTGGAATTTCAGTGCTTTGTTCAGCATAGTACAGCACTGTACATGTAGCCATACTGTGAAGGTTATTAAGGAAGGCACTGGAAGTGAGCTTAGATACATAACAATGCACAATGATGTTTTCTAATTCAAATATGCCCACCTTCCTTCATAACAATGAGTGGAAAGTGATTGCTGACCTCACAGGAGAACACACAAGGACTCAGAAAGGGGAGAGTACCAAAGGTGTGAATTTGTGACTGACTGCAAGAGGATCAAAGAAAGAGATTTGGATCCTAGAGGCAGACAAGGTCCAGCCCCAACAACAACAACAAAAACCCAGATTTCCTCTAATCTTGGAAGCTAAGCAGGGTCAGGGCTGGTCAATACTTGTGTGAGGGCCACTAAGAAGTACCAAGTGGTATAGGTTATATTTCAGAGGAGGGTAAGGGCAGACCAGCTTTCTTAAGAAAGTCTATGAAATGTGTGGGGTCACCATAGGCTAAGAGGTGACTGACAGAAGCATACATGAATATCACATTACAGATAGAGGTACATAGTAAGAACAAGGGCAACATTTGGAAAAAGGAGCTTGGAAGAGAAAGATGGTATATGATATACAATGAAGTGCTAGGAATGTGAACTATACACTTCAGCAATGAAGAAGCAGGCATTATAAAGTAACCTGTCTAGTTTCTCTGGGGATTTTTTCTGTTCTGATACCCAGAATCTCAAATTTACCTTTGTGAAGGAGATCCTTCTGTTGTTTCTTTTCTATACAAGACAGTTAAAGTATAATACAGTTGAAGTATAATACAGAACAGAGAAACTGAATGACAAGAAACCCCATAGCACTTAAAACAAATAGCCATTCACAAATGAAAAGTAGTAGAAAACACAAAATTGAGATTTTGCAAAGGACTGCAGGTAGCAAGAGGAGGCAACTAACTGAAATCAAGGTTTTTTTGTTTTGTTTTGTTTTTTTAATTTGAGCATATGAGGCATAGTCAATGACCCTGCCTCCATTCTCTCTAAATGCTAGGAAAGTGTTAGATGTTAAGACTGAAACATCTATTTCTGTGATAGTTTACATTTTTGATGGCTTTTAAAAAAAGATAACAGAAAATAGTTGAGTCGCCTTGAAATGGCAAATGGTTGATTCCTGCAAAGATAATGCTCAGTTTCTGTCAGTGACCTTTATAAGACATTTACATTTTCTTACAAACCTGCACAAGTTACAAGATCAGTTCCTGTTAGTTAAGGTTCTTCTAATTGCTACACTGATTTAGATTTTTATCTTACCCCATGGAGAAGGATTAAGCTGGGGTAACAGTCCTTTTAAAGCCAATCCAAATAGAAACCATCAAATAAAATGCCCATTAAAGTGTAGGAGAGATGACAACAATGCCATTCCAGCTTAATCCTGGGCCACTGTAAGTCATATCCAAATGATAGAAACCTTTCAGAACTTTCAAAAGAAAGCTCAACTTTTAAAAGAAAGCTATAATTATTATCAGAAAGAGGCACTGAAGCCCACAATAACTTCACTTGATTTGTGGTGTTACTGTAATTGGTTTTTAGTAATTTTTGAGGTCATAGACCACGCGTGACTACACTACTTATGCTATGGGCATGTGATCTGTAGCATTTAGAACCTGGAAAAGTTATATTATATTTGGCCATGTTTATGATTTTTGGGAGTCCTAGGAAGTATTTTTGTGAAACTCTAGTACCATCCTGATGCTTTCCCTAAAAAGTAATGAAGAGCAACTCATTTCTTATTTTTGAATAACAAATAGTTATTCTTGAAATGCAACTACAGTGATGGGTAACTACTTTTCTGGATCTGGGAGCTTGAAGTAATTACTTTTCTGAAGCAATTTTTCCAAACACTAGGTCTGACATAAATGTCTCCATGTAGTTCCTTTTCCTGCAACAGATTCCTTTTTTTTTAATCACTGACATAAGCTGATGTGTAGGCACTTTCCTTTTGCATTGGAGCAAATCGGACACTGGTCCTTGAATCCAAGTGAAAATATTAAGTGTATGCACTGCATCTTTCACAATGTATTTGAATGGGCAAGGACCACTTGTTAATACCACATTGATTCAATGGCTATCCTCTAGTTGGGTTTAAGAACTGGATGTAACCTAGTAGCTGCAAATTCCATGAGTTTGACTTTCAGATCCCAGTTCCTGGATTCTGGATTTTTCAGAATCCCATCAAACATCAGACATGTTGTAAAATAACAGGAACAGAAGCCAGGTTGTGAATTACTTGTAAAAATTCACTACTTACCTTCTCTTGCAAGTAAGGTACAAGAAATTAACTCCCTACTGTTTCTGATGCTGAGATGGTAGTCTATGACTCCCCTAATAAGAATATTATTAAGGTGGTGAAGACTTAGCTCTGCTTGGTAGAAAGCTTAAAAGATTGAAGCATGACTGTTCTCTCAAGGGGACACCAACAACTCTTGCTGTTTTATTTATGATGTGGCAGCGAAGGCTCAAGAATATAACCTGAGATGTTTGTCATAGTGCAAATCATGAAGAAGATGACAAAGGCAGTTGGATTATATATTTGTTACACACACACACACACACACACACACACACAAAATGCAGAAGTAGAATGAGCTGTGCTTTTGGTTTTCCAGGTAAACCTGGGCTTGATTATTTAAGTTATGCTGAAAAGATCACTCCAATATTGTTCTATATCTCCCCTTCCTGGATTTACTCCTTTGTGGCTCACCATGTAAAAAGATATTCTTTAGATCTGATTCATATGTATAATAATGCAATATGATGTTAGCCACTTTTTTAAAAAATGAAACTTCACAAAAGTCACTCCACAGTTGGCAAGCCGTTTGTGTGAGCAGTGCCTCAAGTATGAAAATGAGGGCTGGAAGGTTGTGATTATGAGATTCCGCCCCTGCTTGTAAATCTGCTTCTGATTTACCATGAGTCAGACACAGGCCATTTCTGCACTAGATTGTCGTAGTGCTATTATTCCACTTGCAACATCCTATGGAATCCTGGGGTTTACGGTTTAGGGAGGGGCCTTTGAGGCACTCCCAGGATTCTGATCGTTTTAACAGATGGGGTGGGAGCTGACCATAGGATAGACTGGTGAGAAACTATGGTAGCCTCCTCCTGGGCTGAAAAGGAATTTAAAGGCAAAGGAGAAATCTTCAGATTGGAACATAGTGCAATCCTGTATCTCTCTACTCAAAAGTCAGTCCCAATGGGTTCACTGGAACTTACTTGTTACAAACTGATATAAGATTGCAACCTGAGGCACATATCCTCCAACTGTCTGGATTGGGCAGGGGCAATCCTGATTAATCCTTTGTCATCCCACTTTTTAAGCTCCTATTAAAATGTCCTAGTTTCTCTTTCTTCTTCCTCCTTGGTCCTCAATTTGCTTCGCTTGCAACAAACTGAGTTCAAAGTGCAAAAAGGTTTTTGCACTCAGTTCACTTGGCAGGGATGAGAGGACAGGAGGAGCAGAATCTTACCCGTTCCAGTTAACGCAGGCAAAAACAAACTGGTGCAACCTCTACTAACTGGTGCAGCCTCTACTAACTTGTGTATTGTTCCTCATTAATAACTTTTGCTCTCTTGACCACCCTAATGTTGCTAAGCCACGCATGTCTCAGTTTTCATATGTGAAATGTTGAAGGGTATATAGGCAAAGGTAAGGCCCACTAACCAAAAATGAATAAAGATTTTCAAAGTACTCAGCTCTCTAGCTATTGATGTCCCCCAGTTTTGTGGCTGACTAAACTAAGTTTGTGAGAATAGTTTTTAATGGTAATTAATCCAAAAGCAAATGATATCATTGAAGCAAGTGCTTGCATTTAGTTAAAATTGGCAGAATGTTTAGGGGAAGTGTTTCACACACAAAGAATTTGCCAAATGTTGCTGCTCTACAGGTAGCTCCTTTTAGAAAGTGGCTTCCAGATCACAAGCTGAATGCAAGAGGCAGACCATAAACACTTCATTTTAAAACCCAGTTACATCAAAATGGTTAAACACACTGCTCTTCCTCATTACTTGTAGATTTCCATTTCAGTTCAGCCGTGGTTGGCAGCCGCTCAGGACTTGATTTGTCAAGACAAGTAGGCTTAGCAAAGGAATGATTATGTCCTATATGAAGGCATTATCATTAAATCTCAAATGAAAATATTACCGATCGAAATTATAAGCAGGAATTTCTACAACAAAGATATCCATTGGCAGAGTGTGCCCCTTATAATCAAGCGATGAGCATCCCATATTTTTTTTTTAAAGGGGAGAAATTTTTGCCCACATATACACTAATAAAAATAAATCTGTTTCCGATTACTAACTATGCAGCACAGGTGCTTGTTTGTTATGAGAGAGGCATGTTCATTAATTTTCAGCTATGAAAAGTGCACTGTGCCATAAATATACAATTCAAAATGTTCTGCTGATGAATGGATACACAGATTGTTAATGTGCCAGAGTAGGGTATTGGGCATAAAACACATGCCAAACAGGAGCACACTGGTGATGTGCTAATGCTTTTAAATCTGGGTTTAATGTAAGCACATAACCAGCTTTTTACATTATTGCGCTAAGTTTTACCAGAATTTAGGGCAATATCTATTTTATGGGACATTTTACTTTCTACTTTATTTGATAGTGCTTGACACCCATACAGCACTGGCACCCAGGGATCACCAGGCTCTTTACAAATGTTAATTAATGAGTAAATGAAGTCACAAATCAGCTTATTGTGTCTGCTGAAGCTCGAACCCGGAAGTGTAGCCTCCTCAAACGTTAAACTACTGAATGTGGCTGAATCCAAATCTGTAGCGATGCATATTTGTAAGTGGTTAGGAGCACAGTTTATTGGATTTGTGTCTTCCACACATGTGCATTGCCTATATCTTTTCTCCCATAGGGTTAGGAGTGTAATTCTTAACTAATTTCATTTCTCAAAAAAAGTCACAAATAATTTTACCAATTTTCATTCTGCTATGAGAAAATCTTTGAAAACTGTGCACTTTTCAAGGCAAAGGAGCACTTTGCATGGGCACTTATTGTGCAGAAAGTTTGTGCATGGCTTTTTTTAGACAAAAAGCAGCATTTTTCTGTGCAGGAAACAGCATTTTCTGTGTAGAAAATAATATGCTGTTTTCTGTCTGTGTGAAAATCAGAAGGAAAAAACCTAACTCACATGTAAATTTTGTGCAGAATAAGCCCTGAATTGCATCAGTCCAAGATTTTCCTTCTCAAGGTTCCCCAACACTTAAGAAGCACATTTTTTGACATTTTTTTTGTCTATTCTTTTCATCTCTATGTAGGTTTTTATCCATCTTCCAGTCTCATTTTTCAGTTTGAATTATAACACCACAAGAACAACAGGGAATTGTAAGTGTTGTATTTAGACTAGAGAAAAGTACTTCAGAATTTTAATCGCTCTGAATTTTAAGCAAATTCACCCTTTTCAGACTAATAACATGGTTTAGAGTGTAGTTGTCCTTCCGTAATTGTACTTTTCCAAATTTCACAATACCCAACTCAAAACAGGTATATAAAATGTTGAAATGCATATGAAAGCAAGTTTGATGCTTCCAAATGGATTGATGTTAATACTATTAATATAAATTCATTGTGCAGTTCTTCTACATTTTCCTCCTTTTTTGATAAGGAAAAAGAGGGAAGAAATGGTGGGAAACCATGAGAAAGTGACAAGTAGATGGTGGAAGCATTCAGGGAAATTGTAAAATCCCATTAATGAAGTAGGGTTTTTGTATAATAAAGGTCTCATTTGAAGCACCATGGTTGTGAAAAATAGGTTTAAAAAAATAATGAGAATATGCACAGAAGTGTATGTGGAAAATAAACAATATGGACGCCTGAGTGAAGACACATGAAACTGAAACCAACTGGAAGTAAGCTCATGAGTCCATCTTTAGTTTACAGCTTATTTTACAGTTTACAAAATTAATCAGCACTAAATAAAGAGTAATAGCTAACTTGAAATCACACATTTTTCATAAATTAAGGGAACCAGATTCTTATATTTAGTTTTTTGGCTTGCATTAACAGAAAGAACTGTGCACACACACACACACACACACTAAAAAAGATATTTTCATTTTTGCTAGCAATGTCTTCACCCTGGCTACATATTTGCCCAAGTCTTCAGAATCTTTAGCTGTTTTAAATAAATTGGTTGCATACAAGCACAGTGCCCTTCTGTATTGCAGAATGACATATTCAAGCTGCATGAATTGGCAATACAATGGCAAAGGAGACTGAGTTTAAGTGCAAAGTGGCAAAAATGGCTCGTGAAGATCCATTGGTTAACCTCACTATCCAACACCAGCAGATTTAAGACTTTTTCCCTCCTATTTGTGGCTTGATGAAGTCTGATGAAGTGCTATAGGAAGGAAGGGAGGTTACTGATTCTGGTAGAAGCAGAAGAATCCAGAATAAATTGACTGTTGAATCCTGTCCCCTAAGAGCAATAGTGATCAACATTTGGTCACTGACCAGGAAGGAGATCTTTGGGGTCATTGTGGACAGCTCAAGGAAAAAATCCTAGCTTGCAGCACATGTGAAGAAAAGGAGTTGCATGCTACCTTGGGGATGTTATGATAGTGGTTGAATATAAAAAAATCCAGCATAGTGATGCCTTTATAATAACCCTATGGTGCAACCACGCTTGGAATGCTGTGTACAGCTCTGTTCACTGCATCTCAAGAAGAATATTATAGAGCTGGAAGAAGGGGTATCCAAAATGATCATGAGTCTGGAACAATGATTGGACCTTTTTTTTGCTTAAGAAAAAATGGAAGTAGGAGGACTATTACAGGGGTCTGTAAAAACAATATGGTTAGAGTATAGTGGATAGTGAGACACTCTTCCCACCTCATAGTTAATATTCCTAATACTAGAATCTGGGGCAATCCTTTGGAAGTTGAATGGTGAGAGATTTTAGAAGACACAAACATGAAAGTAGTTCTTCATAAAGCTCATAGTTCTTGAATTTGCTATGACAAGATAGGATGAAAACCACCAGTTTCAAGGAATTTAAAGAGATACAACATGGAGGATAAGCCTACCTGTGGCTGCTTGTCATAATAACTACCTTTATTACCACAGAAATGCCAATTGTGGGAGGGAGAATGCCCTGCTTCTCAGTTTTCTGTGGACATCAGATTAGCTATTGTGGAAAAACATGCTATTGGACTGAATAGATCTTGTATCTGATCCATCAGGGCTCTTCTTACATTCTTAGTTGTGCTGCCATTACTGATCCTAGTCAGTATGTTCAAATAATTCAACATGGCTACATCTGTGCTTCTAGCTAGAGGCAATTTCAAGCACCATCAAAACAATTTTAAAGATACTCAAATCTGTTGTGAGCTTGTCACATCCTTAAAAAAATACAAGTGTTACCATCCTAAATTCATCCCTGGTTTCTTTAATATTAGCATGTTCTTGCCCCCAAGTTATATGATAGCTACACTGCAAATGTTTAGTATGATCCATTGTAGTTATGGTATCTGTAGAGGAAAAACACCTAGTTGGGTGCCAGATCTGATCCACATCTTGATTTCTTAGTTTTCATGTAGATCACCTGCATGAAAATCATATGCTGCATTCATTCAGGAAAGTAGCACTTGTTTGGGAAATAAGAAGACTTATCACAGATGCCTCTGAGGTGATGTTTAATGTCATAAGGGTTAAACATGGAAAGGTATGGAACAGTAAATGCTGTTTAGACACTATTTTCTACTCTGCAGGTACTCGCCTCCTTGTTTGTCTCTGAAGGTTTCAGTGAGGGATTTTTTTTGCAGGGATCCTTTGAGACCAGGCTTTGGTGTGAGAGGAACATTGACATGGCCAAGATATTCAGTCCTTAAGGAACTTGGCCAGGAAGGATCTCAGTTCCCAGTTTCTGATCATCCCCACCACAGAAGATTTGTAGAATTGGTTCATATGTCCTACTATTTTCAAGTGCTATTCTGTTGATGTGTTTAAATTCTGGGATTATTATGATATTATGGACATTGCAGAAAGGTCCTTATGAATTTTTCCTTAAACTTACCAGCTGTTGGTGGTCTGTCTTTGTTGTATGGTGACTTGGATTAATGTATTCAAGAATACAGCATATTAATGCTCAAAATATCAGTCCAGAACATGTCATGTACTAGTAAAAGTTTTCAGTATCTAAGTCACATAGAAATTTGATACCTTGGGGAAGGAATTTAGCAGTACAGAAAGGTAGGAGTAGGAGGAACAAAGCTGGCTTCCGAGCTGGGAACCTGGTTTGAAGCTCATGATAAAACATGAAAAAATGGCAATGAAGCAGAGACTGTCAGATGCAGTATAGAGAAAGAGGAGGCAGAAATTTGAAAGGTGAAGATTAGTTAACATTTGTTCAGAGTGGCACTATTAAACCAAAAGAGTCCCTCAAGCTTTGCTCTGTGTTCTTTATTCAAGGAATTCCCACTCATTAATGTTAAAGGATATGGTTCATAGAATCATAGAGTTGGAAGAGACCACAGGGGCCATCCAGTCCAACCCCCTGCCATGCAGGAATTCACATCAAAGCATTCCCAACAGATGGCCATCCAGCCTCTGCTTAAAAACCTCCGAAGAAGGAGACTCCACCACACTCTGAAGAAGCGTATCCCACTGCCAAACAGCTCTGACCATCAGAAAGATGGTCAGCTTGGATCCATTGCTTCTTGTCCTAGTCTCTGGAGCAATGGAAAACAAGCCCGCTCCCTCATTGACATGACATCTCTTCAGATATTTAAATACGGCTATCATGTCCCCTCTTAACCTTCTCTTTTGCAGACTAAACATACCCAGTTCCCTAAGCCGCTCCTGATAGGCTAGGTAGATCTTGCATTCAGCCAACAAGGTTTTGTTAGCAGGCAGATGTGACATGTAGTTACAGCATGCATGTTCCCCAGTTGCTTGGATAGCTGAACACAACCAAGATGTCAGCAAGTATCCAAGAATTTGAAGCTTTTATCAATGACAGTGTTTAAAACTTTTATCAATGACAGTTGAGAATTGAACTCTATAAGGCTTTGCTCATCCAGTGTATGAGTCCTGAAGCCGAGTGAAGAAAATAGGATATAAAAATATTAGAAAAGTAACTAGAGAATTTTTCCCTCCTTGGCCTTTCTTTGTTTACTGTGATGGTAGCATTCTTGATGCACACAATAGTCTGTCTGTATTAAAGGCAATGGTGCAAAGTTTTCATTTATACACAAACCATAAAGAACCATCAGGTTCATGAATTCCTAATGGGAACAAGATCTAACGGTATATTTTAATACCATTTGATTTTTACTATTTGCTTTCTCGTGCAAAATATCTATTTGCAAATATCTCTTAAAATAAAAGTTCACTTAACAACATTTCTAGGTGTGTTCTTGCATCAGTCACTTCAAATGTTTTGTGGTCCATATTAAAATTTATTTTGGAATTTAGTGGCAACCACATGTGCAGGAGCTAAAATTGTTTAAAAACAGCAGATTTTCAAGTAATAGGCCAGTTTTTAGGCAGCACAAGAGGCACCACTGCATTTATGGACTGAATGACATTACTCTAAAGAAAGGTTTTGCATCACCAATTTGTTTGGTTTTGGCAGTTTATGTCAACAAACTCTTCTTTATCACCAACTGAGGTCACTGATTTGCCTTTTCTGCCATTCCCAGGGTTGGTAAAGTGTATGGGATGGAGTCTTCTTTTTCCCCCACTGACTGTAGCTCTATGTATGGTTGAACCAAAAAATAATGACGGTGTCAAAACTGGAAAATAAGCAGTTTACCAGTACAGTCACTTACTTTCATAGTTCTCATATGTGTCGGAGCTTTGGGAACTTTCTAAGGAAAGCCAATGTTTTGTTATTCGAACAGAGATTGTATTTCTCTCCAGGCATGTGATGAAACTGGAATGTGGACATGAGTGACAGATAAACCCCACCCACTAGAAATTAGACGATCATGGATAGAGGACAAAGATCTAAAGAGGGTTCCTTAACCTGTTTAGCTGAAGAACACAGTTATCAAAGGTCTCTGTGAGTAGGAATCCAAGTTTGCCACGTTTCCTGATCATGAGAGATCTATAACTCTGTTCAGACAATATGGCTACAGAATCCTCTTCAAACCTTTGTGCTGAAATTCCAAATGCTTGGAAACATTGAGAAGCAGCACTTAAGTCTCTGTCCCCAGTATTAGTCATGTATGTTTTCAGGAGAGTGCCTGAACAGGGCTAATGTATTGATACCTACAATCTTTTCTTGTGTAACTTGGATGCCCAAACTCTAAACTCTGCTACTACTTTGCATGTCCCTTTCTTTCTGTATAAGCATCACATTTGCAAAGAGGCATTGGATGTCACTTTAACCCTTGACTTACCATTTTTCATTCCAATCTGTATTATATTCTCAATTTGAAACTCTATAACCATCCAATCTCTTTCGACAATCATGCATTTACATTTGACACCTCTTGCACAGCTCCATCTCACAGTACTCACAGTATAAGCGTTCTTTCCCTTTGCATCCCAGCCACTGGCTTCATAATGAATATTGACTAAAAACTACGGGGCATGTAAAAAAAGTAAGTCAGAGAGGGAACATAGCACATTGCATCATGAAGTCATAGCATCATGCCATACTACAGTTTCCGATATGCACTTTGTTGGCAACAGCTGTTGACTTCCATTTCAATGGGGCAATTAATCTGGTTCTAGGTTTTAGTTTAATGGGCAACCCAAGGCACTGAACCATATTCCCAAAATAGATTCAGCACTTGAATAGTTTGTTTAAAATTCAAAATAAAGTCTGGGATAGGCTCGTGCCTTGCTAACATGGAAGCTGCCAGCAACCACTGCACTTTGTTGATGCGTTTGTGTGGCAATCATAGACACACAATGACTAAGGACTTTGCAATGTGTTGATGAGCAAATTATGATTTCTCAGTTGGTGAATTTACCCATTACTACTGACAACAGTGCCCATGGTCTATTTTAGCACTGAGAGTTGAGGTTTTATCTTTTCATTCATTTAATTTTTACTCTGTTCCCTATTCTGATCCTGAGATTGTCTGAAAAAATAAAATATCAATTCAAGTTAAACTAGGTGCCATTTTCTGGCTAGAATACAAACAGATTAAGATTATACTCCATGCTTGTCTGATTCTGCATTGGCTTTTGAAAACCAATAGATTACAGTTATAGGAACCTTTAGAAAAAGGAAGCTCTACATATTTGAGATGGCCACCTAGAAGAGTAGTTAATTGGGAGATGCTCAGTTTTCATGCTCACACCAGAGTCAGATTCTGATGGTAGATGAGTTTTACCCCTATAGTGATGACATAAGCCCTATTCTCAGGAAAACCAAAACAAATCAAGAATATAATTTGATTGCACCAGTGCATTAAGTTTTATCCTCCCACAAGCCAAGTGAATTAGAAGGGCAGTAGGTGAGAACCCACAATTCCAGAAAGACTACAGCATTTCTGGACCCATAGAAGTTTTTAATAAATCTCCCAGATAATGGTCTCCAAAATATGGGCTCACGGATCATAGCTATAGAAGATCATGTGGTATTACCAAGAAGAAGAAG
>CAOKZL010000053.1:737500-1000000 GCA_948472985.1 Iguana delicatissima
CTAGTGCGGAAGTGGCCAATGACAGTCAGAGGTTGCCTTTTGTCACAGTGTCAGTTCTGTTCTTGGATTTTGTCAAGGGTACCATCAAACGGTGCATTGCAAAGATATTATAAATGGAGGGAAACAACTGACTCCAATTAAGGTTGCTGCTTGGGTATTTCGTGGTTTCAGGGCCTTCATAAACCCTTGCTGCCCTCTCCTCACAGTTTTTAGTCTGTTTCTTCCTTCAAATGTACTAGGACCCCCTTGGTGCCATATGGCCCCCCTTGAGAAGGGCTGCTCTAAACGAGCGACTATGTAGAGATCATGAATCAGAAACAGTTACCAGTGCGTAAGTCTAGGCATTTGTAACTGCCCAAAAGGATTCTGGGCAACTTCCCCCCCCCCCCAAGCTCTGGTTCAGCATCTGATTTGTATATTGCCTAAACAGCACATGAGTTGTTATGAGGGTGTTTGACAACATTTGGAATAAAGAAACAATTACCCTTTCCGTGCCTCCAGATTGTGCGCTCTCCTTCAAACTGGGTGGCATGGCTCCTGCAATGAAAGATTTGTATAATGGCAGAAAAAAAAAGGGAAAGGAAATAACTTCTGTGGCATAGTATGAACATAGGAATTGGTCCTTGCAATTTTTAAATTTTTTTTGTTTATTTATATAAATAACATTTTTTATCTTTTATTTATTTTATTTATATTCTGCTTTTTTCTCACATGGGATTTAGGTTGATGCATCATGTTAGTGCATAATAATTTTGTTGTGTTGGTTGTTATCTGCCATTTATAACTGCCTTCACTAGCCCTATAATAGCGATGGTTGTTATTTGCCTTTTCCCCAAAATAAGGACTCAAGGTGGCTTACAATTTAAAACAAATGCAATGCAGCTAAAAACACACAAAAACACACAACATTAAGAGAGAATTGAACTCTTCACAATAATGTAAACAGTACGATCAAAAGTAATAAAAAGCAGTTAACAATACAATTAAAACAATAAAGCACCCAGTTAAAGCCCTTAAATAATTTTGCTTCTAAAGCTTGCAAGAATAAAAAAGACAGCAAGGAGGGAGCCACTCTGGCCTCCCTGGGAAAATGTTCCAGAGCCTAGGGGCAGACACTGAGAAGGCCCTATCTTGCAGCTCTACCACCCTTACCTGTAAAGGTTGTGGGATGGAGAGAACGGACTTCCTGAGCATCTCACTGACCATGCAGCCTCATACAGGTAGATACAATTCATCAGATAGACTGGACCTAGCCATATGGGGTTTTACAAGTCATCATCTGCACTTTGAATTGTATCCAGAAGCAGACCAGCAGTTAGGTTTTCAGACCAAAGTAATTGTTTGTGAAGGAGCTGTTTTATTCTGAGACCATTTCTGCACAACATAGCTGTGCCGCTTGTGGGACAGGATGGCAGCAGTTGGCAGGTTGTGCTTCCGCACAGTGTCATCACTGGCCTGCTGCCATCCCGACCCCAAGCGTAGCGCTCGTGCAGTTTTCACAAAATGGCAAAAGTCTGTTTTGTGCCTGTGATCACACAGCACTCCCGTCGCTCCCGGCAGTGCAAAAGCTGCGGAAGTGCAATGGCGATGCTTCCTTCTATAGCTCAGAAATGGAAAGTGTCAGGCTGCACTGCACAAGGAAGAGATGTGCCATTTGTACATGGAGAGAGCATGTGGAGAGGGGAGTGTTGCTGACATACTTCCTTCTGGAGCTCGGATTGCAGCGCAATGATGCGGAAGAGCGTCGTCATGTGGCAATGGCCTGAATATGTTTACATTATTGCCTACCTTTGTGTATGGGAGAGCAGTCTTTGTCCCTCAGTTCAGGAAGTCAGTAATAGGGCTGTTCAGATGTTACATCAAACTGCGACACCAGAAGATATGTCAATCACAAAGCTTTGGAAGTAATTTGCTATCTCTAATGAGCTACTTCAGTAAGTTACTCTTTTTTTTTTTTTTGGCAATAATTAAAATCCTCAGAGAAGGAGGGACCTAGAGAGCATTTTCCTGTAGTTTTCAATGGCAGAATAGTAAGAGTAATGGTAACATGTTAGTAGCGATTACTTGTTAATATTTGCCTCTTTGATTTTTTTTTTTTAAAAAGGTTGTCCAAGCACTTGAGACTCATTGTTGAGGTGAAAAAGAGCAGCCATGAACAAATCAGTAGGGACAAGTCTCACAAAAATACTTTTTTTTTTCTGTACAGAAAACCTGAGGTTTTTTCCCCCGGCACACATGTGATATGAGATATGATAGGAGAGAATGCAAATTTGTTTATTTTCCTTTAATTATCTCATTGATTTGTTGGCCTTTTACCCTTATGCCAATGATGGGTATCGCAAGGCCATCCTGTGACCCTGTTTTCCATTTGTGTGCACCCTACCGCCTGATTGGTGTTGTGCCACTGAATTTTGGTAGTGAAGCGGCAAGCATCTGCTTCCCCGCAATATTATTTTCTTTGACAAGTGGGTGAAGACTACAAACCCTATTTTGCAGGAGTGCTCTTGGAAATCTGTAAGTGTGAACCTGCTTTAAATCAAAGCATTCAGTCTCCATGAGCCTTGTTTTCAAAGGGAATTGTTGATATGTGTCTGCCACACTGCTAAAAGGTTGTGGCAATAGTGGCAGTGCACTGAGGCTCCCATTGGATTGAGATTCAAATGCATCATCCCTCCCCCACAGAGTTTCTCACTCCAGCCTTATACACTTGGGAAGAGGAACATAATTTACTAATGGGAATAATAAATTAAGCTTCAATTTTAAAACCATAAACAGATCTGACATGGGGTACAAATTGGCAGGCAATTTGAAGGCACATATACATATGCAGAGTTTAATATAAAAATATATTTTCTTATTTTCTTGTGGTATAGCTGCAAATCCTGGCCCAAAAGAATGAGAAACAGTATTTTTTTCCCCTCTTCATCTATAAAAATAGTGAAATATTTTCTTGAGAGGTTTTGCATTTTTGCACAAATTTTGTAAACTATACTTATTGCATAGGCCATCTGTAATAGCTGCTGCTTTGTTGCATGCATTTTTAAAACTGAGGAGCGTCAAATGGCTTGTTTGCATCTTTTCAATAAGGTGGCCACTCTGTCTTTGACTTCTTGTGTGTCTGCTTTCTTTTATAAAGGGAAAAGATTTTTGTTTTGCACAGAGACATTTTGACCCAACCATATAAACCTTAACAAAAAGCATAGTGCTCCCTGATTTTTTTCATAGCCTGGAGGCAAGAGGTCTCCTGGGAACTAGTAGGTTCTCATCACTCTGTCTTGATGTGTCAAGGAGAGATGCAAGTCATGCTTGCATTCAAAGATAAACACATTCCATAAGACCTTCCTTCTGGAAGGAGAAAACAAAGATTTCTGCATAGTTCTTGAGAGCTGTTTACACCTCGCACAGTCTTTCAGAGAATGATTCCGTACAGCAATCTGTACAGATTTCCATGCAAAACCCACTTTTCCTACGCAGACAACAGTGTGCTGCTTTTCTCTCATTCACTCCTATTGTGTTTTGTCCAATCCCCATGTCCCTTTTGTGAAACCTCAAATCCCAGTGCAACAACTCACATTCTGAGGAGCTTGATGAAAATTGATCATCAACTCATTATTTGTAAGATGATGTGTAGAATATGTACTGAATCATAGAATCATAGAATAGGAAGAGACCACAGGGGCCATCGAGTCCAACTTCCTGCTATGCAGGAACCCTCATCAAAGCAATCTCAACAGATGACCATCTAGCCTCTACTTAAAAACCTCCAAAGAAGGAGATTCCAACACACATCGAGGCAGCATACTCCACTGCCAGACAGCTCTGACTGTCAAGAAGTTCTTCCTGAGGTTCAGGTGGAATCTCTTTTTCTGTAGTTTGAACCCATTGCTCCTTGTCCTAGTCTCTGGAGCAGTGGAAAACAAGCCCCCTCCCTCCTCGACATGACATCCCTTCAAATATATTAAACATGGCTATCATGTCCCCTCTTAACCTTCTCTTCTGCAGACTAAACATACCCAGCTCCCTAAGCCGTTCCTCATAGGGCATGGCTTCCAGACCCTTCACCATTTTGGTTGCCTCCTCTGGACACGCTTCAGCTTGTCGATATCTTTCTTGAATTGAGGTGCCCAGAACTGGACACAGTATTCCAAATACTGTCACAGATTAGAGATAGATGGTAGATGTTTTCTACCTGTTCAGGGTCACTTTTGACTGCAACTACGTAAGAGGCTTTGTGCAGGCTGGAATAGTAATGTGGGAGATGATTTTCCCAGTTTGAATTTCAGACTCACCCTTCTACATCTGTTCATACTACATGGGCCCTTTCCTGAGGACAATACTCTCCTGTGTCATTCCGTCGCAATCACAGCAGCACCTCTGCTGGGATGGGAACATGTCCCCAACACTCTTCTCTGCACCTGTGGAAGGGAGAACAAGGGACATGCTCCTTCCTTCTGTACTGCAGCCAACCTTCTTCCCATACTGCAGTGGGGAAGGAAGTGTACAATCGTGCTTCCGGCCCTTCTGCATGGCCAGCAGCGATGGAAGGTTCACGTGATTGGGGACCATTGATTGGGTTTTCCTGTCAATGATGTACCCCATGATCATGCCAGCTGGCAAAATGAGAAAGGCGGGACCGTGATGATGTGGAAGCATCATTGCAGTCCCACTCCTCTCATGTCCCCATGCCAGGAGGATGCTGTCCTCTGGAAAGGGCCTTATTTTAAAAATGCGATGGGGTATTATGTTGGTTTACTGACTAGATATGAGAGGCTGAGATGGAGATAAGGCCACCTGAACATGTTGACAGTTTCCAAAAGATGAAGTCTTTTGGGGCCATCTTCTTGTTCAAGCAGAGTCCATCTTTTTGTCCTCGAAGCAATTGCACAGATCCACAAAATGATTGACTTGGATAGCAATAGCAATAGCAGTTACATTTCTTTACCACACATCAGTGCTAAGCACACCCTAAGCAGTTTACAATGTGTTCAGCTAATTGCTCCCATCAAGTTGGGTACTTATTTTACCAACCTACGAAAGGATGGAAGGCTGAGTCAACCTGGAGTCCTGCAAGATTGAACTCACAACATTGTGGCTGCAGTACTGGCATTTAACCACTGCGCTACCAGGGGGCCAGGGTGCTGTGGTCCGTCATTAGGAAGCAAGATGCCTTTTTTACTGCATCATAAGCTTGTTGAGTGCTGCTTATTGCAGAGCCTTACATAGAAATGAAAGCCAGTGTGGTATAGTAGTTTGAGTACTGGATTAGGACTGAGAAGTGAAGGTTTGATTTCCCCTGCTTGGCCATGGGAACTCACTGGGTGACCTTGAGCAATCGACACCTTCTCAGCCTAAAAGGAAGGCAATGACAAAACTCTTCTGAATAAATCATAGAATCATAGAGTTCAAAGAGACCACAGAGCCATCCAGTCCACCCCCTGCTATGCACGAACACACGTCAAAGTACTCCCAACAGATGGCCAGCCAACCTCTGCTTAAAAACCTCCAAAGAAGGAGGGTCCACACTCCGAGGCAGCATATTCCACTGCCAGACAGCTCTGACTGTCAGGAAGTTCTTCCTGAGGTTTAGGTGGCATCTCTTTTCCTGAAGTTTGAATCAATTGCTCCTTGTCCTACTCTCCGGAGCAGTGGAAAACAAGCTTGCTCCATCTTCAAGATGATGTCCTTTCAAACATTTAAATATGGCTATCATGTCCCCTGTTAACCTTCTCTTTTGCAGACTAAATATACCCAGCTCCCTAAACTGTTCTTCATAGGGTATGGCTTCCAGACCCTTCACCATTTTGGTCACCCTCCTCTGGACATATTCCAACTTGTCAATACCCTTCTTGAAATGAGGTGCCCAGAATTGGACACAGTATTCCAAATGAGGTCTAACCAAAGCAGAATAGAGTGGTACCATTACCTCCCTTGATCTAGGCACCATACTCCTGTTGATGCAACCAAGGATCACATTGGCTTTCTTGGCTGCTGCATCACACTGCTTACTCATGTTCAGCTTGTAGTCCACCAAGACTTCTAGATCCCTTTCACATGTACTCTTATCCAGCCACGTGTCACCCATCCTATAGTTGTGCATTCCATTTTTTTCTGCCTAGATGTAGGACCTTACATTTCTTTCTGTTGAAACTCATTTTATTAGCTTTGGTCCAGCTCTCTAATGTGTCAAGGTCATTTTGAATTTTCATCCTCTTCTCTAGCATATTAGCAACCCCTCCCATGCAGATCTGATCAGCACCCTCTCTATTCCTTCATCCAAGTCATTGATGAAGATGTTGAATAGCACTGGCCCCAGACAGAACCCTGTGGCACCCCACTAGTCACTTCTCCCCAGGATGAAAAGCAGCCATTAGTGAGCACCCTTTGGGTTCAGTCAGTCAGCCAATTACAAATCCACCTAACAATGTTGCCAAGAGAACTCTATGATTAGGATTGCCATATTTCAGAATGGATTTGAAGGCACAGAGCAACTCTAGTGCAGATATGAACTGGGTCCTTTGCCCAATTTATGTCACATCATTATTCCAGTTGGGATGGAGAGGACCTGTTGGCCTTCTATCTGCTGTGCCACTTCTGTAAGCTAGAATGCAGTAGCAGAGAAACTAGCTTAGCAGTTGTCAGATGACACCAGGGGCCTGTACAGTACCAAACAGAGGTAGGAAGCTCATCTTTGGGCTTGACACTTCAGTCTAAGCCACTTTTCGCTTGAATCACAACCAAGCTGCTTTCGGTCTGTGCTTGGCCATTTGCCCACCTGCCTGTTTTTCCATTTAAGCCATTTCCGCACTAGACTGTTAAAGTGCTATTATTCCACTTTCAACATCCTATGGAATCCTGCGGTTTGCAACTTTGGGAGGGGCCGGCATAGCACTATAACAGTCTAGTGCAGAAATGATCTTAGTCACCCACTTCTCAAAGCTTGTTTTTGAGCGCAGATTGTCAACCTTGACAGGTATAGATATAGAACAAGGTTTCCAGGAAAGAGAAATATATGCCTTTTGGCTGACATAGTAATGGGGACAAATAACCCAGTCTTTCACATATTTATTGATTTATCAGTAAAATGTACAGGGTAGGGGTGGTGGTGGTGATTTTAAGGCAGAAGCTAATGTCAAGTGGGTGGATGTACTAAAGGTAATATGCTGGCTGACAAACAGTCATATGCATAAGCGCACAAGGAAACTGAGCTTATCTGCTAAGATTTCTTTGTGATACCTCAAATGTAGCATACATGTTTTCATGTATTGTTCATAAAATTCATCCTCTATTGTGAATATGAACCACAGTATTACTAAAGCCTCTTATAAGTATCTTTCATTAGAAAAGCTAAGCTCAAACTATTCCGTGAGTTGGTGGTGGTGGATGATTGCTGCTTCCAATAAGGATGGACCAAATTCTTACAAAATTCAGATTTCCAATCAAATTATGTTGCTTTGTGCTTATTAATTTCATCCTCTCTTTTGTTGTGAATCTCAATCATTTATTGGACATGTTCTAAGAGTGTTGAATCAAGTCAAATATCAAAACTGCCATTTAGCGAGAACTAGGCCAACATTTATCAAAGAAGGTTGTTTTCTCTAAATTCTGTGATAATTTTTTCAGGTTTCCTTAGAACAGTTGGAGCATTTCAGCCATACTTTCAGTGATATTCTATAGGATGTGACCTACATTTGTGTTAATGTTAACAAAAATGGGTGATGAATTTTGGGTGCAGCCAATATACAGTGAGTCCACAGTATCTGCTGAGGTTTGTTTCCAGAACTCCCCTGGCTACGAAAATCCGTGGATGCTCAAGTCCCATTATATACACTGATGTAGTAAAATGATGTCCCTTATATAAAATGGCAAACAACTCAGATGAGTGCTGGAGAGAGCCTGAGGATCTTTGAAATGGTGGGAGACTATAGCAAGGTATCTGTCTGGCATACTGCAAAATCAAAGTTCGCTTTTGGTTTTGTTTTTTTCAAATATTTTTCATCCATGGTTGGTTGAAAGTGTGGATGACCATGGTTAGGAAGGGCTGACTGTATTTCAGTTTACAGAAAGAAGCAATAGTTTTGGCTTCTGCTTTTTCTAGTTTTTTTGGGTTTGCATTGAGAGACCAGTCAGTGTGCATTTGTTTCTCCAAATCTGTTCCTCCTTTGAGAAGGTGTCTTCCAGTACAGTAGTTTCAGGAGAGTTCTCGATATGCAACAAGCAAATGCAGGAGTTACAGTGTGGAAGAAGACTCCAGTGTGGAGCTAAGGAGCCTGAGCCCTCTTCTTCTGATATATACATAGTGGTCCCAGTCCAGATTTAAGAGCCTGTCTGCAATATGCCAATTTTACCAATATTGATCTACTGAAACAAGGGTGGGCAAAATAGGGCCCATGGACTGCATTTATTACATACCCTCCAGCATTTCACAGCTGAAAACCAAGACACAGGTTCTCAAACAACATCAAAATGTGGTCAGGATGGCAGAAGGTATTAAATGAGGAAGAATAAACAAGCTAGGAGAGGCTGCAGCAGTTTGCTTTTACCTGAGTCTACAGGAAAGTACAAGATTCTCTCTCTCCTGATTTCCTTCCTGCTAAGTTAGTTGAGTACACGCTAATTTTACACTTTGAATTCAATTTTGACTGATGGACATGACCTATTGGAAAATTGGGAGAACTGGGAGAAAGAAAGAGAAACTGGGATGTTTAAAAAGCAGCTGAAAAAGTGGGGTAACAGTGGATTAATCAGGACTGTTCCTACAAAATCAGGACAGTTTGTTTGTTAATGATTGATTGATTGATTGAATTTATATACTGCCTATCTCCTGAGACAGACCCAAGGCAGCTGGAAAGTATGGCATTTTCCCATGCCCCTTGTAATCTTAGATTCCACCTTTTTCCCAGGCTTGTTTAGGCAAGAAAATGTGCTTTCTTAAAAAGCATCTGATTGATTGATTGATTGATTGATTGATTGATTGATTATTTTTGGCCTACATAGGCCCAAAAAACAAAATAACATTTAAATGGAAATTATGCCCTCAGAAGCTTCCAGGAATACGATTTGACAGTTTTTAGTTTGCATTTTTTCAGAGTGGCATAACTTAGAAGGCACACAAATTACGAAGGTCCAGCTAGGGGCAAAAATAGCCTGAGATGTTTCCTACCTCATACTAAAGTAAGGTGAATATAGGGTCTTTAATCCAGTATGAGACTGCAGCAAGGTGGGTTAATGCACAAATCTCTCATAGTAGGGTCAAATTCTGCTTCAGAGTTCCTGATGTTGTAGATTTCATAAGAAAAAAAGTAACATACGCTTTAGCCCTTACTGTCCTTGAACATCATAAGCAGAACATCAGTAGTACATCTTTCTCCAAAGTCTCATCTTTTTCTGAGCTGGTCCAACCAGGAAGATGCTGGACTATGACAGACTATTATCATCCCAAGTATACTTAAAGAAGGCTCACTATTGATGGGAAATCTGAGGAAAATTCTACAGGTTGATGATATGTCAAGTGCTTGGTGTATAGAACAACCCAAGTCAAATTTGCCACATCTCCAGTTTTTAGGAATTCATGTAATTTGGCTAAAAACACTAAACTGAAATTTCTCAGAAAATTTTGTTTTCCAGCCTGTCCTGAACTCCTACAGAATTGAAGCCGACTTACTTACTATAATTATTAGCAAAATGGTCAACTAAGTTTTGCTTCCCCAAAATAATGATAAAGAATTTTCAATGTAATACAATGTTCAATTCAGTTTTAATAGTGTTAATAGTATTCTAATACTACTGAGGGATGCAATGGTCTTGGCCCCTTTTTCCAATCATCTTTGGTTAGCCCATTGCTTCCCCCTCCATAAACAAGAATTCTCCTCACCCCAACTCTTGTAGTGTTTCTGATCTTGAACAATGTCTGGCAAAATATCCTTTCCCAATTTTACCACCTGCAGATTTTGACTTAGTCTTAGCTGCATATCTAACAGTGCTGAATGGACCTAAGTCCTAAATGCTCTGTTAATGTTGTGGCATCTTCCTTCTTCCTACAAAAGCAATATAGTTAGTTTTGGGGTGAGGGCTTTTGGATATTTATTGCACCATAAAATTTGCTTTGTCCTCATCTGATGTCTTACAAGTTCAGTCCTCAGTGCTACTTCGTGGCAAAAGAAAGAGTGTACTAGATTATAAATTACACAACATGATTTCAATTAGCATTCCTCATTAGGGCTGAAAATAATTTGCTGATATCAAGAACTTGATTAGTTAACTGATATTATATTTAAAGTACTTGTTGTAGGACCAGTTGTGTGGTGGTGACTTTGAGCTGTACCTTTTCCCATTTTGCTCTAGCCATTTAAAAATTCCTACAGGAAGGAATCCTGGTCAGCTCCTATATACTTGAAAAGTTTGTAGTGTCATGTTATAGTCTGTTAGTAGCTTCCATACATAAAATATATCCATAATCATGAAATCTCTGGATCCCATCTTGGGAGAAAGGGGGGCTGTAAATTCAACAAATAAATAATAAAATAAAATAACTGAACATGATACACAGAATTTCAGAGAAATATTAGTGACCATCTACCTTATTGCTTCCATTTTGAAAATGACTTGCGCAAAAGGCATAGTAATTGGAATGATATAAAAAACTTAGGCAGGAACTTGCCATCAGCTGAATGATCTCATGGGGCAAATTCCCCTGAAATTCACAATTGGATGCTGTTTTGAAGCTTTCAGAGCAGATATGGTGAAAAAGCTTATTTTGTTTTCCAAGTTTTTCTCTTACACTTAATGTTAGGGTAGTCATAGAATTTTTTTCACTTCTGCTATTATTGATAAAACCTTGATACAAGCAACTATTCCTCATAATTTCTATTACTATTATTAATTATTATTATTATGATCCAGTTGATTAATAATAGCTCCAATAGAACTCTGCAAAAGCTGATGAATTTTAAGATTCCAGAGAGATGTGCCATCCCTCCACAACTAACACAAGGAACAAATGACCCACATGCATATTTTTGTGGTTAGGGCTTACTGTCTCATGGGAGAGATAGACAGATGTGCAAGTTATCCCTTTGGATGTTAACCTGAAAAAAAATTAAAAGTGGATTTCATACTCCTTCCCAAACATCTGTAATTGCTGCTCTGTGTGACATGAGAAATAGCAGACAGGTTGAGGTGAGAATGGATCAGAGCTGGCAATTTGCTCAAAGACTTCTTGTATATGATTATGACAGTTGATGTGAATGGCCTCTTTCTCTTCCTCATGATTTTTCCCCTTCACTTTTGGAGATTAATCAACAGCAGATATTCATCCCAGTAGTAGCACATCAAGGACTTAATTAAAGAGGAACGTCTGTAAGGCAACTCTTCCAAGTTGAGTACCTGATCTAGCTTGGCATCCTGAAAACAATGCTGGGTTAAAAAGTGTTTGTCAATCTCCATGGTAGTCACTCTACAAATTGCAGTGATGCGAATATGCCACAGATAAGCTGCAGAAAGCTGCTATAACCCTAGTGGTATGGGCTTTAAAGCCATCTGGTTCCCAAACACCTGCTTTCAAATAACACTTCTGAGTACAAAGGATGATCCGTTTGGACAGCTTCTGCATTGAGAAAGATCCCCCCGCTGGAATTTTCTCCAAATGAAATAAACAATCTGGATGAAGTCTGGGAAGAAGTTGTCTTATCCAGGCAATAAGCAAGCTGCTCCTTCATGTAAAACCTGTTGATCAAAGCTGTCTCAAGTGGTTCTTGAATTTGGAGATGGAAACTAGCGAGACAACAAACTAACTTGCTTGAGAATATGAAGTTTCTTTTCTGAGGAACTTTAGGTGAGGTAGAAAACATTGCAAGCCTTTATGGTTTCAGAATACTTGTGTGTAGGGTTAGTTAGAAGCTTGGAATTTACCTTGTCATTTGTCTGGAAGATGCATGAGTTTATTGACAACCCAGCTTACATTTCAAAGCTTTCTTCAGTTGCAACCAACAGCTCTATTCAATTATTATTAATGGACATCCTCAGAAAGGTGATAGCTCTTCAGTCACACTTTCCAAGAATGTGAAACAGAGTCACAATTAATTATGGTCATATGCTTCTCGGCATCTTGAATAGTAAGTTTGACTTCTCTGAAACTTTAACCAAAAAAAGAAGAAGAAAAAATAAAACAGACCCAAACAAAAACACCATCCATTCTTCATATTTATTTATATTAAAATTTTATAAAGAAAACTGAGAAATTCACTAGGGACTTTAGAAACTATATTTGGATTTAGTACATGGCTTTTACATTAGGCAAGATGTTGCATCTATCTCACCAAGACTCTGTGCAAGATTTCTTCATTTCTCTGACCTGCTCTTCATCTTTGGTTAGTCTAACAATGCATCATAGTAAGTGTGTATGTGTTTATTAGATAGTTTGTGTTGTTCCTTGACAGGAAAATAAAGCCCAGATAGGAGAATTGCAAGATTAGGAAACCAGTGATAGATTAGGGTGCTCCTGTCATCCCTGGGATGTGGATGCTTTGGAAACAAGGCTGATTTTAAATGTTACATCCCCAAAGTAAAAACCAAGAAGTCCTTTTCATTGGTGATGCTCCATGCAAGAGATGTTGACCTAATTCACACATTCTGATAGACAAATTTCTTTAGAATTCTGACTTACTAGGAATAACCAAGCTGACAAGCTCATTTATTGTCCCAGCCTGGCTCCTCCTACTAGGAAGAGTAGCTAAACAAATCAGAAGGTTTCCACCTGTGTTTTGTTTAATGGCACATACAAAGAACATGGGATTTCTTACTGGTGATTCGAGTACTAAACTGGAATTATTACACAAGGTTTGTTATTGAATGATGATTGTGGTTTATTTAAGAGGGGAACAAGACAGGGGCCCAAGTCTGGCACAGATGGATGTCTTTTGATTTGGAGACAAGCAAGAATGTTTCAGCAGCATTCTCCCAAATGCTTGCTCACTATCATCCAGAAATCTATAGAATTCTGGATTACTCTTCAGGCAGAAGCACCCCAATGTGTTTAAAAGCCCACCTTTACTTGTGGACATCAATAAGAGCTTAATTATTTTTAATTTTTGATTAAATGGGACCTGAACAATTTGGGGGAAAATAGAGACTTTCTGTGAAAATATGATAGACTGTATTTCCCCAGGAGGTTTGAAGACAATTCTGCTAGGGTTTAGCTTAGTATGTCTTCAAACAAACAAATAACAAACCTTGATTTGGGGAATTTTCTCCCTATGTGGGTTATACCCATTAGTGAGTGGTTAGATGATAGACTGTTTCCTCTCTCCTTTATTTCTTGCAAAATAAAGAACAAAGTATTGTTGCTAAAAAGTTCTTTATAATGAACGTTTGCTTTTTGTTAATTCATAAGACTTCCTGCTTTTTTGTCCAGTGCATTTATTTCTTTTAAATAAAACTAAACTGCTAGTAAGAGGTAATTGCTGATCATGTATCTCTTTGTTCCAGACACTTTTATAAAAGAGTATGTATTATGTATGATGTGACCTTCAAATGTCATGGATGTGTTGTGCAATAAACTGTCAATATTTGTGGTTATAAGGTACTAGATGACTTTTACAATAATTGGAACAGCTATATTAAAAGCGCCGATCACTCAGCTGGTTAAAGAGAAAGACACAGGCCAGTGTTCATCAGGGACTTTACCTTCTGGTAAATGAAAAGTATTGCAAGATGGTTAAGAGGTTTTGTTGTTGATTTTAAAAGATTATAACAGAGTCGTGTGTTGGGGATTGTTATCTTGGAACAATCATGTTCATTCTAATATGAATACTTTTCAGAACAGGGGTATTCCTTAAGTTAATGGTAAGTAAGGAATCTTATCCCCTTTTGTTTAAAAAGAAAAAAGTTGCAAATGTATCCCATCATTTCCCCACACCGGTTATATTAGAAGGCTTCCAAATGTTTAAGACAAGAGGGAGTTTAGGACATAGCTTCTAGTTTCTGAATAAAATGCATAGTGCTGTTTGGTTTTGGACACTATGCCATTTGTTTAGGTTTTTTTTTCAAAGTCAAAGTCAGACTTTATTTTACGGTCCATAGACGCAACATAGCGAACCATCCAATGGTACAGTATAGAAAAAAATACCCCTCCTAAAAATAGGATATAGATATAAAAATAGTTTTGAATATATAGTTAAGGAAAGCTTATTTTCTAAGTGGCCGATGAATACTGGTTTTATTTTCCTTTCCCATGATAAGTGCATAGTAACTTTGACTGAAGGCAGTTCAAAGGTCTTCACCAATTTGCAGCTTTCAAGCAGAGTACCTTAAAATAACCAAGAAATGTTTTAAGTGTTTTACATGACAGGTTCTCAACACACGTCTAAATCTGTACTGCAACTTAACTATGAGAGAGGGCAACATACGAGAATATATACTTCAATATGTATTGTCCATTTTTATTCCTTTGGTCCTAGTGTGAAGTTAGCTATAGCTCATAGGATGAATTATAAAGGTTCAGGTCCCAAATACCACTCTAGAAGGAGTAGGTGATAGTCACTGGTAAGGACTGAGCTTGCTAATCAGAACAAACTGCTAAAACAGGATTTAGCTCTTTCCCCATCCCACCCTTCTTCATGGCTGCTCACTGTTAGAGGAATGCTCTTGCACGGTTCATAAAATATTATGTATACCTACACAGATCTGGATCATTCAGATCCCTCTATAATTTGATATATTTGGTATTCCTGAATACTTCTCAGATAGTCTTATGCTCCATACATTAATGTATCTGTACGGAGGCATCTTGTCACTTACCAGACAGTTGTATTTGTGTCAACTGCCATGTGACTGGGACATGCCCTCCAACGTTTCACAGATAAAACCTGGGACACATGTGGCCAGGCAACATCAGTGTGGTCAAGGTGACAAAAGTTATTAGTGACAAAGAAAGCACAAGCTAGGAGAGGCTGCAGAAAGCTGGAGAAACCTCCTTGGAAGGATTCCACCCACTCATCTCCTCGCTGCTGAGTTGAGCGCAAATTACTTTCACATTTTGAACTCAATTTGCAGCAATTGAAGAAAGTTGAGGACAAAAGGGGAATGTGGAAGATAGGACTTTTAAAAACACACACACAAAAAGTGGGATGACAGAGATTAATTGTCAGGACAGTTGGAGGGTGTGTTGAGACTCCCAGCTGTAGAGAGCAGAGGTCTACAGGCATACTGTTACATGTGAATAGGTGCCTCTTGTAGACCCTGCATTGAACACAACAAATTCTGGGGGTTGCAGAATGCACATCAGGGTTGGGTAACCAGTGACAACCTGATCTTCTTCTATATATACACCACTGCATGAAATGGGACTCCACAGAGCTGCCTTTATGTTGTTTTAATCTGAGCCATTTCTGCACTAGACTGTTATAGTGTTATTATTCTACTTTCAATGTCCTATAAAATCCTGGGGTTTGCAGTTTAGAGAGGGGCCTTTGAGGCTCCTCTCTAAACTGCAAACCCCAGGATTCCATAGGATGTTGAAAGTTGAATAATAGCGCCATAACAGTCTAGTGCAGAAATCAGTAAAATGGAGAGTGGGCTCATATATATAATGAATTTAAAATGTGAGTAGATTTTTTTCATATTGCTTTTTTTTAACTTGATAAAGATTATAATGCATTTTTTCAGAAATGTGTTAAGACATAATGCTTTATACTAGGGCCTGTGTGAACAAAGTTAAGAGCTATGATGCATGATAACCATCACCTTGCTGGGTATTCACTAAACCAATACTTACATCTGCATCCCTCATTCAGTCGGTTTTGCTTACAGGCTACTCACAAATTGTTCTGAACATTTCTCACTTCCTTTTCGGAATGAATGAGAAAACCCTTTGCTTGCTTGAAGTCAGAGGTATTGACTATGTTAAAGTTGTGATTATTTCTGGTATGTTGCTACTCTTAAGCTTGATTTTCCTTTTTTAATACGATAGATTGCTATCCCTGTCCTTAAATCTGATTTGTCTTGAAAGCCACTATATCTCCTTACTCCCCCAGAATACACTTTCTGAAAGCGAGGCAGTTTGGATCTTTTGTTTGCCTTTGTCACTCAAGTGACTAACAGGAAAATCTGAAGACTATATTTTTCAGCTACCAAAAGAGCTTTTTGGTATAATCTTCATTTCTAATTACACAAACAGGACAGAGCTATTTTCTTTTCATTGGTAGGCTCTCTTCCAAATCGGCTCTAAAATAGCTCTTTGTTTCAACAAATTCTTTGCCGATCCATATTCATGCTTAACACTGTAACATGACCATACATGGTCACTTAAAAAAGCACCCTAAACCCTTTGATAAAATAACAAAGGCAGCAAGTTGTTAAGAGGCCCCAAATGCTTGTAACTCTTTTTGAATATTTAACATAAGGTCACTTATTAAATACCAAACACGCTGTTTAAAAGCAAGTAACTGTGATTTTCAAAAATGGAGAGGATGAAATACTTTTAGATTTCAAGCAGCAGACAATAGAGCATTTTCTCTGACCTTTTCATCCAAACAGTTTTTGCTTACTGCTGTCTCAAGGCCAGTTGGTATGTTCCATCCGTTAACAGAGAATGTCTATCTTTTGGAGTTTGGGTATTGTTTAATTCTAGAAATTGTCTGTAGCGGTACTGCTCAAAATGGTGATCTCTGGGCCTGTACCAGTCCCTAAGTCATTGGCTGCTGGTTCCAGGTGAATTTTCAGGAAAGAAACAGTTGTGGTCAATGAGTACAAATATTGTGCTGGTCCCTGGCAAATTGGAAGAAAATGCCAGTCCTCCAAAGCAGATAGCCTGAGGAGCATAGGTAATACAACGATCATGGAGAAAAAGTGAAAGAAATTACACTTTTTAAAACCAATTCTCTGTATTCTTGGTCTTCTTTGTAATGAAAATGACCACAGATGAAGTTTTTGTATCCTTATCCTTAATATGTGAAGGAGAACCTTTGTGTTTTCCCTGCAAGGGTGAGGAGAAAGTCCCTCCTGTGAAGGTACAAAGCAG
This sequence comes from Iguana delicatissima, assembly GCA_948472985.1. Taxonomy (NCBI): domain Eukaryota; kingdom Metazoa; phylum Chordata; class Lepidosauria; order Squamata; family Iguanidae; genus Iguana; species Iguana delicatissima. The sequence goes on from CAOKZL010000053.1 coordinate 754,515, forward strand.
GACAACAGAAATGTGAGTGAGTGGATCACACTCATACTATTTTTTTCACTACCTCTGGTAACTTGAGAACAAAACAAATATTTCCAAAGACACATTATTCTTCATATTTGCCAAGACAAGGCCATTAGTAACACCTTTCACAGTAATTTAATTTCAAAACTTCACCAACTGCTAAGCTTTGCAACAGATGTAGCTGAACTAAGACTCCCATATCCAAATTACAAGCTTTATTCATTATTGACATGGGACCTTATATTGCTCAAATTTCACTTGTTTTGACCCACATGATCTCTCTTACATGCCTACTTCTCACGGTGAATGCTGAGGAAACAATCTGGGAGCTTCGTATTTCCACACAGGGTCATGTATATGGAAGAAGATCCAATCAAGCACCCAATTAGTCATTTTGGCATACTTATTAACCCAGTTCAAGTTGGCCAGTCTAGTACAGCTCAGTCTCGTTTTGGAAAATCTGCTTAGTTTTTGTTTCCTGAGTTAGGGCTATAGTTGCAATATCACTGGTTACCATTGTTTGTTTGCTTTTGAGTGCTTCAATTATGTTTTGAACATACATATTTTCCCCTTATTTCTTACTTTTTTTTTTTTAAAAAAAAGCTTCCTTTGGGGAATAGGTAGATCATTTTTTTCTTTGTCGAACTCATTGCCCATTACATCCAACCTGCACAACTGGTGGCTGATCAAGACAACTATTGCTTATCAGCCATTTGTGATGACTCTCACATTAGTCCAGTCTGCAAAAATAAGGCCCAAGATCTTAATGGCTTCATCCATAGTGAGCAGGACTGTAAGTATGGCAGTGTTCTGTCCCCACTGGAGACCCCCCCCACGCTCTTGATGGTGGACAAACACACTGGAACTGTATAAGTGGTATGAAGGGCCACAGGTGGAGGGTAGCAGAAAAGTGTTCCGTTGAGCTAGTGCTGCAGCTCTGGTACAGGGTTCCATTTAGGCTGTTGACATTACCAGTCCCATCTGATGTGTTGTATTTATGTTGTCTGGTTGGAGATCCTGCAAGCCTGCCTTGTATAATAGAAAGAATGATGAGGCATCAAATAGTTGAGATTCAGAAGATTAACAAGTATTCGAGATATCACCTTCCCTTAGCACAAATGCTGCTGTAAATCATCTGGACTCATGCTTAATGTGTGGTGCCTAGGTGGAGACATGAGGAACCTCATTTGCTAAACCAAGGCTGCTTGCTTAGACATCAGTTTATAGCATTCTGTTTGTACAGTAGGCAATAATGTTAAAATATTTTAAAGATGATTTAGATATCCCTGTGGTGAAGGAATTAGCTGGAGCATAAACATACAGAGCAATCCTACACATTTTCTTCTTGAAAGTAAATCCCACTGTGTTACCAGGGGCCCTAGTAAGTGTGTTTGAGATGGTGGCCTGATTTACCTAAATAACATTTGCCATTCCATACTTGTTTATTGAGAAGTAAATCCCAGTGTGTTTAGCGGTGTTTATTCCCTGGTAGGTCTCTTTAAAATTGCAACTCCAGTAAATAAATAGAATCTTATGAGTGAAGGTATTGAGTTGGGATCATGGAGAAAGGCTGGGAGGGATTGAAAGAGAACAGTCAATGGACACAAAACTTTTGATATTGTTGAATGAACCAACAAGATGTAGGTAGAGAACAACTCATTCAGGTGGCTTGCAACATCAGGCAATTTAGAAAACTCTCTCTGTGGGAGGGGGACAGTTAAAAGAAAGCTTCATTGCACGTTTAAAGCTGATGAATATATTCTCTGTGTGAAGGAAAAGTACTTGTATCTAAAGTCTGTCTGGAGTAAAACTTCTAGAGCTCTCTACTGTATGTCTACTTAAATCTAAAGGACAACTCTTCAGACCACCCACATGTTGCGCTGCCTCATTGTTGCTTTCAGTTTGCTTTTTCAGAGGGATTAGTACTAAACACTACCGCCTTGCAGCCTCACCAAAAAAGAAGGGAAAAAAAATCAATTTTGTGTAAAGTGAAAATTAGTCTCTTAAATCTGCAAAGAGAGCTGTTTATCTTACAAATTTATTCTTTTTTTATTGGGCCACACATACCCCAGATAGAAAGATAAAAGAGAAATGTCTAACAAGCTGTCATTAAGAATGACATCTAGCAAAACATAACTAGTACTCTTATTCTGTAAATTTATCCTGAGTGGCTTGTTAGCTTTAGCTATCTGTTTATCCCTATTTTTTCTCTCTTTTTGCACAGTGTTTATCAAAACTGAAAAAAATAAAAAGAAACCTCCACACATGCTTCATATGTGCTTTTTATGGCTTTACTGTGGATGGTTTAGTGTATTATTTTTTTCTGTTGAATTCTGCATACAGTGCTGTGTAAATATAATGACAATTAGAATCCCTTGAGAAATCCAGAAATATAAAATAGCCCCTCTCCATGTCTGCTTGAAAGATTACATAGATTCTGCATTGTGTTACCCTTAAATGCTGTGAATAATTAAAATGTCTGTTGCTAGCTTTCTAACTTATGCTTTGTATTATAACTGGCTAACATTTCAAGCAGAACACTTAGAGCCTCTTAATCGTTCATATATTTATATTATTAAATCATTTGTTTTTATCTTTAAAAAGCAGACCCAAACTTAACTCGTGTTAAGGATAAGTTTGTAATCATCTGTGATGTGTTTGTAACTCTTAGTAGGTATTTTAACCACAGTCCATGGCGGGGAAGATATGTATTTTCATTTTTACTTGTTATTTAGGAAAACTATGTGTAAAGTTCACTTTTTCAATATTTCTTGTTACTAATTTTCTGATCGATACACTGGTTCAGTACAGAGATCTCCTTAATCTCCACACACTTCTACCAATCATCCAAGCCTTGATGCATTGTTATTAACCCACATCTCTCTAAATGTAGTCCCTTTATTCACCAAGAAAGAGCTACACCAACCATTCTGCAGTTAGTTTGCAGTTGCTGCCTCATATGATCTGTCCCACATACACAAGCATTTCTGTCTCTTCCTCATATTCAGTCATGCTCTCACCTTCTTCCTCTCCCTCTTTACCATTAAAGTAAATGTTAAATATATCAGAAGCACATGAACGCCTAGGTCTTCATTACTTAGGAAGGGATAGAATTATATCTACCTCCCATTGAATTCAAGGACCCCAGACTTTTCACTAGAAAAGATATGTATACAGTTCACGCTTTCTTAATTTACTTTGAGTAGGATTAATATAGAGAGAACTGAAATGAAGTTTGCATCACTGTAAACTCCACCAAAAGACTGAGAAGGAAAGTGCCCCAGATACTACTTGAGGAATCTACTTGCCAGTGTAAGCTAGGACATAGTCTGTTTTGAATCTACCCATTCATGCAATTACATTTTCACATTACTCTTTGGGATTTGGTCAATAACAGGCTCCTCTGATAAACCATCAAAGTCTCCTGCTGTGTGAACACAGGAAGTGGCTTTGTACTGAATTATAACACCATGCCATGTAGCTCATTATTGCCTATGCTGAATAGCTGGGGCTTTTGAGGAGTTCCTAGATGAAATGTGAGCCTACCACCATTAGTTTGTCCTAGGATACCCTCTCCCAGTGAGAAGAGCCTCTGAACTGTACCTCTCTTTAGTCAAGGAGCCCATTCATACTACAGTATTATAGTGCTATTATTCCACCTTAATTGTTATTGTTCCATTCTATTGAACCTTCAATTGGCAGTTCAGGGAAGGGCTTTAAGAATTCCCGGGCAAAGTACTCACCAATCTACAAACCCCAAGAGTCCATAGGATGGAACCCTGGCAGTTAAAGTGGAATTGCAGTACTATAATTTTGTAGTGTGAATGGGCCCAAGGTTCTGAATCAGCGTTCTCTATGACTTACTCATGGCAGTTGTAAAATCCTTACAACTTTGAAGATTATTACAGTTTTAAAATGTTTCACTTTTTCTGCTCCTTTCAGACTCAGCCAAACCCAGGCTTTGATTGTTAAATATTCACAACTCTGAAATACATTCAGCAGGAACAAATAATTGTGTGAAAATCAACTGGTTTTCTCTCAGTGGTGGAGAAAACTGATGACTTCCCTTTCAATTCTTTTCTCATGCCACAATCCAAGAATCACTTGCCCTCAGCCAATGGTACCATTAATTAAAATCTTTCTCTGGGGAGTGGTAATTTATCAACAGTTCTTGAACAATATTATGCAGAGTACTAAAGTATCAAATGCAGAATCTATTACAGAATCCATTACATGTACTGTCTTCCAAAGTGCTACTTGTCCAGGTGCGAAAGAGTCTGCTAACACTGGATCTCTTTTGTCACTGAATTTTTCATAGTGTGGAATGAAAGAGGAAAATTATGTGATATAATTTAGTCATATTGTCAGCTGCCTTGCTGCAAAGCTATAACTTGCTATCATTTATGTGCAGCAACAGGTGTAATTTTAAAAATCAACAGGAATATTGGGCACAATCCATGGTTAGCTGACCACTTTTTAAGTCTCCTTGATTTCACGGTGAGAGATTTGCCCAGCTTCTTACTCTTAAAAACTAATACTATGCTTCAATTAACTAGGGACTTAGAAGAGTGTAATACTTTCTGTATCGTGCCTGTTACTATTAATTGAAATAGTTAACGGCAGTAATTACTATATCCCCTGCTCTTACAACTTTTAAAAGCAGCTTCTGTTATGGTCTGTATATATCTGCATATTGATTAACAGTGAACCAGATTCAAGAAAGCAAAGATACACTCATTTTTTTTTTAAAAAAAAGGGAAAGTTTTTTTTTTTTAGGATGAGAAAGTACTTAATAGGAATGAAGCAAAGGAAGAAATCAAACCAGCTGCTGACACAGCTGTTTCTTTTCTTGTCTAATTCAGTTCAGTATAAAGGTACCATATGCTGCTTAAAACGACGATGGGGAAGATGAAATAATTTAAGAGAATAACAAGAAAATACATGAATTGTCAGCATTCTGTCAGATTTAAAGAATGAAACAGACAGGTGTAGTATTGACATGTTTAGCTTTGTGTTGCGTTAGCAGTTTGAGTGAGAACAACTCCTTGACATGTGCTGAAGTGATGTGAGAACGTTCTCTGTATTTCAGACGTTGGAGATGAAGCCGGGAGATCTGCCGGAGTCCAGCAGCCAGCTTTACTGAGAGACAGGAGCCTCGGTTCTGCTATGAAAGACTGCCCCTACTGTGGGAAAACTTTCAGGACATCGCACCACTTAAAGGTTCACTTGAGGATACATACAGGTGAAGTCTCCTTTGTTTTGTGGGAGAGAAAGCAATTCACAGAGCATCTAGGCTAAGAAACTCAGCTGTAAACCAGTTCACCTATGATGTGTTTGACCTTTGGCAAGGCACTACTTTATAATCTCCCCACAACTTTTTACCTTATGATAATTAACTTGACTTACCTTTCAGGGCAGTGGACAGAATTATGGAGAAAATAAGGTATCTCTAAAAGATAGAACTCTAAAAGAGAGCTAAGCCAAATCCTTGTGAGATTTTCATATTCAAAAAGAGGATGAAACTTGTATGATTAAAAGTGTTTTTCTGTTTAGTTTCCAAAGACTTTAAAAAAAAATCCAGAAAACTGTGCAATCATGGCCTTGTAGGTCAGCACTCCAAGAAACTCCAGAGTTATGTCCCATGGAGTAGCTCAGAGATTTCAGAGTTTCCTAGATTCATAAATGCCTTTTTTTTGTCATGAAGTACTTCCCTTAAAACCCAGCTGTGGGTGTGGAGGAGCAGAGGAACCCTAGGGAAGTAGTACCAAGCTCAGCTTCATGGGCTGTTCCGTGGATTGTACATTATTGGTGATTGAGTTACTAATTTCTAAAAAACAAAACAAAACCCAAACTCCTCTTTTTAAATAATTTGGGGAAAATGGGTAAACTTTCAAAAACAGAGGAGGTTTTCCACAGGAACACAAGAAAAAAAATGTAACTAGAAAAGATTGTTAGCACAGTTCTTAAAGGGCTACAAAAATGGCAAATGTGAATTATAGTTAAAGGTGAAGAGATAGAGCCTGATTTGTGCCCTATTAACAAGCACATAAGCCATATTTGTTTATCCTTTTAACTGTTATAATAGGAGAGCATGTTGGATTGAGGAGATGTCTGAATCAAATCTGGATTCTTCGGAAGCAGATTAAATTCTTGTCCGAACACTCCCGAACATATATTAACAATTTAGCTTGGGAAGACCACAGATTGTTTCTCTCTAAAAGTGGATGCTTTTCTTCTGAACTCTCCAAATAAGGAAAATACTAGGGTGGAGAGAGGATGTGGCAAGGAGAAGTGAGAATATAATTTTTTTAACTTGCTCCTCTAACTTCTAATCCCAATAATTGGTTTTACTACAATACATCCAACATCACTGCTTTGGGAGAGTGTTATCTGTCATCTGACAGATTCTATTATTGGGATTTTTTTAGGAAACATCATAAATAAATATTTGTTTCTTAAGTAAATCTATACTTAATTGAGCTAAATTGAATTTAAACAAGCACATTTTTATTTGACGTCTTTGCCTGAGTTGTATATTCAAAATCTGTAACTCATAATTTGTGACAATAAATATATTTTAGTAGTTAGTATCTATAAAATTCTATCTGAAAACTAACAAAACTTTCCTAGGAAGAAAACCTGCCATGAAAACTAAGATGATGAATGCACAAAGGCATTATGCAGCTTTTGCAAAACATTTGAAACGTACAATAATATTAAAATAGATAAAAGATCAGTTTCCAGTAACTGAAGAACAAAGTATGAGAAGATAATAAGGATAATATTTTGAAATGAAACACAAAGATAACATATTGTAGATATTCCTAATAAACAATATAATACCACCAATCGCAAGTTTATTATATTGTTTTTAAAAAACAACTTATATGCTCAGTTATAATGACAAAATTATCATCAATTTTTAAACAGATACTAGATTTCCCAGTTCATAATTTTCAAGTTAGCTGCTCCTCAGTTACTTACAATATACTCTTTCTTCATTAAAAGTCTGGACCGTGTATCAGTGAGTGATTAAAACCAACATTTTTTTGTGTTTCCACACTACATTAACTCATGTCGGTGTTTTTGGTACTCCCAGCACCTGTTTGTTAGAAAGGTACTCAAGCAGTTCTGTAAAAGTTCAGTTTTCTGTGAACACCTGGCGTTTTCAAGGCTGTGCCTTAAATTACTTTTTCCTGGAGCCAAACCCATAGCTAAGGCTGAAGTAATCAGTGGTGGTCAGCAGGGAAACCACAGGTTCTTTAATAAACCTTACAGAAGAACTTCCCTAAGGAAGAAAGCTGATTTAAATAGCAATTCATGATTTCTGTTCACATAATTGTAAACAAACTGTGTTTTTATGCTTTTGTGGGGCATAGTCAAAAAAGTGTTTTCTAACTCCATGACCATCAACTTTTCCAAGCATTGGGCCCATGCTTACACATTAAAGAAAAACCCAACAACTACTGTAAAACCCCAAATGCTTACTATATCTGTCTAACTATAGCCGTTTCCGCACTAGACTGTTTTAGTACTATTATTCCACTATCAACATCCTATGGAATCCTGGGGTTTGCAACTGGCCCCTCCCTAAACTGCAAACCCCAGGATTCCATAGGATATTGAAAGTGGAATAATAACGCTATAACGGTCTAGAGTGGAAATGTCTTTTATCTCCCTCTGACCTTCATGCTTGGCCAGGTTTTTTTCATCTGTAGCCTGATTCTTCAACTCCCCGTGCAATCTTTCCCCTTTCCTTCATTCTTTTCTCTTCTGACTAAAATGGTTGTAAAACTATTGATGTAACCCGCTCAGAGTTCTGGTTACGACTCACAAGTTAAGGACCAAAGTTCTTGGGGAAGGGTCAGATTATATTCAATGTTCTCATCCAGGAGTGATGATCTCTTATTAAAAAAATCAGCTAGGGAGCTAAAGAAAGACCATGACATATTCTCTGATTTGAAACTGAATTAAAATAAACTCAAATCAGTTACCCTTCCCAAACAAGCTTGTCTTTAACTATTTTCAGGAAGGTTTGGGGACAGGATAGATAGTATGAATAATTGAGGCATAGAGCTCTAAGAGGAGAGACTTTTGTCATTGACTTTTTTTAAAAAAACAAACCACCTCTTACATTTCAAAGTTGAGTTATATGGTCTTTTCTTTCATTTGTCTACATTTCTCCAGATAACCCCATCCTTTACGCTGCACCACTTGCCTTTTCTCAACTTAATGACATCCCAAACTTTTGTTGAAAATAATTGATTGAATTTAAATTTCCTTAAAAGTTTAAGAGGTAATGTTACAGTATAAATTTCCTACCAAACACTAAGTAGGGAAATATCCATTAGTGAAATTAACTACAGTTTCTAGGTAGCTAACAATGTGGCGTATACAGTAGGGCATGGCTAATGAACACTGCAGTGGGTGATATTTCATTATACAAATTAATGCTCACATTTTAATGGGAAAGTCACATAATGAATCTCAGCTTCACTGACAGCAATTAGAGACACAGATTGTCCCCTTCTGGACAAGACACTGTTTAGCAATAAGCAGCTGTGTAAAAAGTCTTCAGGTTTGCAACATATATATGCTTTGGGGGAATTGGTGTACAGTTTATATTAATGTACTGAAGCTTCAGAGCTAAGGAGCATCCATATTTATTTCCTCCAGTATTAACTATGTAAAGACGTGTAGAAAGACTAAATAAATATCTGAGACAGGATTTAAATTCAATTATATAGCTTTGCAAAAATTAAAAAAAAAATTATTCTGTCTGTTGTGCATTAGAACAGAAGGTAATAGAAAGCCAGAATACAAGAGTATGGAATAATCATATACCTCTTCTTTGTCTTTGGCTTGCATCTTTTTCAGGCACAATAGCAAGGGAATAAAGAGATTCAAAATGCAACTGGTATTTCTGACAAACAGATGAACTTTGTGGGGAACATGTGCATGATCCAAAAATAATCCCACAGAACCTTTGATATTCCATTTGGTTTCAAAAGTGTGAAGTGAGTGATTAGAATGATAAAAGAAAGTACTGAGTAGGAAGAGGCATAATAATGAATTGAACTGTACTGCAGTTCTTTCTAAAATATCCACTCTGCCATTGATAAAATAGGTTATCAATAACCCCACCATTGATTAAATCACTCTTTAAAAAACTGTTCAGGATTTTTCTGAAACTTTGTTCAGAAAGTCACATATCTGTTTATTTCATTATGCTTTTATAGACCAAGAATGGTAGATTTTGCTGCTTAGTGTCACTCCCAGAGGAAATGTCTCTCCCAGGCACTTTGTGTGATGAAGGCCCAGGCTGAACTCCCAACATCTACAAGCAGGGGTGAGGAAAACCTCCTGCTTAAAAAAAACAGGAGACCCACTGCTACTCAGAATGCAGAAGGCAACTTGCTATGTCTCACTGTGTGGTGCTACTGCTTTTCTGGGTCAAAAGAGTTGGGTTCCTGGCATGTTGGAAGACCTCTCTGGGATGTAGAAGAGCACAGAAGGACTTCTGTGTAGTTCTTCCCAATATTTGTATGTCCAAAATGGTGCGGAGGAATTATTTTGTGGAGAAAGACGTGTGGGATTTTTGCACAAAAACCAAGTTTTCTGCGTATTTTTCTGCAGAGTAATTCTTCCGCAACACTTTGGAACTTTGAGTACAGAAAGAATACTGTGGATTAATATTCATTTTCTCCTACACTAGAAAGAAAACTACTGTAAACATTTGTTGTTACGTCAGAACATGAAATAATCAAGGGTTCACATCCCTATTGCCCTTTCACATGTTAGGAAATATCCTTCTCCCCCACTGGATCAGTGTGTATGGTAAATCTTAAAGGTAATTTCCTAATATGTAGAAGCAGTACACTCAGATAAAAAGGAAGATATAGTAATGAAATGATTGTGGCCCTTTCTGCACCGTACCTGCATCCTGTCATGTCCCGGCATCATCCCGTCAGTGCCTTTGGTGGGATGGGAGTGTGTCCCCAATGCTTCTCTCCATGCCCAGCTGGCTGCTGGTAGATGTTAGCGGTCGGGACACAGTCTTTCTTTCTGTGATGCAGCTGGCCTCTTCTTGTGCTGCAGGGAGGAAAGAAGAGCCTCGATAGCGTTTCCACCCTTTCCACACAGCCCCAGTCAACACGATCATCGCGCAAAAGGGGCCTATTACTGGATTTTTTTTGGGTAAAAGTACAATGTGCAATCATGATGGCTGGGGATGTGACAGGAGCAGGACTGTGACGATGTTGTATGGTAGCATGAGTCGCGGCCTGACTTCAATGTGTCCCCATGCCAGGATGGGGCTGTAGTGCAGAAGTGGCCTATGACCTTAATAAAATGGCTGTGAGGACCTCACACAGCATTTCTGTGGTGTTTATCAACTTTATGACAAGAGCATTAAAAATTTACTTTTTGAGATTACATCTTCCAAAATCTCCCATGCTGTCTGGGGTTTTTTGGGGGTTGTAATCCAGAAAAATAACTTTTCCAGTCTCTGGTTTATACACATTGAGCTACTACAAAAGGTTTATGCTAATTTCTTGAAATATGGACATCCCCAAAGAGAAGTGGCTGCTGGCCGCACAAATCCGTCTTAGGCCCTTTCCGCACATGGAGGGGGAAACGGGGGAACACGCTCTAAAACGGAGCTTACTGGCAGCTGGGTAAATCCGTTGCCATGCGGAGCAGCACATTCTCGCTGCTCCGCAGTCCTCCAGCATCCAAAATGGCGGCCTCGGCATCCAAAATGGCGGCTTCCGGCTGGCGGAGGCTCTCCGCCAACCAGAGAAGCTCACCAGCCTAAAACCCGCCCCCAGAAGATCTGCAGGCATGCACTAGTGCGTGCCTGCAAATCTGCACTGGAGCATGGTGACGGAGCTGCATGGGGCTGCGCGCTCTGTGCTTTTTAAAAACCTCTGAAAAGAGGTTTTTAAAAGACACGCCGAGCCACCAGTTCCGTCGCTTCGGAGCGGATTGAGATGTGGAACTACGAAAAATAGTCCTCCTCAATCCACTCCACGGTGCAGAAGACCTCTGTCGGAGGTTGCTCTGCGCTGTTTTAATACACCGGTGTGGAAAGGGCCTTAGTGTTTTATAGTGTGAGTGATTTGTAGATACAGTGGATTAGAAAAGTGTTTCACTTTGTGTCCAATCATTTTTTTTTTTTAAGATTATGCCATAGCTCAGATGTGAGAATTCTTAGCAAGGAATCCCTCAGTTGGCATCTCATGACTCTAGTGCCAGTGGAAGAGTAAATCCAGCATGGAGTTTAGTCCTAGTTTTAAATGATGCATTCATCATGTGGAATTTGTTTTGGAGACAGAAATCATCACCTTGCATGGCTCTTTTTGAAGTTCAGAGTAAAACTCAGAGTGGATTCATGGTCTCACAGGTATCAGATTCAGTGGGTTGCTTTTGGTCCTCTGTGAGAGGAAAGCAAGATATAAATTAAATGAATGCATAATTCAGAACTACCAGTTGTCACTAGAGATCCTGTATGGTAATCTAGTAATCTAGTAATAAATTCTGAAGATTATTGCTTCTGTTAGATTTGATTCTATGATATTTGTCACTAGAAATAGATTTTTCAGATGTAAGGAAATGATTGAAGGCAAAGTTAAATGTACTTTTCAACTGATTTATTTAATTTATATCCTGCCTATCTCCTTGCGTGGGATTCAGTGCAGTTCAGAACCATTTAAAACAAAATATAATTTAAAAAAAATGCTGCAGAAGTTAAAAGAGAATTAAACCATAGTTCTGTTTAAAATATACAAGTTTAAAACAGTTTTAAAAGCACATTTAAAAAACAGAAATGCATCTTACACAAACATGCATCAAAAGCTGTATCTGCTGCTACAAATTAAAAACCAATTTCCTGGCTAAATAAAAAGATCTTTGTCTGCTAGTGGAAAAACTTCAGAGAAGAGTCCAACCAAACTTCCCCTAGAAGGAAGTTCCACAACTTTGGGGCTCTCTCTGAAAAAGTTTTCTCCTGTGTCCTTACCGAACAACTAACTGAGCAATGAAAACTCAATGCTTCTGTTGGTATCTTTGTAGCTTAAACTTGGCTTAGCTACTGGATGTGTGGAATATATGTCCAAGGTAGGTGTGTTCAGGGGCATCCATCTATTTTTGGCTTGCTTCACTTTCACTGATGATTAATTAATTATGTTCATTCATAAATCTTTTCCTGCCCACTTTTGAATTAATTTGCGGTTTTCAGGTGGGAGGGTTGATCCCTATGAAAATGTGTATGCATTGATACCGTTTTACTGTAAAATACATACTTGTGTACACATTTTGCATGTGTATATAAAATATGTGCTTTAAATATGACAAGAAAAAAAGAGGTGAATTTTTATGAGGGTCACAAAATGGACTTTTCTTTTTCACTTGGTACAAACACTTCGTAGGAGTGAAACAAAATAGCTGCAGGTTTCTTAGAAGTGTCCCTGGAGCTTTGATTCCAAAAAAACTACGGAGATGTGAAGCCACCCTGGAACCTTTTCCTAAATTGCTAAGTTGCAGTAACTTGTGGTGGTAGTGGTGTTATGTTGCCCTCAAGTCATTTGACCCTAAGGTGAAGCTATTGTGGGGGGGGGTTTCGTGGCAGAATTTGTTCAGAGAGGCAAACTCTTACCTTCCTCTGAGGCTGTGAGGGTGTGACTTGCTCAGGGTCATCCAATGGGTATTCATGGCTGACTGGGAATTCAAATCCTGGTGTCCAGAGTCATTGCCCAGCACTCTAACCACTACATCATGCTAGCCCTCAAGTTTCTAAATACCTGTGGCCAATTTCCATTACTCCATTGTGCTTTTTTATTTTTGCTATGAAAATATGGAAGGCAATAAGCAAAATAACAGTAGATATTTGAAGCTAAGATACATCTCACCATTTATAAACCAAATGGTAGGCAAAGCTGGAACCATGCCCAAGTAATTCTACGTTTGTCTGCATCTACCCTTCTAAGTATACTAAGAATACTTAGGCACAGCTACTACAGTACAATTGTTTTATATCTAACTGCGTTTAATAGTAGTCTTACCTTGGTTCATCATGGTATCAGACAGCATGGCCCTGTGGTCTAGTAGACCATTATATAGCACAGTCCAATGAAAAGCCTGTTTCTGCACTCCTTTGACCAAACAAAATAAAGGAGGGCTACTACAGCAGCATAGGGAAGTATGACTGCCATAATGGATTATGGAGAGAGCCTGCATGGTGTAGTGATTTTGGTGTTGGACTAGAACACTGGAAGAACAGGGTTTGATTCTTTGCTTCGCCATGGAAACTCACTAGATGACTGTGGGCAAGGCACGCTCTCTGAGCCTTAGAGGATGGCAGTGGCAAACCTCATTCTGAACACATTCTGTCAAGTAAACCCTGTTATAGGTTTGCCTTAGGGTCACCATAAGTTGGAAATTATTTGATAGCATACAAGAACAGCAAAGTCTAGCCTTTTGGAGTCATCTAGAACAGCCATGGACAGACATAATTTACCCACCCCTTGAAATACATTAGAGAATCTGTTTTAAATAATGTTGTTCTTGTTCCATTTGCTGCATGGTGGCTGAACAAGGGATTTGTAGACAGTGAGGGCAAGGGAAGATAACCAGATTCAAGGCTTCATGGAGTGGCCACCAGTTGTGATGTGAAGGGCAGCCAGCTACTTAGCCAGAGGGATGCCTCCAGCAGCTTCAGTCATCAAGTAGTTTGGAATCAGGCAAATTCAGTTACAGTACTAAAATTACCAGGTGCCTTAAGACCAAGTAGATTAGTTATGTTCACCCAGGGGATATGATTTCCATTATCTCTCCAATTGATTTGCAACCAAAATGGCGACTAAAATGGTGAAGGGTCTAGAAGCCATGCCCTATGAGGAATGGCTTAGGAGGGAGGGAGGAGGAGGGAATGGGCTTGTTTTCGGTTGCTCCAGAGGCTAGGACAAGGAGCAATGGATTCAAGCTGCAGGAAAGGAGATTCCACTAGAACTTCAGGAAGATTTCCTGACGCTCAGAGCTGTCCAGCAGTGCAATACGCTGCCTTGGAGTGTGGTGGAGTCTCCTTCTTTGGAGGTTTTTAAGCAGAGGCTGGATGGCCATCTGTTGGGAATGCTTTGATGGGTGTTCCTGCATAGCAGGGGGTTGGACTTGATGGCCTCTGAGGTTTCTTCCAACTCTACGGTTCTATGATTCTATGCACTCAAACCAAATGGTCTTAAGTGGTGCTAGTCTTGGTGCAAGACCTGGTAAATAGGTCCCCTTTATGTTACAGCAAGAGGGAAGGTATAAGTGAAGAAAGAAGCTTGATGAAATTGGGACAGTGACTTCACTGCTTAAATTTCACATACAGAGTGGAACTTACCTAGAAGTATACACTGCTTTATAGGGGAAGGGCCACAGCTGAATTGTGTTGCTGCTTGTTGCAGAACCAGTTTGAATTGGTAATAGTGTCTTAGCCCTGGAGTCTGTTCACACTACCGAATTATAGTGCTACCAGGCCCATCGTATAGGATCCTGGTGTTTGTAGTTTGGTGAGGCTGAGAATTCTAAATGACCCTCTTTAAACTTTTGATGCCAGGATTCCAAGGGGTGGAACCAGGGCAGTTAAAGTGGAACAACAGGATTATAACTCTCTATTGTGAATGGGTCATTCCAGTACTTTTCTTGCATATATTTATTCTCTTTTGTCTGCAGTCATTGCTTTCTTCTTTGTTCCTGGTTTTACAACATTATATCAGTGTAGAAAGATCAAGGAGCATGCATACTCCCCAACATTTCACAGATGAAAATTGGGAAACATGTGGTCAAAATGGCAAAAATCATTTATGAGGAAGAATACACAAGCAAGAAGAGGTTGCAGCAGTTTGCTTTTGCCTGAGTTTCCTGGAAAGGCATTATTCCCCCCTCTAATGGATTCAAGCTGCAGCAAAGGAGATTTCCCTTGAACCTCAGGAAGAACTTCCTGACAGTCAGAGCTGTTAGGCAGGAATATGCTGCCTCGGAGTGTGGTAGAGTCTCCTTCTTTGGAGGTTTTTAAGGAGAGGCTGGATGGCCATCCATTGGGAATGCATGGCAGAGGGTTGGACTGGACCTGGGTCTCTTCCAACTCTATGATTCTGTGATTCTTCTCCTTTCCCTCCTGCTCAGTACAAATTACTTTTGCACTTTTAACTCAGTTTGCAGCAAGGAAGTAGCTGAGGACAAAAGAGGAAATTGGGAGGAGGAGAGAGAAACCAGGACATTTTAAAAGTAGCTGAAAAAGTGGAATGACAGAGGATAAATTATGGCTGTTCCTGACAAATCAGGATAGTTGGAGTGGAAGAGCATGACAGACAGTGTTACAAATTATGAACAAAGCCTGCCCCAACCTGAACGAAAAGTACTAAAGGTTGCAATGTTATTTAATAAACGTGGGATCTCTAGCCCAAAGTCATTTTTCTGTCACTTCAGCTTGACAAACAGGTTGGTTTCTGTGAAGGCAAGTGCAATAGATAATAATATTAATAATCCAGACGCTGGTTTTTGGAAAAATTGCTAGGGTAATCATTATGTGAGAAAGCCCTTCTAAATATTTAAGTTAAGATACATATATTCTATTGGAAGGCAGAATTGATATCCTTGATTTTAACCAAGTTGTTGATGCCAGGCTGACTAGTGCAGTCTACAGTGTCATTTACATGTGTTCTTAGTAGAGCTGAAGCAAAATAAATGAAAAATAAAGACAATGTTTCATGTTTCAAAAAAGCCACAAAAACCAGGAAAAGGATTTCAGGAAAAGTACTGATCATCTCATTCTTGCTTTGAGGTGAAAAATCTAATGGAGGTCAACAGGCTTTTTTTTTTATGGGTGTTTTCTTGTCAAGAATGAATTTGCAAAATGTTCCTCATTTCATTATTCAGAGGCACTTGTGTGTTTGCTTTTTGTCACACGTTGCAAACAGTGAAATCCTTATTATCACTTTCCTTATAAGTAACTCAGAAAGTCTTGAAAACGTTGAACTCATTTTAAAAAAATTGTTTAGGATGTATAGCCTTTCAGCTGGAATGTTGTTTTGCACAAACAATACAGTTTTTGGTTTTTGTTTCCCAGCGAGGAGGAGAGAGGTACAAAAGCAATGAAGTATTTTCAGGGCTTAGTTCACAGATGGCTTGCCTTGGTGTTTAGATCATTGCAGAGGAAGAAAATAGAAGAGAGAGAGAGAGAGAGAGGGGAGAGATTTCCTTGTTGTTTAGGTTGCTTAGAGAAATAAGTGCTGCTGTTGACACAGCACCATTAAAAGAAGCTTCTAGGACTGTCAGACTCCTGTCTGTTTCAGTGACTATTCCAGCATTCAGGTCTGCAAGAGAACCCTTCATTGCTAACAAGTGCTCCGTATACATTTAAATTCACATTTATCTAGACATATTTTCCCTTCCGGATGTATATGTGTGAATTTCTGTAAATATTTCACATCTGTGCCGTGCCACCCAGACTTCTTCTAAATCAGAAAGAGCCATACAAGTTTAGCACTGAATTAGAAATTTATATTTAATTCATGAAGATCATCTTATATGTTTTAGAACACTATTTAAGCCAATTCTTACTCTGTTGAAAAGTGCTTATTAGAGGTAAATTACACATTTTACTACTGGAGCATTAGAGGTACCATTAGTGCAAATTTAGAGCACTGCAAAATCCAGTAGATAATGTTAATTTCAAACACAGAAACTACATATATTTTGTACCTCTTTATTGCTCGTTTTCCCTTTAATTTTTATTGACTACCTTTTATCTTAACTATATGTTCTTAACACGATGCAATTGTAATACACTATAATGGTATTAATATTTTATAGAAACTGTATTTATAGTTCTTTATTTGGAAACAATGCAGCAGGTCTGCAGATCCTTGAATCCTTCTGGAATTGTGCCCTCCAAATAATGATAAATTACTTGTGCAGAATGCCATTTGCTAATTATATCCATGATTTACTGCGGAGCAAGACTTAAATCATTCATTTCAGTCTTGCGTAACAGTGCCATAAAAATTTTAGGTTTAAAAATGGTTTCCATGTGTATAATTTAAACAAATTTTAGTGCTATTGTATACAGAAAAACATTGTAGTCATCCATTTGTTACATACTTTGTCTCCCCCTCCCCCCTGCCCCCTGCTTGTACTTTTAATGATCACTGTGGTGGAATAGTTTTGCTTCATTTTCATAATCATAGCTTTTAATTCTACAGCAGTTTTAGCATATTAGGCTAAGGGAAAGATAGCTAACTGTGTGTTTATGGTGTGACAGTCTTGAGTTGCCAGTGGAAAGCCATTTAAAGAAAAAAATCTTAAAACTATTAATTATATTTTAAAGGGAGAGTAGCATTAGGAAAAAAATTAATAGCTGTTTGGAGCCATTTTTAATTTAGAATGATAGGTCTTTTTTTCTCAAGTAAATTTAATTTTACACCTATTTTCCCTTTGATAATTGCAGGTGAAAAACCATACAAGTGTCCCCACTGTGATTATGCTGGTACTCAGTCTGCATCACTGAAATATCATTTGGAACGACACCACCGGGAACGGCAGAATGGAGCTGGACCAATCTCTGGTCAGTCCCAAAGTCAAGACCTTAAAGAAGAAACATCAAGTAAAGGATCAATGTTCATTAGACCGGAAGTACTGAGAGGAGCTTTCAAAGGTCTTCCTGGTATAGATTTTCGGAGTGGCCTGGGATCTCAACAGTGGTCACCAGGAATGCTTTCTTCAGGAGAACATCCAGGCCATTCAGTTGGCATGTCTTCAGAAGTTTCTTCGGATAATATAAAAGGTTCTGACGTACCTTCCAAAGGGACACGCTTTTCTGAACTGGGTCGAGCTTATCATAGCGTGGTTGGAAATGGAGTGAATTTTCAAGGGTCATTGCAAGCTTTTATGGACAATTTTGTCCTCAGTTCCTTGAAGAAAGAAAAAGAAATGAAGGATAAAGTTTTGTCTGATTGCCTTTCCACAAAATCTCTGTGTTCAGACAGTGCTGAGGAAAAAGTCTCTGGCAAAACAAGAAAAACAGAAAAATCACAATATGAACCTCTTGATCTTTCTGTGAGACCAGATGCAACTAGTCTTCCAGGCTCATCAGTTACAGTGCAAGACAACATTGCTTGGCATGGTTGCTTGTTTTGTTCCTTCACAACATCATCAATGGAGTTAATGGCTCTTCATCTCCAAGCCAATCATTTAGGCAAAGCCAAGCGTAAAGATGGTGTGTTAGGATCAATTCGAAATGGTAAAGACCAACCTAGAGAGGCCATTGCTTCAGCAAATAAAGCCAACTTGCTTCCAGCTTCCATACAATCTAACAAAGATCCAACAGTTTCCAGTTTGATTGGTCAGATGGACTTAGCTTCTGAAAGAATGAATCAAGGATCCAAGGAATCACCAGGAGAGCAAAAAAATACCACTTGGCCTGGTCACGTGGATTCTACTTTTTATAATTTTGCAGCAGACTTCTATAAGCAATTTGGTGTTTATTCTGGAGTTGTAGGAGCACATAATTCTTGCACCACTAGTGAAACTGAGATAAAAACACCATCTGAAGATGATTCCACTATGTTGCTTTCCGACTCTGTAAATAAAAGTGCTACTGATGACCTGTCAGATATAGCTTCATCCGAAGATATGGAGTCCTCCAAGGAAGAGACTATTGATGATGAGGACATTGATGCAGAATCTGATCTTATGAACAAACCATTGTCCAGTCTGAACAAAGACAGCGCTGACAGAGGGGACAGCATACAAGGCTCTATTGCCTCAAAATCATCACAAGGACTAATATCACCATTGCCACCTTCTGAAAAGCAGTGGCACAGTCAGAATCTGCTTCCACCCCATGAAGCTGCACAAAGCGCAATGAAACCTGAACAAGCTCCAAGTCCACAGGTCCTAGAGAAGCAAGTAAACATGTTGTCGGTCCTAAGAGCCTACAGCTCTGATGGCTTAGCAGCCTTTAATGGACTTGCAAGTAGCACAGGAAGTAGTGGATGTATCAAGAGACCTGACTTGTGTGGTAAGTTTTAGAATCCTTCTTTCAGATCATTTCCAGAAAAAAAAATCTAAATATGCCGAAATGTGTTTGTTCATAAATTTGGCTTTCAAAAATGTTCAAAAAAATATGGGGCAAAATTCTAATTTGTTACAAATCATGGACCTCTGTTGAAATAAATGGTGCTTCATATCATTCTTTGTGGCCTTCATGTGTGGTCCAGGCCATTAAAAATACATCAGATACTTTTAAATTAGATGAACAATTATATAATATGTTTATATTTATGATACATGATCAGAACATCTACTGCTTCATTTTAATAATCTGATTTTATTTTATTTTTAAATGGATGTGGTAACTTGCAAACTTTTCAGCCTTTTGAACTGAGGAAAAACACTGGATACTGTGCCAAGCCTTAGCCTAGCTTATTTTCTCTAATTTCTTCCTTTGTGTTGAACATATTCAACAGTGTATACTTCAAATAAAAATCCAAGCTATCCAATGTGCAGCTATATTTTTATAGGAAAATTCAGATATATTAATCAGACAGTAATCTTTAAATATTTGCAGACACTACATAGCATAAAGTTTCAGTTTTCTTACTGTGATTTTCAGATTCTTTCATTAGTGCTAGTTACAGATATTAAGACAAACAAACAAACAAACAAATATGCTTTCCCTGAGGGGTGAGTGGGTTATCAAATAGTAGCTTAAGTGAGTAGTATCCAGTTAGTAGATTATCTAGGTGAACTAAATGAAGTGTTTCAACTAAATGTTCATATGTGTTTGGCAAGTTTAATTTTTGCCTGAAGTATGGTGATTGGAAAGTCTATAGCATATCATGCTACCATCTGGTAACTCCAAAATTCATATTGTGTCAAGGGAGGGACATTATGTGTCCTATGGTCTAGCCTATCATCTCCTCTATGACTTGTCATCAGATCTTAAATCAGATCTTGGAAATAGGGAAGCCTACTGTTTATTGAACCCTTTTCAGTTTAGGATGCAAAATGACATTAAAAAGCCACTGTTAAGTGATGAGGCAGTGTTTCTATAAATTCAGAAAGAAATGGGGAGAAAAATAACACTTCCTTTAACTAACTGATTGCTCTACTTCAGTAGACAGGTGGGACAACTCATTGCCCTACTTCATGATGGCTTTGTCACCCAAAAAGGACTTGCTGACTGATCCTCCAATCATTCCATCCTCCTAGTGGATATACAGGACAGATGTTTGCAACCATGGGTTTGTCATATTTACACATCACGTTTCTGTAACACAGCCTCCACTGTGGGCATATTTAAGTTGTCAGCCGTAGCGGAGTACAGAGGTGTAGAAGCTTGAAGCCCAAATTCAGCTAATTAACCTGGAAGGGGAAAGCATACAGTAAGCAGCTTTAAAAAAATAGCATTTAACTGGGGCAGGGAAGGGGAGTGCAATGCTATACCTCTCAACTTTGTCTTTTGCAAATTTAGGCCACCCACGCTGTGTAGCTCAAAAATATGCTGGGGTGTTTATTCAAAAAAAGAATATGTGGCAACGTTGATTTACTAAATTGGAGCTTATTCCATCAAGGCAGAAGTCTATTCTGGGAGGACTAAAAACTAAACCAAAATAAATGTTGGGAATACACTTCATAGAGTTTCCCTATTCCCTGCTTCTTTATTTTCTACTTAGGTGAAGAAGCAGTGCAGCAAAGGGAGAGAAATGGCACCATGACTGTCGTGTGCTCTCTGTGTCTCTCTCTTTTTCTCTCTCTCTAAATACTATTGTCCATTAAGAATGCTGATACGATAGCATTCTAAACTGCCACCTACTA
The DNA here is from genome assembly GCA_948472985.1 of Iguana delicatissima. Taxonomy (NCBI): domain Eukaryota; kingdom Metazoa; phylum Chordata; class Lepidosauria; order Squamata; family Iguanidae; genus Iguana; species Iguana delicatissima. The sequence continues at coordinate 775,386 of CAOKZL010000053.1, forward strand.
CAAAGCACAGTTTCATCTTTGGCAATTGAAGAAGGCAGAATGCAAAAAAAAATTTCTCTTGATACATAGTTTTAAATTCTGTTTGTTAATTCTTCATATATATATATATATATATATATATATGTATGTATATGAGAAGGTGGTTTGGAATTTGTCTCACATACATACACACGTGTGTGTGCATATGAGACAAACTTAAAACTATTCAAAACCCACCCACAAATACCTAATGGTTGATCTAACCAAATAGCCAAATGGAATTCACTTGGAATTCATAACGCAGTGCCGTATTCCATGTAGTTTCAGTGGGTTCACTAAGGCTGTACATCCATTTTCAGGAGACAGAACTCCACATGCTGATTGATGGTCACTATTTATTTTTAAAAAGACCAATGCATTTTGGCCTCTATCAAAGTCGGCCTTCGTCGGTGGCTTTACACAGAAATTGAGCAAAAGGACATGTGGAGCTCTGTATCCTGCTTCCTTCTCCTCCTCATATGTGCTGATCAGTTTGCACGTACATCTTCAACATATAACAATACATAAAAGTGGCTGTGAGGTGACTCTGAACTGAAAAACACGTCATTCTGTGCTCCGTATCCATAACTATGCAGCGCAAAGAATGTTTTCCAAGTTGTCAAAAAGAAAAGGAGGAAAAGATTTAGAGAGACTGAGAGAGAGAGAAAGCGCACTATGGAATTTCTGACAGTTTGAAAAATATTGACAGATGTTAATATTATGCAAATTAAAAGTACCACATTCCCTCCTTTTAATAGCCATTCATTCCCATGACTATAGAAAGAGGACTGCCCCTCAAACTCTAAAATTTAAAATTTCCCAGTTTCTAATTTTAGAGGAAGCCTGTATTCAAGTTTTAAAAACCTTACCTTGTATTAAAATATTATATCTGTAGCCTGTGTTGTTGATGATGATTACTCTTGAAAACAAATTTGTTACATGTTTATCTTTCTAGTGTTTCAACATTAATTTTCATGAATTGCTTGCATTCATGAAAGTTTCACATGCTGTGCCTTTTAACTAAGATATGCTCCTGCACCCTACCAGGCTGGCCTCCTATGTATTCAATTATTTTTATAAGTGGAATTGTAGTTCTAGTCCTCTTTTTTCTCTTCCCTCCAAAAATATTATTTTAAAAAATTCAGCTGATACCAGGGTTATTCATTTTTACCCAAGTCTTAGTAGTTATATACTATTAAGCTGTAGTGATATTACCCTCACTTTCAGAACTAATGTGCTTAAGCATTTTAAATCAGTTGCTTGGCAGACTTACTTAGCAGTTGAAAAACAGATAGTTGTATATAGAAAGGAAAACAACAACAGCTACAAAACATTTGCCCTCTAGCATGATTATAGTTAGAAATGAAATGATAACTTTTCTGAGCTGCTACCAGAACATGGTTCTTCTTTTGACTGAACCTGGCCCAACTTGGAGTGAAAAACAAAGTTCATGATACAGTGATGTACTTTGGTATCTAGTGTCAGTGAAATCAAGACTTTGTCCTCTTCTTCTCCTGCTCCAGGGGCTTCCCCGACCCTCTCAAGCAGATTTTTTAGGATACATAAGGGACTGTATGAAGGAAAGGAAAGTCACTGATTCTGGAAGAAACAATGGAATCTAACCAAAGCTTTGGGCTCTTGGTGGCCTCATCAATACATTCCAGGCAGCATACATTATGTTTAGTGGCTCCATGCATTTACTGTTGAAAAGCAATTTTCTTCAGTGGGTGGTTGCATACAGTTGTCATAATATATGACTGTTCAACTAGTAGTTAGAAAACATTTTAGCAGATTATAATTCACAATGCAGGTATCCCAGGACAGAAGTGGGGCTGGGGTGAAAGTTAGGTTATTAGAAGAATTACAATTGCTTTATTTGGTGAATTCTATTTAGAGAGTATTTATAACTGAGTGGCTTGAAAACTAGTATCTTAAGACAGCTTTTACTGAGATATGTCTGATGTCTTTAGACCAGTTTTCATCAATCTGGCACCGTTCAAATATGTTGGGTTACAATGTCAGTTGACACCAGCCAGTATATATGGAGGTACAGATGTTACAGTTAATACCATACTCATCCTTTTCTGTCTGATTGAAGGATGTTTTTGGCCATTTTGATGTAGGCACATATTAATGCAATCCCAATGGTGCAGTACTCATACTAAATGAAAATCACTTGATATCAGAAGTGGCCCCTGGCAAAACTCAAGATCATTTCATATGTTATACTTCAGTATATATAGCATCTACTCATCACGTGCATGTAATGCAGGCATACATGCCCTTTTCCTTCTGTATATATGCTTACTAGGGAGGTAAATGAGCCCCATATTTTGCAGTGCACATGTGGGAAGTGTGCATTTATGCCACAGGTTGCAGCATACATGGTGGGTACATCTGAAGGCACTGACAAACCACCTCTGAGTATTCCTCGCCTAAGAAAATCATATGAAATTCATGAGGTCACTGGAAGTCAACAGACAACTTGAAGGCACACACATAATAATATTTGTGTTCATTATGTCATCATAAAACAGCTCACAGGTTTTCCCCAGCTTGAGTGCACCCATGGATCTGATGGTGCACTGTTAGATGAACAGACTCAGTTTACCCAACAAGAGCAATTGATTAATTTAGTATACTTTAGATTTGTGTCAGTAACAAGGAACTGGAGATGTTTCTCATCCATTATTTCAAATTCACTTTCAAAATTTGTGTTTTCCTGTTTTCACTCTGAATGTTAAATGTGTATGATTCATCTAACATGTATGTGATAGTGAGACATTCAGCAGGAATTTTCCATTAATGAAGGTGCCATATTCCAATTTGTCTACTTAAATTAGACTCTGCCACCTTGGTCAAGCCTCTCTATCTTATTATTCAGAAAACTGTGGTCACTAGTTCATGAAGCCAGGCATTCACTCTACTGCCTTTGGTGTCCCGTGCTGAAGTGTAACTTTTTGGAGACTATAACAATTTCCATGTCCAATCCAATCCAGTAATGATTTCCATATATTTACCCGCACCATGAGCATTACGCATGTTTTAGAATCTGTTTCATTGGTAAGAAGGATGGCTTTTGTTGTTATGTGTTTTATCATGTGTTTGTGCCTTAGGGATAATTCTTATACCTTGGAGAAAAGCAATTGAGCGAGAAGGTTGTATCTTTTTGTTTTGTTGTGATCCCCAAAACATGCATCAGGCTATAATTTGCAACACTTGTGAAACCATCTGCTGATGTTTTCACATAGTTTGCATACTTTGTATAAACAGTTAAAGTGGATCAAAGTAGATCAAGATAACTCCAAAATCAGTCCAGTTTCATAGCATTGTAACCATTTCACTGAGTTCTGTTACGGGGCAAAAAGGCGACTTCATGATGAGCTGATGGCTAGGATGCTCCCAGTTTCTCACTTTTGACCATCTTGCTTCGTTCTGTTTTCAGTGTCACAAAACTGGCTGTAGGGAACACTTTATTGAGTTAATGCAAAGTGCACACATATGTATATGCAAAATCAAATAGAGAGGAAAAGAATTGCAGTTCACTTGTACCCCATGGTCTTAAGGCTTAGGAGACTCCTTCACTTGCTTTTCAGAATTAGCCATCCACAATCCAAAGAATTCTGCCAAACTTACTCCTTAGTGCAGTGGTTCTCAACCTGTGGGTCCCCAGATGTTTTTGGACTTCAGCTCCCAGAAACCTTGAGCATTGACCATAGTGGCTGGGGCTTCTGGGAGCTGAAGTCCACAAACATCTGGGGACCCACAGGTTGAGAACCACTGCCTTAGTGTATATTAGGGTTATCCATATTTTGAAAAGTGTAAAAAGAGGATACATGTACTGACTGACTACTTCAAACCATTGATCGCTATAGTGACTCTCACTTTAAGTACTCCATAAGTTCAGTGCAGTTGTAAGAGGAGCCGCTGTTTCTCAGTTGACTCAGTCCAACAGACAAGACACACATTTCTTGTAACCAGACACTATCCTTGTGACCACAGTGGGGTACCTTTCTCCTTTCTAGCATCTTCCTCCTTGACAGGGCTTCCCCTCAGGATGGAGGAGAATGATGTCCATGGCAACAGTGTTGGTGGCAACAAGTCCAAATTAGCTGAGAAGCCAATGAGTCACTCAGTAACCTACTGTTCTGGGATCTTCCTTTGCCCTGCTTTAAACCTGGCAGGAGTCTCTTCCTCCTTCACAGAGCTCTGCTGTATCTATCTGATTGCCCACTTCTCCCAGTTTGGACCTTGTAAATTTGCTCTGAAAAAGACGACATGGGAATTTTAGCTCTGAAAAAGAGGCCATATCCTGGAAAAGAAGGAGGTATGATAACCCTAGTTTATCCTGGATTGCAGTCCTGATTGGCTTAGTATTGAAACTTTCTATACTGAGGTGCCACCTGTTGATCTAAGCATATTAATACAAGATGAAGAAAGCATAATTTTGACATTTGAAATACCAGCCTTAAGCAGAATACACTTGGCACTTGTTTTATACATTGTGTTGTATGATCATGCTTTTTACAGTGAGTATTAAGTGGGCAGTGAAGCAACCACATTGTACACATAAATGTCCCAAAAGAATCTATGAAATCAGTTTTTAAAACTTCTGTTGTGATGTGTGAATTGACTTCAGTGTTCATCCACCTTCCTTGTCCCATTTTTAGTGATTTTTCTTGGTGATTCTGTCATAGTTGTACTGTGTGACTGTAGCGTCCAATTTTAACATTTCTGTACCACGTCAGTGTGTCAGTATTAGCCAGCCTTAATTAGATGTTATGAAGTTAAATTAGTGAACCCTTATAAAGCACCTTGTACATTTTCTCAAAAAAGAAGGTTATACAAATATGAAATATTACTTCATGTTCGTTGGAAATATATGTTCTCTATCAGTTGGCTTATTTGAGGCCTGCAGTTGGTCTTCATCTTGTTTTAACCACTGCTGCAAGACAAGATGATAGAAGAATATGAAAACAGCCCCTGTCACCATTATTTCTGAAAGTCTTTGACCTTTCCTAATAGGTCTGAATTTAGTATTATAATATCTAGTCTTTCATAGGTATTCTGTGTTGATGCTGAATATGCCCATTATTATAATAACATGGGTTTATTTTTTTTTGTTAGAACAACACCAGGGTATGTGATCATTAAGTTACTCCCCGAGAACAGTAGTTGTGTGGATAGATATAGGTTAGTTACTGGATGATACTGCATTTAGTTGTGGAGTCAGGAGTTTCCTGCAGCTTATCTTTTTAAAGAGGAGCAGTTGTTGTCTAGCTTCCTGACTGATGTATCATCTAAATCTTCCATGACAGTAGTCATATCTATTAGTTATAATATTCAGAACTAGCTGTTACCATTAATTTATATCAAAAGTGTTCCAGATTGGCTGTATTCCATGTAGGGTTTATCTACCTTTATTTTGGCTCTATGTTGGCTTATAGAAAGACCTTGACGGCATTTGGAATGGAATGAAGTGTTACTATATGTTCTTCTTCCATCAATCAGCTAATATATTTCTCATGCAATAATTGCAACCATTAGGACAGCCAGGTAATTTAAGCAGATATCATGGGTTAGCTGTCCTGGACAGAACTCTTAGTGCATGAGCAATGTATATTGAACCAAAGTCAAGGATGTACCAAGCAATAAGAGATTACTACTGCTGCTTCAACTTACAATGTGAATTGGAATTCAGAACTATGATAAACCCTATTCAAGAACATGTAAACATATGTTGTATATACACACAACCAGGGAGGAGTGTTAACTCCCACCTTCAATCTTCAGTTCTATATCACTCCCATATTTGGAGGTCTTCAGTTTGAAGTAGAGAGCCTGAGTTAGATCTCTGTTTTTTGATCTTATGACTTGCATGGAGAGCCTCCACAGATTGAAGAAACTCTCCATTTCAGACCCATTTCTACATATAGAAGGGTACTGAGATGATGATAGAAAGGAGGAGCTAGTACACTGACCTTCTCACATGGTGATATACAGCAGTTTCTGAATGCCTGAAAAGGGCTATTTTCTAAGTGAAAGAAGGATATACATGTAAATATTTGCTGTCTAAGCTGATGGTCACAATCATCTGAATATGTAGGCTGGAATTATCTTAATGATTTATGCTGGTATAATTGCCCAGTTATAACACCATCAGTATTTACATCCTAGAGTAGTACCTTTCTTCCAGCTGCACAAGAGCAGCTGAATGGTATTGGGTGCAACACTACCCTCTGATCCAAGTAGCCACTGATAGTCTGTAAGAATGTTTTCTACAACTGTCCAGCTATCATTGGACCCCTGGGAGAAAAGGAAGCTGCCTTGCTCTCTAGATCTCCAACATAAGTACATTGGTGAAGCTTTATTCCTGTATACTTTCTGCTTTGGGCATGGAACACACACTCAAAAAATTGACATTTGCTGCATTATGCCAGAAGCTGAATGCTGTGCAAAAGATGCACACTCTGGCTCATCATACACTAAAGCAGCTCAGAACCTCCATGATTTTTCCTGTGCTGCACCAAGAAGGTTTTGCTTATCACTCAGTTTTGCCCAACTTCCAAATTGTTTCACAAATTTTTCATGCACAGTCCTTCCTAAACAATATGTACTCTAATGAATTCATTAAAAGTCTAGTTTAATATTATAAGTTGAATTGCTATCTCTACTTGTATCCCATGCCTTTATGTCTACTGGTTTCTCTTATTTCATTTATTGTGTCTCAAAGTTTCAGGAAGCTCACTGTATCTGAAAAGGCAGTGTGTGTAGGGGGGTCCCTTGAAACTTTAAGCCATTACAGGAAATAAGAAAGGTTGATTTACAGAGGTGTGTCATAACCATTTTTTGGTGTCTGTGCTTAGATAGGGGGCATGATTCAGTAAAATCAAAAATCTTAATCTTGAATAAATTCAGGAAGGGCTTTAAACTGCAGGACACCAATGTATTTAAGAGCATTTGTCATGATTTCACAAAATATTTAACAGCAGCCATGGCAATATCATTAACAGAGAACAAAACCAGTCCCCCGCCTTTTTTCAGAACAAAAGGAATCTGTGCCTTGAAATGTACAAATCTACTACATAGACGTATTAGAATGGTTACTTTCAGTGTGTAGTGGTTGTACAATGTCAATATAATAATATGCCCAAGAAACAGATCTGTGATCCCAAATACCCATGGGTTCCTAATTTCCTAAGTGGCACCTTACTGTTGCAGAACTATTCATGATTTGGGGAGATTTTTTAGCTTACGCCATTTACCTTTCAACCATCTACTTGGAGCCCTTATTCTTATGCAAGTTCCTTTGTTCCTAATAAAGTTACTCCTTGTATTTGTCTGTGTTAACTGAAATCAGAACCTGGCCCTGAGTCCTAAGGCTTCAGCTGCTGTTGTGGATAATGCATTGCTATTTGCGTGGCAATATCCAACCAAACTCATATGGCTTTCTTCCTTTTTTAATTAAGTCGAATGCCAGCAGCCCAATGAAGTTTGCGTTCCTGGATAAAAGGGCTGGTCTGTGCCTAGTGCTGTATTTGCCAAATGGTTCGCTAGTCATTTCAGTACAAACAAATGGATGGTGTCAGTAAGTCTGCAAACACTGTTGACATTTAGCCTTGTTTATGTTACTTTCCTTTTGCTGCACATTTTTGGCTCAAAAAGCTACTGTTGGAATCAACAGTGACTTCCTAAGCGGCAGAGGCTAAGGGCCCCGGCTCTTCTGCATCTCACCCTGGGACCACTTGCATTATTAAGTATAGGGTGTTTGGCTTGGCTGTCTTTATGTTCAATATATTATTTGAGTATCTAAAGTTACAATAAAATTAGTCTTTAGACTTGCAACTAAGGCTATGTGTGTACTTGGCTACTCTCTGTTTTTCCCCTTTCCAGTTCTAAACTAAAACTATGGAAGCATCACTCGATGTTTTTGTCTCACCTTCCAAGCAGGCAGATTCAGAATTGCCTAATATAGGTTAGGTGTCTATCAACCATTCCTTTGTGATTTAGGATCAGGGTGTTAAAAGATGGTAGAAAAATGGATTCTCTCACCCACTCCAAAGTGATCAGATTCCAAAGTGTAGTAGGGATTCTCTTTCATTTCAGTGATTACAAGTATAGAAAAAGGCAAAATAGAGTGATACCAAATTAATCAACCAGGAAGTATGATCTTGTATGCAAGTGGTGGTACTTGGACCAAATCAAGCTTTTTGCACCCCTACAGAGTTCCTGTGGAGATATGATGTGCACTTTCCTCTCTTAAGCACATTCCACTCTGCGTCAGATGTTAGGGTGAAATTACTAGACAGCAGTTCTGTGTAGCTCTTCTCCATCCTTAGCACAGTGAATTCTACAGAGGAACAAGTATGTTCTGTATTTATTTTTGAGATGAGGTAAGGCTTTACTGTTAGGTCACAATCTAACACAAATGTTAGGTACATTTAAATTCTTAAATTACAGTTGGCTTTATTTTACCTAATTGTGCATGATATCGTGACCAATACATTTAGTTTCTCAAAGAGAAGAATATCAGTAGCTTCATTTTACTACAATTGAAGTGATGGGCTATGGGCTCAGGAAAAGCAAGCAAGAAAGAAACATTTTAAATCCACCGAGATAGTTATATCAAAGTTTCCATGCACATGGCAGCACTGTTTTATTTTAATTGTTCTGGAATAGAGCATGACCGGCATTGTTCTGTTATAGAGACAACCTGAAAAATCTAATCTACATAGAATTTGGAAATCTCCAGACATTGATCTACTACACCTATAAGTGTTTGCCATGATCAAACCATGGTTTCAATATCACTTAAGCCATCTTATCATACAAAATTGCTGTAGCGTAAATGTGTAGGCTGTATTCAAGCATACAGTTACTCCTGTGCAACTTTTACTAACATAAATGAGTTTGAAACTGCAGCCATAAACCAGTCCCGTGTCACTGTTTTTGGTCATGATTCTATTATCACCTTTTTTTAAAAAAATGATATTCACAAATATGAACCAATTTTTGTCTTTAAGATCTCAGTTATTTTGGATATCCTTTTATTATTGTACAAATGTGTAATGTTGTTGAATTTCCAAACTGCTGCATTTCTTCTCATGTTCCTGGATAATTATATCACTGGGGATAAATGTAATTACCTGTTGCTTTGTTAACTCTTTAAAGCAAAGAGAAATTTCTATATATTTGTCGAAATGTAGAAATTAATATGTGTGTTCACTATACCATGTTATTGCAGCAATACAAAATCAAAGGCTTTGTAATATGTTCTGTTATGTAGGCATATGAATCTAGAGTATGGACTACCATACAAGTGAAGACTTTCTTCCTTTTTAAAAGGTTATTTATTGTCATTTCTACTTGAGTTTTAAATAGTTTCAAGTTTTGTAATACTTTAGGAGGGGAAGAATTATTGTAGTTATCTTTTTTCATATTCTTTTCAGAAATGCTTCCAGTTTAATATGCTGTACTGGATTTTTTTTTCCTTCACCAAGCAATGACAGTAAAATTCAGTGAACAACACTCTGACATTCACAGTTTAAAACCTGTGATTGAAGTGAAATGTGTAAACTTCTGCTGGGTTATCATGTGCTTTGAAATAGAGTATTGTTGAAAGTAATTAGAAAATATATTAAGGTTTCCTGGTAATGAAGGCATGTAAGTTTTAATAATTGTTGCTTTCTGAATAAGTGTCACACTTTATCTTTAAATGTATATGGAGTTCCAAGTTAGGTCATTTCTGAATGGAATGTAAAACAATACTAAAAACAATGCTTCAATAACTTATCTTGGTGTTGCTAATAAAATTAAAAAGCTGTTAACCATTAGTATAGTTTGGAGTCATTTTGTTAATTCACTCAACAACAGAACTGCCAGGAAGCTGGTCTGTCAGCTGAAAGACAAGAAGCCAACTTGAGGTGTTTTTACAGGAAAATGGAGCAATCCAACTGGCTGGGGTCTCTTTTTTTTTGAATGCCTTGCACGAAAAGACCAATTCGGTAGAGTGGAAAGCCATGGAAACATATTTTGTTTCGTCCACAGGATAATAATCGGTTAACTCAAAGGAAATATACAAAAGTGTGATGTAGAGGATGTCTCGGAGATCTTCCTCTTCTTTCACTGAGGTAAATAGACCCAGCCAGCCATAAGGTTGCTGAAAATTCATAATATGCAAGATAAAGTGCAAGGTGAGGTAATACTGGCTTCTCCCACTTGTTTCTTTTTCACATCCTCCCAGGTCATCTTCCTGCTGTGTAACACATTCAGTGTCTTTCTCACTACAGCGGGAAACAGAGGGAAAGTAGGCAGAAGAAAGGAGAAATGGCAGATTCCGCATCCTCTGCTTTGCAGGGGACTTCTAAGGGCATAACGTGAATCTCTGGGTTCTAACGTGGCAACCATAGAATGCCTTCATATTGAGAGAACTGCTGTGTGTGAGCCAGACCAGTTGCCCATCTAGCCCAGTACTGTCTATGCTGAAGAGTAGAGGCTCTTCAAGAAGTGTCTTTCCTTGCCCTGATGCTAAGCTGAGGCCCTTTTCAAGTCCCTATCTACTAAACATATTGTTTCTTCACTTCTCCCACTGGTATATCTTACTTAATGTTATCACTTTGGAACAACATATTGATAGCTTTTTGTTTATGCCATCCAAACACCCATGAGTCAGGACCTGACATTTGAGTGTTCTGTGTCATGCTGAGAAAAATCTGTAGTTCACCAGTAGAACAATTATATTATTTTGGAATGCTTGGAAATAATACAGCATTTGTGAGATAACTAACATTTACCCAGACTCAGTGTGAGATTGTTCTCTCTCTCCCCCTCTCTGTCTCTCCCTCCTCTTTCTTATGTAGATTGCAAGGCTTACTAACAACTTTTTAGAAAACAACCAATATTTAAAAAGTTGGTAGAAGCTGTAAATAATATTCACCCTTGGAGGGTTATATCCTCATGCTTATGCTTTTTGTGTGCAGATAGGAAAACACTCTCTGTATCCCATGGGATATAAATGCGACAAGATGATGTCCTAGCCATACAATGGAACATTTGTGTGAACAGCGTAATCTGAGATCTACACTCTGTAATGATCCAGCTGAATTCACATCGCTAATATGGAGGCTTATGTCACCATTGCACAACATCTCTCTCTCTCTTTCTTTCTTTTTCTGCCATATGTAATAAACACTACAGTCATTGTTCCTGATTATCTTAAAGTTACATATCAGATATAAGTGATTTTGGGCTATAGTCAGGGCCTTTGCTTTTAGAGATTGGTTGTTCATTGTTGGATTTGGTAAAAATGAACTTGCTCGATAGAGTGCTTCTGATACCTGAAAGGTGTGGCATTGGGAAGCATAAATATTGGCCGTTTCTTTTTCTTCTTCTTCTTGTTTTAATTATTCTTTTAATTCAGTCAAACAACAACAACAAAAACAACTAAGAATATAAGACATTAGAATAATACAAATATTGGCCATTTCTGCACTACACTGTTATGGTGTTATTATTCCACTTTCAACATCCTGTGGAATCCTGGGGTCTGCAGTTTAAGAAAAGGCATTTAGGCTTCTCAGCCAGAGAGCTCTTGGACCTCAGTAAACTACAAATCCCAGAATTCCACAGGATGTTGAAAGTAGAATAAGAGCACTATAACAGTGTAGGGAGGAAAATGGCCATTGATTTTGTTCATCGGACACAGGTTGCAGTGCTTGTTTGAAGGATCTTAACTTAGCATTGTCACACTGTTTGCAGTACAAATACAAACACAAATACCAATACAAACAACAGTACACTTAGGACTGTACACATCAGGATGGTTTACGTTTAAATTGCATCAGTGCAGTCTCCTTGCCCTGAGTTAGATTGTTTTTGAAAATATGGGATGGAAATTCCCCTTAAACAATTTTTAATAAAATATAGCAGGGGGTCTGCTGTTCAAAACAGAAAAATAAAATCCTATTGCACACTGTGCTGACTATTTATGTCCATTGGTTTAGTTCAGACAATCCATGTATGCTACACAGTTCTCTTAATGAGAGGCTTCTATCTTGAGCTTGAATAACAATAATTTCAAAGGCCATGGTAATCTTTTTTTTTAAAGAAATTAATCTATGGAGTTATGAACAAATGAATAATCATTGGAAATATGACACACCTAGTAGTTTTGCTGTAATATGAATTCTAGAATCTTGACAGTATCCATCAATTCAATTAAACCAAAGATTCATTTTGGGAAGTTATCAGTTGTTTGCTGCAGTTCTTATCTCCTAATGCTTTCTTCAGCAGTTAGGTTTTGTGTTTTTGTGCTCTCCAGAAAGTTACACCCACTCCTTTACAGTATACTGAGAAGCAAGTATCACTGAACTCAGCAGGAATTACCCTCAAGTAAGTGTGCCCATAACTGCAGTCTTCAGTTTTCTCCATGGGTGTTCCACATATCCAGTACTACCATTACTATGTTTGGACTATTTCTTGCTTCCTAAGATGATGTGATTTTATAGGCTCACAAGCTGTTCAGTTAAATAAAACTCTCAGTCAGATAGGAAATAGTGGTAGCATACTGTCAGCGACACATAGAGTAAATCTGGTGACGAATTCAAATATTTAAAGCACTCAAGAAAGACAGTGGACTAATCAGAACACTTTTAGAACTTCAAGCATATATGATACATTGACCAGAAGGGAACTGCAAACTCTTTTAATAACTCATGAACACAAGATCTCTGTTACAGCTGCTGACCTTTGCATTCAGCAAAGTTGTGAACTTTAAATCTTAGCAATGTCTTGTAACAGTTGGAAGATCAGGGAGCGAGCGATTGTAGTGGAGAAAATGCTGAATCACTTCAGACAAACTGTTCATATCTGTGTACATTTTTCCCCATATGAGAGTATTTGCCACGACAGTGACTGTTTCATTTACATCCCTGCAGTTAACACTCAGGCCTCTCTGTATTATATTACAAAACCAAGTTGCTACCAGACTGAAGCACTTGAACTACTTTGCAGCAGAATTATAACTTACCCTATATTTTTATCAGAGTTCTCCCAAGAAATTTTACTCCATGGGGTGAATGCGAAGGTGGCATACTCCATTCCATGAACAAAATAATTTTGCCTCTTCATTGGTGAGAGTCAGTTGCCCTCCATGGTCCTTGGGGGCAGCAAAACAGTTGAGGGCATGCCAGAGAGGCTGCCAGACAGGCACACATATTGTTGCGTTTCCACCATCTGCTTCTCAAGGCACCAGCCTCCTGCTACCTAATGCTAGGACCAGCCCTGGCTTCTATTCCTCCTTTTTTTGTTTCTGAGTCCAGCAGAACTCTCCTAGAAATTACAAATTGCATTCTTTTACTTTTTGAGGCATGTGATTGTTCCATGATCCCAAGGTTTATTATTAGGTGACCCCCCTATATGAAAACCCAAATGTGACAAGGTTGGAGAACTTCAAAATAGTGTCAATGTACACTTCAGAAATGCACGATATGCTACCTTTAAGTTGAGAACTATCACCATCCTATTTTGTCCTGAAGTTACTTCATTTCAACAATGCATATCCTACCCATTTTATAAAAGAAGATTTAAAGCGTCTTACAGTGATAAAACATAAAGCAGTGTCAAAAGAGGAAGCACAACTTTTGTTCAGCCACCATCATTATAAAACTCAATTAATGTAGGGAGCTAAAAAGTTCCAACAAGGAACAAAAGCAGCACTGTATCAGACAAGATGGAGATAAATGGAAAAAGCAGAAATGGATGCAGATGGGACTTTTCTCTGAATAAGAGTTTCAGTTTAAAATAATCATACTTGAAACAAGTGCATAGGGCTTTCTAATGCTAGGTAGTGATGGCTGATGATTCCATGTCTGTAGAGTGGTGAGTCCTTATTGGGGTTTATTCTAAACTTTGAAGAAGCTGTCCAAGGAGGCCGAACTGTATTCCCAAAATAGGTCTAACATCTTTGGTAGCTCCTTTAAGTTCAAACTAAAACCCAGACAAGATCTATCACCCCACTGATATGCACATCAGAGCCCATCAGACTTGGACTACAACAACATTCCACCAATGGAGCCAGCACTGGAAGACCCCTAATCTTTTTCACTTTCTGCTTCAGATTCTGTCAGAGATCCTGCATTGCTATTTAGTTATGAATATGTAACTAAGCATAATCTCCTAGCCCAAGCCCTCAAATCTACCATAACAGCTTACAGTCATACTGACTGATGGAGGTCTGTTCTGCTGGTGACCAGGGCACAGCAGGATGATGTTTCCGACCCCTCTCATCTGTGGCATGATATGGAATTGCAAAAGGAGGTCCTACTTCTGATTGTCTCACCCACACTTACTTGTGGGAAGAGCTGGAAAAGCCATTCTGTTGCACCCTGGTCACTAGCAGTCACCTTCAATCATTTGCAGTGGCTTCCTAGAATTTAGGGTGAGATGCGGAACATTTATGATTATGGCAATAGTGAATATTAACATGAATATGTAATATAACTAAATGCAGAGCAGTTATGGATCCATAATTGCAGTATGTGATGCCAACTTTTGATTTTAATTTATTGAGTCAAGTTTCATTTATTGCCCCTAGCCTGTATGAAGTGAACGAAGTGTCCATTTCAGTTGTGACAGTGGAAGCAATAGATTCAGTTTAGAGTATTCTGATCCTTTGTTCATAATGGTGGAGATCCAGAATTGGAGCGTCGGGCCTAAAGTTCTGCCCAAGTGGAACAGTGCCCCTGTCCCCTCTCACCAGCTGCAGAACTCAGCTTCCTTCTAGGCCAAATAGTAGCCAGGAGAGAGTGGTGGGACATCAATAAAGAAGTGTCCAGCTATTTTCCAGCTGGATACTCATAGACAATATCATCCTTCAGAACTTCTGGACAATACTTTGGAGGTCAGAGAGGAAGCCTTGTTATACATCTAGTTACAACGACACAGCTTGGCATTCTTCTGCCGTACTTCACTCTACCCCATCCACAACATGTTGAGAGGGGCCCACAGGAGAAAGGTGAGTTTTGAAGGAGTGTTGTGGGGGGGGGGGTGATTGTGCAAGGGAGATGCTGAAATCTTCCCTCTGCAAAAACAAAAACAAAAAAAAGTGCATGGCATTTTACCAAGAAAAAGTAGACAGTCCATAAACTAAGAAATGTATAGTCTAAAATTCAACATAAAGGTGACAACAGATGAGGGAAATAAATGCACATAGAGGTACAAGAGAAAGACACAATTCCAAAAACTTTGACTTGCTTGTAGTATGATATGGGAAGCCAGCATGGTGTAGTGGTTGACCAGGGTTTGATTCCCTTCTTGCCCATGGAAACCCAATGGGTGACCTTGACCATGTCATTCACTCTCAGCCCAATGAAAACCCCATGATGGATTCACCTTAGTGTTGCCATAAGTCAGAAATGACCTGAAGGCAAACAATATCATCATCATCAACAGTAACAATAATGTGGGGAAGTCAAAAGACTTTCTTTAAAAGAAAGCATAGATTTTGAGTCCATCTGGAATACATAGGTACATTGGGAAGAAGTTCCAAACATAGCAGACAGGAAAGGAGAAAGGATGGAGACATTAGAAAAGCCCAGTTGCTAAAAGAACCTAAGGGGAAAGAAAAGAGCCAGAGAAAATATTAGCAATGTAAACTTTCTGACAATTTGACAATCTGAGAATTCTTGCAATTTGAAGCCTGAAGGAGGAGCTAGAGAGCACATAGCGGAGATCCAACAAAGTCTGAGACCACAATGAAGACTTCTACAGTCCAATTTCAAAGCTTATTCTTTGACAAAACTACTTCCAACAAAAGTGAGAGCTCTTAAAGAAACAGGAGTTGATCTGGAGTCCAGCAATCCTACATTTCTCCAAGAGTCCATGATGGTGAAAAGAAGGCTAAGATGTGACATGATAGCCCTGTTAAAATATTTGAAGGGATGTCATGTTGAAGATGGAGCAAGCTTGTTTTCTGCTGCTCCAGAAACTAGGACATGGAGCAATGGGTTCAAACTTCAGGAAAAGAGACTTCACCTAAACATCAGGAAGAACTTCCTGATGGTAAGAGCTGTTAGACAGTGGAATATGCTGCCTCAGGTTGTAGTATAGTCATCTTTTTTGGAGATTTTTAAACAGAGGCTGGATGGCCATTTGCTGGGGGTGTTTTGAGTGTGTTTTCCTGCATGGCAGGGGGTTGGACTCAATGGCTGTTGTGGTCTCTTCCAACTGTATGATTTTATGATTCTATGATATACTGCTGGTGTTGGTATACTGGCTCCATGGATGGTGTATCCTTTGCAGACAAGTGTGGTGTGCCAGTGCTGGACTTAGAGCTAGAGGCTAGCAAGACTGACCTAGGCTCAATTGTCTTCAGCATGATGGGAAGGGTCTGATATATTGGACTTTAAGATCCGTAGTGGTGCTCAGGCCTGGTGCCTTCTCTCTTGGTAAAACTGATTCTCCAACTTTTAGTCCATGTTACATTATTGCTGGATCCAGCTTCATGATACTCTTCTTTATTAGCCTTGATTTAGTATTGAGATAAATTGCCACTAGAAGGCACTTTGGGGAAAAATAATTTTGAAATGTTTTCTTTGAGCCCTGGGGTACCCTTGGGAAGCACAAAAATATGCATCTCATGGCCCACACTTTCTCCACCCCTGTGGTAAGGCCACAAGATCCTAAGAATTCTAATTAGTCACTTCTTTGAAAAGATGTGTCAATGCGTTAAGCCTCTCCTTTGGAAGAAAAGATCCTTCTCCAAAGCATAAAGCATCCCTTTCCAAATTGTTCCTTAGTTTGCAAATATTTATATGAGAACTGTTATAGTAGCTCAGAAAAGAGGCCCAAAATTAATTTGGTCAAGCTGGTATTTTCCCTCCTAAGACATAACCTCCCAGACACAGGCTGTAACCAAGTACATACTCCAGTTCCAGGTGAACAGTTTGGTGTCAAAGGAGAGGACCGGATTAGGAATGTGGGGACAATTCACGTTGTCCTGTGTGCACAGAGCACTTGGCACCACTACTGCGTAAAGGCTCTGGTATACTTCAAAAGTGCAAATTGACAACATTGCAGCAACTGCAACCATGCATAATGCCACCTACTCTATTACGATTCATTCCATGGATTCTCCTTCCTGGCTTGGGCACCACATGGTATTGAATTACTTTACCCCATATTCTCTCTCTCTCCCCCACACACACACACGCGCGCGCCACGTTTTCTGTGTTTAATGCTTCCTTGAGTGATATTTTAAAAAATTCAGAGTTAAGGTAAGGTAATATAAAAGAGAGGGATGAAGGGATGGAGAACCATCATCTGGCTGTGTCATGGAATGTGTTTCTGTATTGTTAGGGAATATGCAGCTACTAACCACCCCATGGGTACAATGGAATGGAAAAAGAAGAAATTTGCCTAATTATAACAGCAAAAATCTTGTTAACACTGGGTCAAACTCAATGTGATGTTTATTAAGTGGTTACAATTTATGATCCTATCTATGTAAATGGACACAGGGGACAGGTAGTAGTAGTACTGGGACTGGGTGAAGGGGAGAGAGGTCTAATCACCACACCCGTGTGGTCTAGACAAAAATATCCCTACCTAGAAGTTGTTCACAGTCTGGGGAGGGAGGAGCCTTCCTTGGCAACCCATGGGTGCTTCCTTCTTGACATGAATAGCAGCTTCATCACGAGGTTGGTTTTTGAGTTGATTGTGGCGGGGTGGAAAGTGCTGAACTTTCCTTCTCCCTCTGCATCCCCACTATCGACATGACTAAAAAATATTTGCATCACTTGCATTCACACAGTTAACATGACATTGACATCTATAATGTCCTACAGCCATCTCGAGACTGTGATCTTTCTAACTGGGTCACGCACTACCTAAACCCATAGGTACTCTCCAGACATCCTGAGCAACTATAATCCCATACCATTTACCATGTTGGCTCAGTTTTCTGAGAGTTGAAGTCCAAAAATTTACCTGGCCCTATCTGAAAAGTGGAGAGGGCCCTACTAGAGTAGGCATAATAGATAATATCCAATCTGAGGAATAAATAAGGGCTTGCAATTCATCATTAAGCTCTCCCATGGAGCATTTCCTCCGTCCCACTGAAAGGAATTCTAGCGGTCTGGAAGACTTCCCTGTGGATTGTAGCCCTGAACCTGAACACTAAAGAAAGGAGAAAGCCCAGTATTTTCACTACTTTCATTCTCACCATCAGCTCCCCTTCTGTTTGTTTGGGGAAAATCCTGGAGCTTAATCAGAATTATTTACAAGATAATGGGCCATTGTTTGTACTAAGACAGATGCCTTCTGTGGGAATTTGGTGTTTTATGCTTCATGCATTGTGCTGCCATGGCTGCTTACAGATGGGATCACAGTGGTACTGGTGTAATCTCTTTTTAAAGGAAATTTAGAGGAGACTTTCAAAAGTGTTTGGGTTGGGAGAATCATCAACAGAGAAGAAATGAAAGCATGTGGATTTTTTCCCATATCTGGAAGCACCTATTATAAAGGCTTTCTTAGGACTCGTGAGAGCGTGACAAATGGGGAGCAATCTATTCTGTATATATTGGAAGGACAAGATGAAAGGAAAGTTCTATGTGTGCATGCACATACATAAACCTATATAAACTATTTACATCTTGCTGTACATCTGAAGATCACAGAACAAGGTATAAGCAATAAAACAAACTGAAATACTTTCAAATCATTTAAACAAGTTATGTCGATATAAAACAACTGAACTAAATAAAAAAAAAGAGGCTACAATCCAATAGGCCCAATCCCAAGCCATAATCACTAACCCTCAGATCCTTGGGTCAATAGTCAAGTTTCAGCTTAGTGTTGAAATAAGGCCACTATTGGCACCAGCAGGGCCTCCATTTCATAACAACATGACAAGCAAGAAGGTTGTTTCCTGCATCTCCACATGGTCTGTTGTTCTCAAGGGTGGGGTGTGGAATTGGCCATGCCTCAATAGATCTTAATGACTGGGCAGGTATACATCAAGGGAGATTCTTCCTCAAGCCTTGAGGTTGTCAACCATTTAGGATTCTGAAAGGCATTACCTATGCCTTGAACTTGGACTGGACTGGGGCACTGGCAACTGGTGTAATTCCCTTAAAACCACTGCGCTATGAATTCTATATGTTTCCAATAGCAATATAGCTGTCGCATTTGGAGCTTGGTGCTGCTTCCACGTCATCCTTAAGAGCAGACCTGTGCAGAGTGCATTGAAGTAATCTAGATGGGAAGTTATCAGTGCATGAACTACTGTTGCCACGTTGCCCCTGTCCAGCAATGTTGATGTCTGGGAAGCCAACCTGAACTCTCAAAAATCTACCGAGGCTACCTGAGCCTCCACCGAAGAAGATGAATCCAAGCTTCAGGGGGAGTGCAACCCCATCCAAAACAAAGGACTTGCCAAATTTCTTTACCTGGGAACCACTGACCCACAGGACCTTCATCTTGTTCAATGATGGCCTGGGTGAAATTCTAGTCCAGCCTAGACATTATTCTCTTGTCCCACTCTCCTTTTTTGACCTGTTTATCAAGACAAACAGTTCTTCAGCAGAGCTCCTGTCAGACATATCATGTGCATGACTCTTTCTAAAGGAAGGAATTGAAGCCCATTCAGTCTGATGGAAGCACTGTGTTGATCGATTTATCCAACCTTTAATTGTGCTTATTTTTCTGACAAAAACATCTCATCATAGCAATTTATTTCAAAATTTTCTAATTAGGTGAATTGAAGTTGTGGAAGATTACACCTTAAAATGTTTCTGACTTAACAGAGAGATCTGCCCTTTCTGTCTGTATATTTTCTGCTCCTGAATGTTGTTGTTTTTCTTCATTTTTTTTTTCCGGTGCTTGCTTATTTGCGATTTCTGTGTTGTTCATAAGACTGTGGCTTTTTTCTTCATGCCAATGGTTTTTATGTTTGAGTTATCTGCGCAAGCTAAGGGAAGTTGTGGGCGCTTGCCAATGTCAAAGGCTGCCGCTTGAATGATAATTAATAACATTATGGGACTGATTATGTGTTTAGATGTCCTGAAATCAGGAATGAACTGAACTTGTTAAATTCAATTTCAACCCCCAAAAATAGCTGACCGTTTTCAGTGGACTGAAGGAGTGAATGTGCAAGGATCTTCTATTTGCATAAAGGACAAGAAGAAAGTGCAGGGAGGGGATCAACCCTGTGATATTTGAAAGGGCAACAGCTAATGAGAATTGGTGAAACATGTAGCTTCTGATTTTTCAGATATAGAATCGGTTGCATAGTTTCAGAAGAAAGCACAGATCGCTTGCGTGATAATATTTATAGACCTTAGTCCTATTGTGTTAGCCTCTGCCTGAAGTACAGAGGCGTTTGAGATAGGAGATTCTGTCTTCTAAAGGACCCGAAGAGCCATTTCGCATGTGACCAATTTACCTCTGTCAGGGAAGGGAGAAGAAAGTCCCACCTCTGTGGGTGGGATCCCGACTCCCACTTTCAGAGGTCAATAACAGGGTTTTTAGAACTTTGTGCCTGTCACTCCCTTATAGCCAGACCTTTTCGGTTAAAACTGTTTAAATTACAAACCAGCAATAAAAAAGATCATGTGTGTTTCCCATTGAACAGGTTCTTTAAGGCTGTTATGATAATGAAAGACATATGGTGCGTACACGAGTCAGAGGGAAACGGCAGATGTACAAATTAGGTATTATATAAGGTTTCTCTTTTTTGGTGCCCTTTTAAAAAACATCAAGCCACCAAAGTTTAAAAGAGACAAAGTTGTTTCCCCCCCACGTTGCCTCCCCGCCCTCATTTCCCCCTGTAGTAGGTAGTGTTCTGTTACTAGAGGCATTAAATATGCATACCTCTTTTCTTATACATAATCAGAACAAGCAAACTCTCTTGCATGGAAACATGGGGGAGAGACCTCAAACAGCACGGGGCTGCAGTATTTATGGAGGGGATATGGAAACACTTTGTTTCCTACAAGTTTATTGGAGACCATGAAACCTTTTGCATTTTTTATGATGTTTCTCTACTCAGACACAGAGGATTCTATTTATTAAATATTGAATTATACTGAAATTGGACTGATGCAGCCAAAGAAGAATATTTCTTGGTTCTCTATCTCCCCCCACCCCCGCCACTGTCCCACTTTTCTCCTTTTTAAAGTGGCATGTATGCTAATATTGATTATAGTGCAAATAGTCGTTTGTTTTAATTTAAAAATGCAGAATTGATTTTGGGAAGGTGATAAATACCACTAATAAAAAAAATTCAAAATGGGGATTTATAATGATTCCCTCTTAAGTCGATGGTTTAGCAAGGCTTAATGGAGAATAAAAGTAGATATATTCAGAAGTAGCCAGAGTTAATGATTATTTGTCATTTGCTAACACTGCAGGAATCTGACTATCCTGATAATATTCAGGAGACTTTTTTTTTTTAAAGTAGCTGGGCGGTCATTTAACCAGAGCTCAGAAAATGTGCACATGGAACCCAAAAGGGGCCTGAATGTTCAGGATCAATTGTTCCATTCTGGATGATAAAAAAAAATGAAACTCTGGCTTTGGTTTTTAGAATGCTTAAATGACTTTCTGTTTGTGGCTTCACTTCTGCAACAGATTTCCCCATGTAAGTATTCTCCTCCCACACACCAAATAAAACTTTAAATTTCAATAACATTGCCGAACTAAAGATACTAAAGTCTTTGACTTTCAAAGCAATTTAGAGACAAATGCTTAAATCACAGGCAGTTCATGGACTGAGCAAGGGAAAGCACCTATCCCCAACATTTCTGTGTGAAGTACCCCACCTGCAATTGGGTCCATAAAGTGACTCTGGCTCTAATGTACTCCCACAATCTGAATGTTGATGCATTGCAAACTGAAACCAAAATGAAGATCATTTTTTACATTCAGCATTTACAAGTGCGTGATCCAGCATGGTGCAATGGTTTGAGCTCTGGACTAGAGGCACCAGGGTTTTAATCCCTGCTCAACCATGGAAACCCATGGGGTGCCCTTGGACAAGTCACATTCCTTCAGTTTCAGAAGAAGGCAATGAGAACCCCTCCCTGAATAAATCTTGCCAAGAAAACCTATGATAGGGTCATGGTAGATCAGGAATGACTTGAAGGAACAAAAACAAGAACAACAATTTACAATTAAATGCTGCAAAAAAGGTTGCAGGGGATCTACACTTCCTATGTGAGATGTGCTCATGTAGTTGCGTTCAACCATTCCCTAATCCAGGATTTCACATGCCCATCCAACATGCTCACGTCTCCATTTCGCATTCATTTATTGTATTTCTGTAACACTCCTCCAGGCAGTGATATTTCAAGACAATCTGCAGAACCTTAAGAACAACCAGTCAACCAACCAAACCAACAAAAAAAGGTGAAATACATACATTATAATAAAATATGAATATTCTCAAAATGACTACACTTGGATGACTTTTCATAGCTACCATGCTCAGTCCTCCTTGGACTCAATATTTTTAATGTTTGTAGATAGCCCTTAAACACACACGTGCACAGATAGCCCTCAGTACTTACTGATAGTTGGTGCTGCTATCTCCCTCTTTTTTCTTAGTTGTTCCATTTTGGCTCCAATCTGAAGGCAGTGGATTTGCTTTTAAAAGCAGTGATACAACACTTCTCTGGCAACAGCTGAAATGTCAGGGCACGGCTCCACCTGATCCCGCATGTCTGCAGTGTTTATCTGGCAATTTCAGTGAGCAGAGATACCTGTCACAAAGTTGAGAAAATTATATGTACATATCAAGAGTCATCAAGAGGCACTGATCCGAAGCACAAGTGCTCCAATTCATGAAAGGAAATAAGGATTATAGAACTAGGTTTCCACTCAGTCAATTACATCTTTTGATGTTTATAATGATAATCTTATTCCTGGTGAAGTCTAGCAGTAATTGAACAAAATTCAATTGTATTGTTGGTTACATGTGATAGTTGAATCGGGACCAGAATAGCTTGCTTGTCATTTCCACACTAAACTGTTATGGTACTATTATTCCACTTTCAAAATCCTATGGAATCCTGGGGTTTGTAGTTTAGAGAGTGGCATTTAGAATTCTCAGCTAGAGAGCTCTTTGGCCTCAGTAAACTACAAATCCCAGAATTTCACAGAATGTTGAAAGTGGAGCTTAAGGACCTTGGCGCGCAGGTGGTCATTTCATCAATCCTCCCTGTTCAAGGATATGGTGCACGAAGGGAAAGGACAATAGTAGAGGTCAACAGCTGGCTCCGCACATTTTGCCACCGCCAACAGTTTGGCTTTTTGGATCATGGCTTGAAATTCCAGGAACATGGGCTTCTGGCAAGGGATGGGCTGCACCTCACGAAACTTGGCAGGAACGTTTTTGCAAACAGTCTCACACGGAGGATTAGGAGGGCTTTAAACTAAGTACAACTGGGGAGGGAGACAAGATTATTCAGGACAAGGACTCGGCAAGTGCAGGGGAAAAAGGCCCAAATGATATTGGCCAAGTAGGAATAGCATCCAATCGTGGGAGGGGTGGAAACAATGCTATGGGACTTGCAGGAAGGGCACGGGGACTTAAGTGTCTCTACACTAATGCACGGAGTATGGGAAACAAACAAGATGAATTTGAACTCCTAGTATAGCAAAATAAATATGATTTGATAGGCATCACTGAGACCTGGTGGGATGAGTCTCACGATTGGAATGTAGGAATAGAGGGGTATAGCCTATTTTGTAGAAATAGACCAAATAAGAAAGGAGGAGGAGTAGCCTTATATGTCAAGGATGTTTTCACCTGTGAAGAGATCCATGACTTGAACACCGGAAGCCAGGTCGAGAGCATCTGGGTAAGAATTAAGGGAGCGAGAAACAATAGGGATATTATAGTGGGGGTTTACTACAGACCTCCAAGCCAGACTGAGGACCTCGATGGCGCTTTCATAGACCAAATGACTGCACATTCAAAAAGGAGAGATACAGTAATAATGGGAGATTTCAACTACCCGGGTTGGCAGTCAAACTCTGCAAAGGCGGCAAGGTCCAGCAAGTTTCTTGCTTATCTTGCAGACAATTTCATGGTCCAGAAGGTGGAAGAGGCGACAAGGGGATCAAATATTCTGGATCTGATCCTGACCAACAGGGAAGACCTTGTTAATGACGTAGAACTGGTTGGATCTTTAGGAGAGAGTGACCATGCCCTATTAGAATTTGGCATTCACTTGGGAAGAGAAGGCAAGTGTAGCCAGGCATTCGTCTTAGATTTTAAAAAAGCAGACTTCTGTAAACTGAAGGAGCTGCTGGCTGAAATCCCGTGGTCAAGAATAGTCAATGAGAAAGGAGTTCAGGATGCATGGGAGTTCTTTAAAAGGGAGGTACTGAAGGCACAGGCTAAAACTGTGCCTTTAAGGAGGAAAAATGGAAGGCATCTGAACAAACCGGAATGGTTGACTAAAGAGCTCTCAGCTGAGCTAAGTATTAAGAAAAACATGTACAGGAAATGGAAGAAGGGGGAAATCACCAAAGAAGATTATAAGCAAGTAGCCAGGAGATGTAGGGAGAAGGTCAGAAAGGCTAAAGCACAGATCGAACTTAGGCTGGCCAGAGACGTTAAAAACAATAAAAAGGGCTTTTTTAAATACGTCTGCAGCAAAAGGAAAAAGAAGGAGACGATAGGGTCACTGCGCAGGGAAGATGGTGAATTAATAACAGGAGGAAGAAAAAAGGCAGAACTCCTCAACACCTTCTTCACCTCAGTTTTTTCCCAAAAGGATAAAAACACTCAACCTGGCGGTTGGGGAGCAGGTGAGGAAGTGGGGGAAATGCAGCACAGAATAGATAGAGAGGTAGTACAGGAATACCTGGCCACACTGGATGAATTCAAGTCTCCAGGGCCAGATGAATTGCATCCTAGGATTTTAAAAGAACTAGCAGAGGTGATTGCGGAACCTCTTGCTATAATCTTTGACAACTCTTGGCGGACCAGAGAAGTTCTGGAAGACTGGAGGAGGGCAAATGTTGTCCCCATCTTCAAGAAGGGAAAAAAAGAGGACCCAAATAATTATTGCCCAGTCAGCCTGGCATCAGTACCTGGAAAGATCCTGGAGCGGATCATCAAACAGTCAGTTTCTAATTACTTAGAAAACAATGCCGTAATTACGAAAAGTCAACATGGATTTCTCAAAAATAGGTCATGCCAGACTAATCTTATCTCTTTTTATGATAGAGTTACTTGCTTGATAGATGAAGGGAATGCTGTGGACATAGTATATCTTGATTTCAGTAAGGCCTTTGACAAAGTTCCCCCTGACATTCTTGCAAAGAAGCTAGGAAGATGTGGACTGGACAGGGCTATTGTCAGGTGGATTTGTAACTGGTTGACTGACCGTACCCAAAGGGTGGTCACCAATGGCAGATTCTCATCCTGGAGAGAAGTGACTAGCGGGGTGCCACAGGGTTCTGTCCTGGAGCCGGTGCTGTTCAATATCTTCATTAATGACTTGGATGAAGGAATAGAGGGCACACTGATCAAATTTGCAGATGACACCAAATTGGGAGGGGTTGCTAATACACCTGATGACAGGATCAAAATTCAAAAGGACCTGGACAGATTGGAGAGCTGGGGTAAGGCTAACAAAATGAATTTCAACAGAGAGAAATGTAAGGTCCTACACTTAAGCAGAAAAAATGGTATGCAGAAATGTAGGATGGGGGACACGTGGCTGGCTAACAGTACGTGTGGAAAGGGATCTAGGAGTCTTCATAGACCACAAGCTGAACATGAGTCAGCAGTGTGATGCGGCAGCCAAGAAGGCCAACGCAATTCTTGGTTGCATCAATAGGAGTATGGTGTCTAGATCGAGGGAGGTATTGGTACCACTTTATTCTGCATTGGTTAGACCTCATCTTGAATACTGCGTCCAGTTCTGGGCACCCCAATTCAAGAAGGATATGGATAAGCTGGAGCAGGTCCAGAGGAGGGCAACCAAAATGGTGAGGGGCCTGGAAGCCATGCCCTATGAGGACAGACTTAGAGAGCTGGGTATGTTTAGTCTGCAGAAGAGAAGGTTGAGAGGGGACATGATAGCCATGTTTAAATATTTGAAGGGATGTCATGTCGAGGAGGGAGTGGGCTTGTTTTCTCCTGCTCTTGAGACCAGGACAAGGAGCAATGGATGCAAGCTGCAGGAGGGGAGATTCCATCTGAACCTCAGGAGGAATTTCCTGACAGTCAGGGCTGTCCGGCAGTGGAATGTGCTGCCACAGAGTGTGGTGGAGTCTCCTTCTTTGGAGGTTTTTAAGCGGAGGCTGGATGGCCACTTGTCGGGAGTGCTTTGAGGGTTTTCCTGCATGGCAGGGGGTTGGATTGGATGGCCCTTGTGGTCTCTTCCAACTCTACATTTCTATGATTCTATGATTCTATGAATAATACCACTATAACAGTGTAGTGCAGAAATGACCTTTGATTTTTTTCTATACCCAGGTGTAGTCGGGGACCTAACTGGGTAGAGCCCTTCACTAATGATATAGGCCAAAGGTGCACATATAAACGAAAGGGGTGTAATTTTTCATTAATTTTGTTCTCAAAGGAAACAGCAAATAATTGGAGAAATTTCCTACCCATTGTGAGAAAGTCTTCCAAAACTGCACATTTTCTGAAGACTATTTGCAGTTCAGGAACTTATTCTGCGTGGTATTTTTGCACAGAAAATAACAGGAACCATCACCTTCTATACAGAAAATGCTGTTTTCTGTGCAAAATACAAACCAAAACCATACAATTTTTGCATGGAATAGGTCTGAAATTGCAAAGTTTCTCATCACTCTAGGATTATGCTTATTATGGTTTCCCAAAATTGGAGAAATATGCTTTTTGACCATTTTTTGAAATGTTATTTCCATTCCTAGTAAGTCATGGCCTAGTTTGTCTTCAGAGACTAGAATAAGAAAATGTGAAATACCTTCTTCCCTGGAAAGATTGGAAGGGTTAGTGTCAGAGAGTATTTGTGAGACAATTTTGTGTATTTCTGTAAATGCACAATATTTAAATTCTGGCAACTATAAAACAATTGTGCATTTTCTGCATGAAAATACCATATGCAAATTTTGAACAGAATAAATCCCAAACTACAGCATTTTCTACACAGAAAACAGCTTTGTAGGAAAGATTATTAAAAAGTAAAAGCACTGGATGAGTCATTTGTATTTTCATAAGTAATTATCCTATTCTTTTGTGCTTGCTGCGTGTTCTTGTTAGCTTCCCAAAGGAAAAAGACAACAGAAATATCTGCACAAATTGCACAAAGCACAATGGAAGAAAGGTGATTGCTGTCTCATTCTCACACTGGAGGCAACGGGTTATGCAAAGTGGATATGACTTTGGCAAGTGTTCATCTGTTTGGTGTTTCTTCATGGAAAGGGAGAGGGGTGCCATCTTGTTCTTTGCATCAGATAGCAAAATGTCTTAAGTTGGCCCTGAACCAATGAAACCAATTGGTGTGCTATTTAGGACAGGCAAGCGGAAGAAGTTCTTCACATGTGCAATTAACATGGAATTTGCTGTTGGAATATATGGTGGTGTTCACTAACTTGGATGACAGTAGAGACCAATTTGGCAAATTCTTAAGATCAAAAATGTCGGTAATTTCTAGCTGTGATCACTATATACATTACCTAGACCCAGAAGCAATATGTCACTAAACACTGTTGTGAAGCAGCAACAACAGAGGGCTGTTGCCTTTGTGCTCTGGTTGGTCCTTTTGGCAATCAGCGTGCTAGTCTAGAATTCAGTGGTTCTCAGTCAGGTGGTTCTAGAGGACTTTAGGTCTTTGAAGCATCAGCCAGAATAGCCAATGATGAAGGACTCTGGGAGTTGAAGTGCATCAATATCTGGAGCCTTGTTGGGTGCAAATGATTGCTGGAGAGACCCATCTTTGGATATTATTTAGCTTTTTGTTCTAACACCATCTTTCCCCACATTTTCAAACTTTGCCAAGAGTTTATTTGGAGGGGAGCATCAGGACATCAAATGTGATTGAACATCTAGGATGTCTAGGCATGATGAGTGGAAAATACTTCAAGGGCCTCATTTTTCTTTTATTTTGTGAGTGATAGCAAGCTTGCTGTGTTATTTTGCATGTAGGTATTACCATTTTAACTTTTACAGAAGTAAAATAACACCTTGTCACTCAGCGCAACTACCAATCACAAAATGAATTAATTGTAATAACTGTTGTCAACTGAACAAAAGACTTGTTGCTTTCCTAAGCAGATTTAACTGCCACTGATAACTATATACAGAGTTTCCCATTGGGCTTATTCATTGTATAGAGTCAGAACATAATTTCCTCTTGTCTTTCTCCGTACTTTGTTGTTAAGTGCTTAGAGCTGGATTTAAAGCCCTATATTTTTAAAAAAGCCATATCATTAATTAGACCTGCTTCCATTGTTTATGAAATGTTTCCTTTTTTAAAAAAACTCTAAACATTTTAACCAGTTAATTATAACATTTTTATTTTGTGACTAATTAATTAAAATAAGTTAATGTTGAATTTTTTATGGGGGAAAAGAAACTTATAGATTATATATCTGACCACTACTGATTAGTGTAGCAACCAATGAATTCAACATATTCCTTTATCACAATATTGGTGCTTGAAGTGAAGCAGAATGTGGTAGGATATAGCCATAGGTAGATCCATTTATTTCCAACTATTGTAATTGAGTCTGGCCTAATATGAAATGAACTAGCTCACTTTTTTTTTTCTCCCACTCCAAACATACAGAAAACTTAGAGATCACAAAGGCTATTTAGTGTGATAAACAATGTGAGACCCTAAGGTGAAGAGCAGGTTGTTGGAAAACCTGACTTAAATGCAGCGTTTGATCCAAGAGAAATTCATAAATCTTAATCCACTGGAAGTTGCTGATATGCTGAAGCAGGTCTTGTGTATACATTACTAATTTAAAACATTTTCATGTCATCCTTACATTTGAAATTTCCTTGGTAATATCCAATATCTTTTTTTAAAAAACCCCCATAAAGATTCTCTGCCTAATAAGAGCATAAGAAAAGTCTTGCTTGGGTAGACCAAAGTCTATCCAGGAAAATACTCCCTTTCCCAGGATAGTCAGAAAGAAGCCCATAAGAAACCCACAAACAGGAATGAGGGCAATAGCCTTCTACTGCTGTTGTTCCTCACTGTTCCATTCCTTGCTCTTTCCATTGTGATGTGGGTCAAGGGCAGAGAGACAGGAGGTAAAACAATGCTATCATTGGTCAAACCCGTGGATAGCCTTCCCCTCAAAGGCTTAGGAGTGTACTTGCAAATTTTCATTGCCAGGGTCCTGCATTATCTGACAGAGTGTAACTGTGTGTCATACTCCGCTCTGCCATGACTATTTTACCTTTCTACTGTGACACCCTTCCCTAACACAGCTATTTAATGGCTGGTGGAGAGCAGACGACAGCTGACGAACATCTGTTTAGGTTGCTACAGATGGATGCATGATGACAAAGGCATCCTTGAAGACCTGTCTGGAATGAGACCAGACATTCCCTTTCATTTAGTCATGATCACCTACAAGCTGATCTGTGCCCTCATTATATAGCAAGAGTAGAGAACCTCAGGCTTTCGAGTGGAATCTGGCCCTCGTGGGGTCCCCATATTACCTTCTAGGTTCCTTCACCCCGCCTCACAATAAAATGATTTGGTGGTTTTCCCCCAATTGATAAAGGTTGAAATGCTTCCCCTGAATCTTAGGCCGCTTCTGACCTACACTGTTATAGTGCTATTATTCCACTTTCAACATCCTATGGAATCCTGGGGTTTGCAGTTTAGGGAGGAACATTGAGAATTCTTGGCCAGAGAATTCTTTGGCCTCAGTAAACTACAAACTCCAGAATTTCACAGGAGGTTGAACATGGAATTATAGCACCATAATGATATAGGGCTGAAATAGCCTTAGTTACTGTCATACTTTTCTGTTGTATTTTGTGACTGGCATGCTTAAACTGAAACATGCTGGTATTTTTTTCTTCTTCTACCCTTTTTCTATTGACTTTACCCATCATGGGAACATGGTCACCAAGAAATTCTGAAATTGAATATGATCCTTGGCCTGCCAGATGTTTCCCACTGTTAAATGTGTAGCATTGTGATGTGGGTCAAGGGCAGAGAGACAGATATTTGGAGACTGTTCCTTTCTCCATTGGACGGTTGTCATCACCTGGGGTTTCAGGTTGTTGCCCGCATAATTTTCTGGATCTAGATGATGCCCTAGATTTCTTGCTTGTATGAAATAGATGAGCCATATCGGTGTAGTGACTTGAGTGTTCAGTTAGGATTCTGGGGGGGCCAAGTTTCAAATTCACACTTGGCCATCAAACCCATTGGGTGATCTTGAGCAAGTCATACTTTAATGGTATATTCCTTCATGGCAGGGAGTTGGACTTGAAGATCCTTATGGTCTCGTCCAGATCTACAGTTCTGTGATTCTACTATTTCAGCCTTGGAGGCAGGCAATGGCACACACCCCCAAACAAATCTTGCCAAGAAAACCCTATTACCAGGTCATCTTAGGGTTACCATAAGTCGTCAATGGCTTGAAGGCACACAACAACAGAAAATGAGTAAATCAGTTTTCTTCCCTTTTTGATGCAGAAAAAGAATCTGTAGCTACATTTTCAAATCCTTCCCCTTCTCCCCCTAAAAATGAATCTGTGGTGGATAAAAATTTGGATTAATTGGTAAAAGGCTTCTTTATCAAGACATCTTTATTTAAAATATGCAAAGATACATACCCGAAGATCTAAGTATACCTTGACTCAAAAAGCCAAGAATAACTCAATAACTTACTGACAATTTCATTCTTATGCATAAAGCAAAGCTAAATTTGAGGTGTGTATGTGAGCTAATTAACTAATTTCACAAAAAAGCTTCTGGATGGCAGGAACTCCTGCCAATATGCTACACACATTTTACATGGCTATTTACTTTAATAATCATAGAACAGTGCAGTGCTACCTCTAAATTTTATTTCTGATTCTCTGTATTATCTTAAAGGAGCATGCACAGGAAATATGGATGGTTAGGTTCATAAACAGTTGTCGGAAATATAGATATCTGAATGTAAAATACATGGGCGTTTACATATTTAGCAAAATACAGAAAAACAACAACTAGGAATGGATTGGGCCCCTAATTCTTAGTATTTTGCCAAGAAATGTGCAAACCATTTTCAAATGACATGCAATTGTTTATTGTGCACAGCATCTCCATTGCAAGGAAATGTGGGAGTTCCATTCATTGCTACCACCCCCCCACACACACACATGTCCCCCAGGAAGAATATGGGCAGGGTCTCTGTTCAGACACTCTTATAAGCAATAAGTAATGGAGGATGAGTTTCTATGTCAGGTTGCTTTCTAACTTTATTTGGTAACAAGCAGAATGGCGAAAAGCAGTCTGAACTGTAGGCTGAAATCCTGGATTATGCATAATATTCCAAACATGGAGCTTTGCACTTCCCCAAGTCCCAGGGGGCTTTGCTATGGCTGTTAAATGGCCTTGAGGGAAGAGAGGTGACTGAGCAGTGAGGACGGCCTCCTGTTCTTGCTGCGGTACTCTATGCAGAGAGAGGGTAAATGAGCTCTTCACTTCCTTTCCTTTGGTGAAGAACAGCTTGAATGGGAGACAACTCCCACTTTCTATTCCTCTCCCTCCATAACAGGCATAGCAGGGCCCTGTTGAGCTTGACAGGTTGTGGTAGAAAATATTTTAGATGGAGTACAAGGGGCTAGGGAATAACCCCTTGCACTCCATTCAAACCAAGAGGTACACAGATGGAACCTTGAGTTATGTGTGCATATTTTACTAACAGGATTCTGGTCTGAATGTTGAGGATTTGTCTTCATAATATTTCTGCACAAGTCACTCTGAGCAGCAACTATGGAAACCTCCAGTACAAATATGGGGTCCTCCACACACAAGGGCAGACTCTCATATTTCAAATTTCTATACATAGATTGCTATCTCATTTGGAAATCAGAGGGCACCTCATATGCAGAAGAGTGCCACAAGTTGCATTGACATACATCGCAATTATAGCATGATTACTCCACTTTAACTTCCGTGCTTCCCTCCTATGGAATTATGGAATTGGCAGTTTAGGGAGAGGCAGTAAGAGTTCTCAGCCAGAGAGCTCTTGTGCCTCACCAAACAACAAACCTGCAGTCAGGGCAGTTAAAGTGGAATCATAGCATTATAATTATATAGCATAAAGAGGTTGTAGGGCTTATGTCTGAGCTAACAGCCTGGTCATCCCCTGTAGTAGTGGCATAGAGAACTTTTAGCTACAGCATTGCTTGGTAGGATTTCCTGTATTTTGTCTTACATCTGCAAACAAGGTAGAAAAGGGTCCATGAAGAGTGGAAAAGAAGTGTTGCTGTCCTTTCCCACAGGGAGGCTGGAATGTTGTTGGTTAGTCCCAACTAGACTGCATTCATTGAATCAATTGTTAAATGGTGAGTCCAAACAGTTGTGGTGTTGTTGTTGTTGCTTGCCTTCAAACCATTGCAGATTTAGGGCAATTGTTATTACTCGGTTTTCACTGCAAGATTTATTCAGAAGAGATTTGCCGTTGCCTTCCTCTGAGGCTGAGAGAGTGTGACTTGCTCAAGGTCACCCAGTGGTTTCCATGGCTGAGCAGAGATTCAGATCCTGGACTTCCAGAGTCCTAATCCAGAACTCAAAAAACTTTATCACTGTAGCTTGGTAGATTTGGTTAATCCAATGGCTGTACTCTAGTTGGAGACAAACAATGGGATTTAGGCCCATAACTGTTATATAATCTTCTTCGAAATCTTGTGTGCGACTTAGATCTTGTTGATAAGTCCCAGCTAGAGTAGGCCTACTGAATCAATTGTTGGTGAGCTATGGTGAGTCAATGGTGAGTCGACACATAGAGAAATTAAATCGATTCAGTGGACTAATTCTAGTAAGGAGTAATAATAGTACTTAGACCTGTGAATACTGCTTCATATTTACAGTCCACCCACTACATTTGTGGGTTTGACCTTCATGAATTTAATTATTTGTGAGGCATGTGCTTGCTTCCCTCCCTCCCCATTCTCCTCCTCCCATTCCCTTGCCTTTTGCCTGGGTGTGCATGCCTTCCTCCTCTGCACCTATGCAACAAGCAAGGGAATGAGAGAGGGGGGCACCAACACATGGAGAAGGATGGACTTTGCATTCCTTCTCACCCCTTCCCTTGCCTTCTGCCTCAGTGTGCATTCTCTGCACATGGGGAAATGCAGGGGAGGTGAGGGGAGCGCAGGGGGAGGTTTTGCATTTCTCCACTTTCGTGAGGGTTCTGCATTACAAACTCTCACAAAAATGGAAGGCCCACTGTCCTTGGTTTTTGCCTCAGCTATACAATATGAAAGTGCCATTTTGTGTACCAGCTTACAGTAAGTTGCTGGTTTAAACTGTTTTTATTATTATAATCTTTAACTCAGCAGTTATTGTTTCCCATAAAAGAAGATTGACACGTTCTGTTAAAGTGACAAATGTCAGGTACAATACAGTTTTTGTTTCAAAATTCTTATTTTTAAAATAGATGTCATCAATATCCACACCTCCCAATATGTATGTCTAGCAGCTTGAACAGACATCAACTTGGAACAGGACTGTATGGTTTAAGCGTATTTAGACAATGTAAATTCTCAATGTTCAATTTAGTCCGGGACAAAAGATATATTTGTTTATTTTGCTCGAAGTGCGCTTCAGATATCAAGCAGTGTTTATAAAAAGTTAACTGAGTGCAATATTTTCTGAGCTACTAAAAGTTTTCAATTATATGCAGCATTCCTGCAATGCCAGACTAAGACAATAGAAGTTTGGGTGGGGCAAGAGATGCTAAAATAAATGCAGGGGACCTTGCCTGCCAAGTTTCAACCTGGGCTGCATTTTTACAGCTGAATTACAAACTCCAAGAAAAACGGCAACAACAACAACAACTCACATCCACATACCACAATTTACTGTGGCAATGCTGCCACCACCTTTAGCCACAGCAAGACGATTGGGTGTTTCAGTAATATACTGGAAGAAGAAATCAGCTCATTAGTTAGTTATAAACAAAGGGCAGCAATTGTAAATTACAGTAGGTATTTTAGCAGCTTCCTCTGTATTTACAGCATTGGACTCTGCAGCAGGATTTTTTTTTAATCTCAAGAGATTGGATTTAAGTATTTTTAAATTTAATGCCCATTAGCTTAGATGCATCCATTGTGCGATTCTTTAAAAAAAAAATTAATGTCTTACTGAACCCTCATGTAGCTTTCTCTGTGGTATTGTCTTCTTTCTCTGTTGCTCATTAGAAAAATGTTAAAAATCCATTTTCATCTGATTAATAATAAAGCTGATCACATGTAACCTAATTTTCATTCACTGCTGCCCCTGTCTGTGGAGTCATATACAAAGTGACCTTTGAATCACCACTGGGCCCATAAACCACAATAAGCACCATTGTCCTGTCAAAAATTGAAGATGTTTTACATCATTACAAAATTTAATGTTCCATCTTTTCAAATGCACTACTTTTCAAAGGCCACATTCCAATTGAAGCTTATTAAAATCAGACTCAAGTTTCCTGTGGTGGGGATGAGAAAGGGTTTCTCATGCATTTTGGAGCAATATGAATCACTCTTTTAAAACAGATATGGTTACATATTCGTTTTGAAAGGTACAGTAACTGCTGAGCCTCTACTGTCTGCAACAGTGAGGCTTTTGTGCTTATAAATCTAATAACTGCTTCCTGATCCCCTTGTACTTCATCCACACTGTATCCTATTTACTTTATGGATAAGTCAACTTCATAAATAAAATTGTTGTTCAGAAGTTCAGGGCTTGAATTATAGGCATTCTTGGCTCAGAGATTCTATTAAAGTTTTTAGCAAGCATCTGTGAAATGGCTGTTTTCATTTTCACACACACACACACACACACACACACTTTTTACTAAACTGTTTCTTGGCTAAACTGGGTATCAGAAATTGTCCCTCTCACTTCTTCAGCCAGAGATACACAACCAACATTGACAGAAAATTGGTCCAGCAAAACTATCATAAGTTGCAACAGAAATAATACAGCATCATTGACAATATAACAATATTTTTTGGCAGTTTCAACTTAACTCTCCTTAATATGTTTTTTTTTTCTGCCAGTGGTGTACTAGTCCAACTCAAGTTCTTCTTTAATAGAATGGGAAATAGTGTATATATTATATTTATTCTATTGTAAACTAACATGTTTAAGTGGATCACCTTTTTTGGATATCAAGTAGGCAAGTCTGATTCTTGCTGATCAATTTAAAGTGAAACATGCATAAGTCTCAACTTAGAAACAAAATTGCACTCAACTTTCCCTCTATCTAAATCCCCCATAATTAATGCATGAGTTGGAATTTTGGAGAAAATATGCATTACGGTTAAATTCATAGCAACAAGAAAGCTCTGATTTTTTTTCCTCTCTAAATTAATTTGAACCCTAATTTGGATCCAATTTTGTAACTCACATAGCAGCCAAAAATACCAAATGCTTTTGTATTCCATGTACCTATATTTCAGGGGAAAAAGCAGCTGAGATCCTGCATCAGCAGATGTTTGATAAAGTTCCTCTGTAGGGTAATTATGAAATTTCTTCCAGCCATCTTCCCTCAGGACTCGTTGCCCTCCTGCATCCCTCCATAGCCATGTCTTGACCAGCAGAGGGCATGGAGGTGGCTGAGAAGGACCTGGCTATGTGACTAAGTGGGTCTGGACTAATGCCATCATCAAGGATCCCTGGAAGTTCCTGGAGTATGCCTTTATCATTGTGTATCTGCCTATAGTCAGCCATCCTCTGCTCTCCTCCAGCTGCTAAATGACCATGGGGGTATGTAGGAAGACGCTGAGCTATCAATGACTTTGGTTGTTGCATGAGGGAAGAAGAAAATTCTGACCTTCTTGATCACCACCACCGTGACTACCATCACCATACATAGGTAGACATCACCAATGGTCACCAGCCAGCAACCTACTCTGCATAGCTGGTGGTAAGAGATAGTGGGAAGTGCCATCTGATAACATCTGGACACTCCACATTCCTTATGCCTACTTTTGGAAATCCTCTAAACTGCTATCTTATTATAATTATTAAATTTTCAAAAGCAAAATGTCAGGGAGCAAACATTCTTGGGGAAGGGGGATGAGAATCCTGCAGATATATGTGCTCTTTTTGGCTGCTTCCTTTCTTGATTTGCAGCTTCTTAACTTTAAAAAGAAGAAACAAAATCAACTACTTCTTTAGGTCCCAGTCCCATTCAGTCATGCTTCATCTGAGCAGTGTGATTATATCCCATCTTCATGTAGTCAATCAGATTGTGGCATCATACTGGAGTCAACTAGATCTGAGGATGATGCTTCTGACCTCAACTCTAGTAAGCTAATATTTTTGTCATAATTTGCAAATGACCCCTGCGGTCAATACCAACCTCTAATTCTATTTTAAAAAGAGCCCAAATCAAAGCTGACACTGGTAGATTTTTGTTTAAAATGCAACATGCTATTCATCTCACTGTAGTCTTAGCCCTGGGCCAATAATTGTTCAGAAATGAATCTGGAACTGCAGGTAGTTGCAGCTGATAGGGAAGGGTGAAAGCTGGATTGCTTCATGCTTGCATTTGCAATACAAGAAATGGTCTCAACTTGTAACATTGCTGCACTTCTAGCTTGACTCTGATTTATGCTTCTTTATTGCAGTCATAAGCTTTGCAGTGTTTGAATCAGTCCTCACCTTAATTTGAAATAACATCTGACCATATCTGTGCCATGTATCTTTCTTCACTGCGGCACTTCACTACTTATTTCTCTGAGTGTCAGGGTTTGCTGCCCTCTTCTTTGATCACACTTCTTGCTTGAATCATAGAATCACAGAAATGTAGAGTTGGAAGAGACCACAGGGGCCATCTAGTCCAACCCCCTGCCATGCAGGAACACCCTCAAAACACTCCCGACAGATGGCCATCTAGCCTCTGCTTAAAAACCTCCAAAGAAGGAGACTCCACTACACTCTGAGGCAGCATATTCCACTGCCGGATAGCCCTGACCGTCAGGAAGTTCTTCCTGAGGTTCAGGTGGAATCTCCTTTCCTGCAGCTTGAATCCATTGCTCCTTGTCCTCGTCTCTGAAGCAGCAGAAAACAAGCCCACTCCCTCCTCGACATGGCATGCTTTCAAAT
Organism: Iguana delicatissima; assembly: GCA_948472985.1. NCBI lineage: Eukaryota > Metazoa > Chordata > Lepidosauria > Squamata > Iguanidae > Iguana > Iguana delicatissima. Next base: position 812,693 of record CAOKZL010000053.1, read on the forward strand.
ATTTAAACATGGCTATCATATCCCCTCTTAACTTTCTCTTCTGCAGACTAAAAATACCCAGCTCTCTAAGTCTATCCTCATAGGGCATGGCTTCCAGGCCCCTCACCATTTGGGTCGCCCTCCTCTGGACTTGCTCCAACTTGACCATGTCCTTCTTGAATTGGGGTGCCCAGAACTGGACACAGTGTTCAAGATGAGGTCTAACCAAAACAGAGTAGAGTGGTACCAGTACCTCCCTCAATCTAGACACCATACTCCTGTTGATGCAGCCAAGAATTGCATTGGCTTTCTTGGCTGCCGCATCACACTGCTGATTCATGTTCAGCTTGTGGTCTATGAAGACTCCTTAGATCCCTTTCACACGTACTGCTATCCAGCCATGTGTCCCCCATCCTATATTTCTGTATTCCATTTTTTCTACCTAAGTGCAGGATCTTACATTTCTCTCTGTTGAAACTCATTTTTTTTAGCCTTGGCCCAGCTCTCCAATCTGTCCAGGTCCTTTTGAATTTTGATCCTGTCATCAGGCATATTAGCAACCCCTCCCAATTTGGTGTCATCTGCAAATTTGATCAGCGTGCCCTCTATTCCTTCATCCAAGTCATTGATAAAAATATTGAACAGCCCTGGGCCCAGGACAGAACCCTGTGGCACCCTGCTAGTCACTTCTCTCCAGGATGAAAAGCAGCCATTGGTGAGCACTCTTTGGGAAAGGTCAGTCAACCAGTTACAGATCCACCTGACAGTAGCTCTGTCCAGCCCACATTTTACCAGCTTCTTTGCAAGAATGTCATGGTGAACTTTGTCAAAGGCCTTACTGAAATCGAGATATGCTACATCCACAGCATTCCCTTCATCTATCAAACTAATAACTCTATCATAAAAAGAGATAAGATTAAGCCACAGCAAATGTCACTCACCCCTTATGATTATCTTTAGAACCATAACATAGTAACGTGTTAGAGTTGGAAGAGCCATCTCGTTCAGTCACCTGCCATCCAGGAATACACAATTCAAACATTCCTGCAAGATGCGTGTTCATTCTCTTTCTAAAGATCTCCAACAAAGGAGAGTTCCCCAACCTCCAGAGTAAATTGTTCCACAGTCAAACAGCTCTGGCAGTCAAGAAGTTCTTCCTAATGTTTAGACAGAATCTTTTTTCTTGTAGTTTGAATCCGTTGGTTCACGTTGTAGTCTCTGGAGCAGCAGAAAAAAAAGCTTGCTTCATCTTCTACATAACATCACTTCAGGTATTTAAAGATGGCTTTCATGCCACCTCTTAGTTTTCTCTTTTCCAAACTAAACATCTCCAGTTCCTGAAATCTTTCCTCATGAGGCTTACTTTCCTGACCTTTGAACATCTTGGGTCCTTTTTCCAGGATGTTGCCATCCTGCCATAGGGACAGGAGAAGGATGGGACCATGATGACGGTTATGCACGACATCGTTGTGGTTCCATCCTTCTCCTATGGTACGATCCCGGAGGCAGCCGGTGCGGAGGGGAGTGCTCCTGTTGCACTTCCCTCCCAGTGGAGCTGCTTCTGGGATCCTCACAGGACACTGCCAGGAACGGGTGAGGTGTGAAAAGGGCCTTGGTCATCCTACTAGAAGCGAACGGTTCTGTCTCATGATGGCTGAACAACCGGCTCACTGGAAGATATAAAAATGTACCTCTTAGACTGTTGAAATCAGAAACTCTGCTACTCTGCCAGTTGTCTACCAGTGAAGGACATAATGCAAATTCAAATGGCATATACATTTTACTGTTACTATTTGGTTCAGAAAACAATATTTATCATCTATAATCAAAACATTACAAAGTTAACTTCATGCTAAAATTACAAATGAAACTCATTTAAATGAAAATGAAAGTCAAGAGGATTAAATTCAATTAAAATCACTTTGAAGTTACTGTGGAAAAAAAACATTTCAGAGTGATAGAAATCAACAGATTGTTATTGCTTTCATTTTCTTGTGTGCGAAAGATTTCTTTAGCAAAACGGAGCCAAAATTACAGGTAGAGAACAAAAAGTGCAGACAAAGAGAATTTTGTGTCCCCACAAAATACACCCAGATTGAAATTAAAGGGTTTTGATAGATTTGTGTGCGTGGATGGAATCTTTTCTATATGTTTTGTATAGAAGAACCATGGATGTAATCTTCTCAGTTCAGCTTCTATGCCTTTTCCTGGCTGCGACAAAAACAGAGATTCAATTAAAAATGTCTTTTTGTTTCAAAATATATTTTAAGTATACATGATTTCCTTCTCTTTCCCTCCCCCTTTCCTGATGGCATGATCTCAACAGATCAATTAACTTCAATAATCTATGGATTACAAGGCGTATCAAACCTTCAAAGCATTGCAGTGTTAGATCTATTCTCAAAAGTGTTTAAATTATTTTAATAGTTAATAATAAGTGATATGACTCATTTTCTTGACTAAATTAGGATCAGTTGTCATTTGTTCCTTCCCTGTCTGAAACGCTTAATTACAGTGAACAAGCTTCTCAACACCCATTGTACACCTCTGCAGTGTGCCTTGTTTCTGAAGAGAGGGTCACAATTTCAGCGTGTGCCTGGTTGCTTCTTTTCCTCCACTGAGAAAACCCATGTTCTATGAAAAGGACAGGATCGTAGCATAATTTCTGATTTCCCTGGCAACTGTCAAAGCCCATTGAGAAAATGTACAACCACCCTGCAGTGTACTTGTGCACCCATCTTTTATTGTCAATTGAGCTATTGATCAGTTCAAGTTCCAACAGGCAGAGTGCTTAGAAATTCACTGGTGTGTATACATATGTATACCTCACTAGATACCTGCAGATAAAGATGCATTTTGAATCAGTAGGTGACATCCAGTGCTATTTCCCCTTTCCTTGACACCTGATGAGTAAACTCACCTTTCAAGTCTAGAAACTTCATGTCTTCTCCATCCCTGATCATTTTTCTTCTTTCACTAGGAAAGTAGGTGGAAACCTAGCTGTATCCTACACCAGGTTTTCACCATTTTTCTGATTAGCTAAAGATCAAGGGAACTCCTCATTTTATTGATAAGCTCTCCTTGAGCCACCCAATTTGATCTTAATATTCAAAATTATTTGAATGATAAATGAAAATGAGGCAACATTGGAAAATATTCTCAGGAAAGGTTTCAGCCTTTGCGAAAGATGCACATGAGTTTTCTGTACAGAAAAGAATATTTCTGTGAAGGTGCGTTTTTGCAGAGAAAGCCGCATTTTTCTGCACAGTATACAGAAATGCCCTTTTCTGAGCAGGAAACACTACTTTCTGTGGAAAAAAACAGTTTTAAGTTCTGATCCCCAAAGTATCCTTGGAAGCTTCAAAAGAAAAATGGTAAAATTATTCCTTCTTGCTTGTTGGAATTAAATCTGTGAAGATATCCATATTTAAAGCGTGTGCACACATGCGCGCATGCACACAGTGTTCATCAACTAACACCAGAAGACTGAAGATGCATGTTATAGCCATCAAGAAGGTGTGTAAGCAGCTCTGGAGAAAAAGCTGCTCGTTGTTGTGTATGACTGCGTTGCTCTGGGGTTGCAGTAAATGGACATCTTTTCACTGGAATATACCTTTCATACCTAGAAAGTTGAGAAGGAAGGAACTTATTTATTTATTTATTTATTTATTCAGTATCCCACCTTTCTGCCAGTTAGGGACAGATGAAATTGCCCTACACTGACCACAGGCTGTGTGAACTCAACAGGCTAGAATCAATCCTCATTGGCTGGGTGGCTAGGGCTGATGAAAGTTCAATTCAGCAACACCTTGAAATCTACAGCTTGCCCATTTCTGATCTAAGCTGACTATTACAGATTTTCCAGTCTTTCATACAAGGTTTTTCCAACCATCCTTGAAAGCATATGGGATTAAACCGAGGAACTTCCACCTGCATAGCATATGGTCTACCCTGGAAGTATAATTCTTTGAGTATGGATTGTTTGAACATTTGTAAAGCATTCTGGTTGTGGTAATAACTTCAGAAGATCATTTGCAGTCATTTGGTGCTGTTGGTAGCCAACAATTTAACATCACAGCCTTTGTTTCTATATCAAGCATATACAAGATGTTATGTCTGAAGTCCAGTTCAGCCTGCCATCCATGTGTTGGGACTCTCTGGGGATAGCATCCCGTAGACTAATTCAGAGTAATACAATTTGCTCTCCCCTAAGTTAAATGCTGCAGGTAAAAGAATGGTACCTGGGAAGGCTCATAGATGGTAGCTTCCACATCAGTGAGGTGGTGAATCTAATCTGTGTTTTCATCCAATTTTTTTTTTCCTGAACTCTATCCTAAAATAAATTCACAGCTCCTTTAAATTCCTAAAATTTAGACTGACTCTCATGCTTCACACACATGGAAGCCACCAACTTCTGTTGCATAGTCCCTGAATGGTTTTCATCCCAGACCATTTAGGCTTCTCAAAGTCAGACAATCACTTCATTGAGCCCATAAGCCAAAGAGCAGTCAGAATTGCTGAAATAGTTCTAGAGTAATATGATCTGGGTGTGTCATCTCAGACAGACACTGTGAATGATGTATTCTGGTTCAACTGACACTTTCAAACAGTTTTGAAAGGTATCCATACATGCAGGTTGCTATAGTGAACCAACCAGAAGATGACAAGGGCATGCCATCTAGACTTCCTCTGCCTTCACCTATCCCTGTCTCAAATCAGAGAAACACAGAAGGTTTAGAAGTGATCTGGAATGAGCAGTGTGAGGGGAAAGGGTGAGACTAACTAGATGACTGAGAAACCCCAAGGCAGTGGCAGCTCTAGCTTTTGTACACCTCCCTACCAAAAAGTCCTCTTCCAAAGGTGTCCCCAAGCTTTGGTCATTGGGAGCAAAGAGCAGGTCAAATGTCACTTGGAACAATATGTTCAGTTCTAGACACTACAGTTCTAAAAGGATATGGACAGGGTGGAACATAGTCAGAGAAGGGTAACCCAGATGGTATAACCTCTGGCAACCAAGCCCTATGAGGAATGGCTTAGGGAGCCGGGTACGTTTAACTGGAGAAGAGAAGATTGAGAGGTGACATGATAGCCATGTTTAAATATATGAGGAGATGTTATGCAGAAGATGGCACAAACTTGTTTTCTGCTGCTCCAGAGATTAGAACAGCAACCATTGAAATCAAAGTACAAGAAAAGAGGTTCCACCTAAACTTTAGGAAGAACTTCTTGGCCATAACAGCTGTTTGACAGTACCTCCCATGGGAGTTGGTGGACTCTCCCTCTTTGGAGGTCTTCAAAAAGATGTTGGATGGCCATCATTCCGAAGTGCTTTAATTGTAGCGGGAGGCAGGAGGGTTGAACTCAATGGCCTTTGCAGTCCCTTCCAACTTGGTGATTCTATGTCTCCCACGTCCTTTGAGAAATAGTCCCTGCAGGTTCCTCCTGGATCTCAGGTGGCACAGCACTGTTAAGATGTTAGGAGCTTGTTTTTCCTACAAACTCTGTGAACTTTGCAAACACACTGCGTGAACTTCTCACATTCTGCTGTTGCACTCATTTTCTAAGTATTAATTTGGTTTTTACTGCACTTTGGAAAGCGTTTGAATATTTATAAATGTAAGTATTTATTTTCCTAGTAAAATTAAAGCCCTATTGTCTTGCAACTAGCTGTACTTGTTCTGACACTCCAGAAACAAAACCTTCTCAAGTATGATAACCTTTATTTATAGATGGCAATAAGCATATTTAGCAATTTTATTATTCATGACCCTTGCACTAAATATCATAATCAGAATACAGATGTGTGGGATAATTTCCATGTGCAAGTCACTGTAGTAATTCTTATACCAGAAAAATAGCACTGGATTTAGAGACATAATATGCCCCTATGTAATAAATGTGTTGTGGAAGAAACAAAGGGGGCTAGAAAATGGGCTAGGAGAGGTCCTACTTTAATAACCAACTTCATAAATATATGGCTACCCCTAAATGCAAAGCAATTCTGTTTGAGAGCGGCACCTTTTGTTTGCTGCTTCTTGCTTAGATTTCCTTTTGCATACACAGAATCTTTATTTATTGCACAGAGAAAATAAGCTGTGTCTTGTGTATGCATTTATTCCATATAAATGCAATTTGAACCATCCTTTATCACTTAAAAAGAAAAAAAAATCATCTTAGTTCTGCCTTTGCTTTGGTGCATACAGAAGTTGGGTATAATCAAGTGAATATCATTTTCAGTTTTTGCTCACTGATAAACCAAACAAGAAGCACTTACACCAGGCATATCAGTCTTGGGATGCTTGAGGAATTAGATCTGTGCAAATTCTAGTGCTCACTGTCCTGATGTATGCCTCCCATTCTGGTGCAGGGCACCCATGATTTCCCACCACCCTCATTCTGGATTAACAGTGACCTCTGTATCTGTTGGGAGCCATTGCCCTACTCTTTTTGCATTGTCATCTTGCAAGGATGCCTTGTCCCACAAAATGCTGTACTATTGTACATCAGAATACATGCACAATGGCCACACTGCTGGCTCCACTTCTGCAAAGGTCCCAATGGTGTGATATGACACTGTATGTGCCCTCTTCTGGTGCAATCTCTTCATGTAGAAATATGAGGTCGCACAAAGCATCCCATCCCATTATAGCCAATGGATGTGATGGGCACGCACCCATGTGGCTGCAGGGGTATGCCTGTTGCATCCATTGACTACAATAGGATGCAACACACACATTTTTTTTTTACGTAGAGGATCCTGGAATGGAACCCCCACAAATATGGTGGGTGCATTATATACTCCCTTCCTGAGAATACTACCATTGTGAAATGCTTGCACAATTATTCCTTGGTTTGCAATGTTGTAAATTCCCAATAGGATGCCCGCCTGTATTTGCAACGCAGCACTGGGGAGAAAATATTTAGAAATATGGATCTGAGAACAAATGCATTTATTAATGAATGCAAATGTGAATTTTATGGTAGATAACAACAGCCTCCGACACCATTCAGTGTAGAACTGGGGCAGAACCAGAGCTTAAACCCAGCCCTTTGAGTCCCGTTTTGTGAAAAGGTGAGATATAAATCAAATAAATAGACATGACCTTGGACTACAACCCTCAGAATTCCCCCTTCCAGCAGGGCTTATGATCAAGCTGGGTGAGGGACTGTAGCAGCTGCAACCAAAAAAGGAAACATTTGCAAGTTCTGGTCAAAATGAACTGGGTGAATGCAAGTGATACAAACTGCAGGAAGACTAGTGTGACCATCTGTACATGGACTTCATCACTCTTCCTACTTGTGTAAAAGAAGGAATTTCAGTTCCTGTTGTTTTTCTCATGGCATTTTTATTTATTTATTTTGACATTTATAAACCGCTTCCGTCGGAAAACTTCAGAGCAGGGAAGAATTAAAGCAACGAAATGAAATAATAAAAAACCAAACCAAACCTTTGTGAATTATAAGAGAAAGACAGGCTGTTAAAGGGAGAGTAGCTCCTGTAGATATTTAGGGCCTTCCTTCTATTGTCTTTTACTCTTTTCCCATGCTCCTCTTTTCTCTTTCTTTTTCTCCCCATGAGAAAATTAACATTTACCCACTCTACTTGGTAACAAGTCACACAGGTGATTAATAGTTTAAATGGTCACATCATTTCTCTGCCGGCTGTTCAGAGCCTTTAAAAAGTGATGGCTAAGACATCACACCTTATAGACTTGGGTGTTACATGAACAAAAGCTACATTCAAGTGTGTATGAAATAAAAAAGTTTAAAATTACATTATTGTTATTATTTTTTAAATGCACTGTGGATTTTGAGATTTCTCAGATTGGTGCTTAGTGAATTTGTGGCATTAAGTTAGGTTTTTCATGCATCTGTCTGCAGTAGAACCTCTTATTAAGCATATTGTAAAAAAAAAATCTTTTTTTCTGAAAATACTATCATCAAGTATTTATAACTATAGCACCAAAGATCAGAGGAAGATATTGTTTAAAATACATGCAACATGAAACTGGTCAGAAATAATCGACATCAATCAGTGTCAGGATAAAAAGTGATTTGAAACTAGAAGGGGGGAGGTCTTTTTTCTTTCTTTTCATTTTATTTTTGACTGACATGTGATGCATATTCTTACCTTGACAATCTTACATGCTGTCTCCACATTGTCATAAATAAAAGAACTGTACCAAGGCTGGAAGGGAGGGAAAAAAGTACATATTGAAACTATTTGTAGAAGACCAATGGAACAATCTACCTGCACATTCAGATTGCTGTAATGTTGACGTTCCCGAACCACACAATTCTCATACTAACAGGGCTGTCTGAGGACATTTTTTGCTCCTTTGGTTGTTCCTTGGCCACTATTCTTTTAGTTCAAAAATGATTCTCCCCCACAGAAGCCACTGGGAAGTGATTCATCTATGGCTTTTCCAAAGCTGCTACAGATTACCAGACAATGTAGAGGGATGGAGTCTGATGGCCAGAGCTGAGATCCCACAACAGGGTTGCACAGTTTAAACCTCTATATGCAGAGTTATGTGTTAGTTGTGCTATGTAAATCCTGTGCGGAATGGCAGAGTTTTGTAAGCAAGTGCACAAACAAATGGGCAATCAGATGCGCAACCAAACACACAACTGAGTGTACAACCAAGTGTGCAAAACCAAAGGTGCAACTGAAGGAGCACTACCACCCATTAAAGCAGGGAAAACAGATAAGTGTTGGCTGAGAATGCATGTGCGCATGTCACAGCACAACATGAGCAAGGGTACTCCCATAATTTTGAACTGAATGTAGACATGGTATATTGGACAGTAATGTTTAGCCACTTCTAAGAGAATTTAGGAGAATTTACACAAGCGTAATTTAAAACAAGAAAAATGATTTAAACAGACATGTTAAACAAACTGAAAAGCTAAAAACAGATTAAGGAGGTTAAAGTAATGTGTATAAACTGAGTGTATAAATATTTTGGAGAGAATCAGTAAGCTCTCAAAGACTATAGTGAGTAGCTATGTTTTTATTTGACACTAAATAAAGCCAGTATTGCCTCTAGTCAGGTTGCCAAGGAGAAGGCATTCCACAATTGGGGTGCCAGGGCTGAGAAATCCCTCTTCCATGTCCATGACCTCCCTGATGGGACAGACAGGCAAGTTGAAGGAGAGGTGCTCCTTCAAATGTCAAGGTCCCAAGCCATTTAGGGCTTTAAATTTTATCAGAAGCACTTTGAGTTCAGACCGGAAGTATATTGGCAGGCAGTGTACTTCTTTTAAGACTAACATTATATGATATCTGTAAGGTATTCCAGTCAGCAACCAAGTGACTGTGTTTTACACTAGCTGTATCTTCTGATATTCTTCAAGGGGAAGTTCCATATGGATCTCATTGCAGTAGTCTGATCTCATTGCAGTAGTCTGATCATTTAGGTAGATTTTCCAAAAATGCACATTTTAGGATATTTTTCTTCTAAAATGTGCTGTCTTATATGTATAGTTGAGCTTTTGGGAGTCCAAAGAGTAATTAGGTTCTGATCCACATATTATTCCAGGAAGTAAAAAATTCAGTTGATTTCTCCATCCCTTAATATCAACACTCCTCATCTGTAAGCTGTGAGCGGCATATACCACAATTGCAATTCAAATATATCCCTATTGCAGTGTTGCATGTTTACGCTTCCTACATAGTGCTTTCAAGACATGACTGGCCTTTAATTCTTTGCCAAGTGACATTATAACAATGGTTGCTCTGTATGGAAATTCAAAAAAATGAATGGCATCACCAACTTTGATCTCTTAGATTTTTTTTAACTTTCTGTAGCTCCCTGCCCATCATCATTCTTGGCGGGGGGGGGGGAGAACCTACTTCCTACACAAACACACACACACACACATACACACACACAACAAACCTACCTGTAAGCATGAGAATGTTGGGGGTTTTTTAGAACCTTGCCATATTGTTATGTCACTGACATTTTTCAAATTTTTGCTTATTGCTTCCAAAATGGACTGTGTGGTTTTTCGAACCCTACCGTCAAGCTGCGTTTTGTGGGAATATTAAAATTAGAAATCGTTATCTGTGTTTGTTCTCTAAACCTTGGTAAAAAAATAAAACCGTTTAGGATCTTCTGTTTTCCTGTCCCACGAGGTGTGTGCTATAGAGCAGCAAGTTAAAGGTGACTTTTAAGTATCCACTGGGTGCACAAACGAGACATGAATACCCAGAAATAAATGAAGAGAATGATTGGATAAAATACATAACATTTTACCCCCACTGAGACATAAAAGGTAATCTTTCATGTGAAATCTTCAAGAAATCTTTCTTCGGGACCAGGTGCAGGTCTGAGCAGAGCACAGTTAAAGAAGTATGCCATGTCCTATTGAAACAAATATATCTCCTCTTCTCATTCTTATATATACACACTTATTATCTAGCATACTCTTGCCTTCTGCAATACAAAAACATGTTGATTACCAATACTATGTATGAAAGAAGCTTATGGTAGACTAGTATATTTATTCTTAGAATTTATAAGAATAAAGATACTAGTCTACTATACTTAGAATTCATGTAACCACTAGGGTTGGAAAGAGTATTAAAAACCATGGCCAAAAATGTGTTTTTCAAGCATCAAGAAACCCTGATGAAAGGAATCCAGATCTGATGAGAATCTTTGCAGTTTGGGACTTAGACACTGAAAAAAAATTGCATTTGATTGTTTTGCTTACAAGACAGCACTTTATGTACAGGAAACAGCTTTTTTCTGCCCAGAAACTGCCATTTTCTGACCACTAAAATCTTGTTTTCTATGCATAAAAAGCTTTAAAAAATGCTGCAATTTGTATCTTATTCTGTACAACCTTCATGTGTAGTTAATTTGCACAGAAAACAACATTTTCTCCACAGAAAATAAAACAGAAAATGCTGTTTCCGTGTTGAAAATGCTATATTCTGTGCAAAACAATTACATCTGAATTTTGTTCTGAATAAGGAGTTGCAAATATACTTTGAAAACTGAGTTGTTTTCGAAGACTTTCTTGCAAAAGGAAGAAAATTACTAAAATTTGTTGTTGCTTCCAAAAGGAAGAAAATTAGTGAAGAATGACATCCATAGCATTAACTAAAACATCATCTATCCATCATCATCTATCCATCTTGAGTCTCATTTTTAGGTAATTGGCAGGATTTCAAATAAATGAATGGATGCTTGAATGAACTGGGTCAAAGGGCCTTTCCACACTACACGGTTATAATGCTATTATTCCACTTTTAATTCTAGTGTTTGCTGTTTACTGAGGCCCTCCCTAAACTGCAAACCCCAGGATTCCAGAGGATGTTGAAAGTGGAATAATAGCACTGTAACAAGTCTGCATCAACATTCTTTACAGTCCCTCAGATCTGAGGGTATCATCTTTGGTACCTTTGTTGTGGCTTCTTAGAATTTTTTTTTAAAATCCTAAGAATGGCTCAGGAAATAATGTCAAGCCACATAAATAATATTTTGTGTAGTTCAAGTTATACATGTTTGTCTGTGTGTGTTCCTTCAAGTCCCCTGTTGACTTAGGACCTTTCCGCACGTGGATGTTGCAACGGACCAAGGTGTCCTGGCACAGAGGTTGTCTGCACCTTGGATCGGACTAGGTGAGGACTGTTTAACTTAATTCCTCACCTTAGTCCGATTCAAACCACCCCCAAGTGGTCCTCCAGCACGCTAAGGAAAGACCGGAAAAATCCGGTCTTTCAATTTCCTGGAATGTGCCATTGCGTTCCTGCTTACCTGTGCAGTTGCGCAGGCTCGCACCAATGTGAGCCTGCAATCAGTGGAGGGCAGGCTGTGGCCGTGGCCAGTGTCAGCGGTTGGACTGCACCCACGAAGCTGCCATTTTCAGCCGGAAGCCACAGAAAGCCGCCATTTCAGCCGGAGCAGTGCGGATCTAAAGACCTTGCACTGCTCCGGTTCGCCCTGGACTAATGGAGGAGCCCTGCGGAAGGGCCTTACTTCAGACCCAAGAAGAACTGGTAAGTAAAGCCACGGAGCGATTCACTCGCCTTGTGCGGAAAGGGCCTTATATTGACCCTATGAGTTTCACCGGGTTTTCTTAGGCAAGGCATACTCAGAGGTGGTTTTGCCAATACTTTCCTCTGAAACATAGCTTATTGCACCTGGCATTTATTGTAGTCTATCATCCAAATACTGAACAGAGCGGACTCTGCTTAGTTTCCAAGATCAGATGGGAACTGGTACATTTAAGGGTATTTAGCTGTCTGTAATTTAGTGGCTAGGAGACTAACTGAAGGTACTGTGTGAGGAAGAATACAGAGTATATGTGAAAGGAAGCTATAATCCTAAACACACCATTGGCCCAAAGAGAGCAACACTGATTTCTTCCAAACGGGTAAATGTCTCAAGACATTGTGATAATTCTTTCTGTAATTCTCATTATATCTTTATAAATACCCAAACTACATTCTTCTAGAGTTTTTCCTAGCAAATCCTGGTACCAACTGCAACATTTTATTTTCTCACCTGCAAGTGAGAAATTCTGAGATGCATAAAAACAAAATTCTGAAACTTATTGGAACAAAAATATCTCCTCTTCTCCTCCTTTCTTTTATTTTTTTTCTTAGAATTATTGTGCTACAGTGTATTGGTGAAATTACACTTTTGCACTATAACATGGCTGCCATTATTTTAGTTAGCCCTTAGACTAGACTCATTCAACCCACCATTAAATGGTGAGTCAGCATATAGTTAAATCTTATTTATTTGGTTGATTTGATCTAGTCAGGACTAATAACAGGATTTAGGCCTATAACTCTTAAGTTTTTTTTTTTTTTAAGAAGGGAAAATATTAACCCTTCAAATAGTGTTGCCAGTTTTTCGAAACAGCAACTGGGGACAGTCAAAATTCATGACATGCAGGGTTAGTAACTATGCACAGGTTTGTGTTCTACCTGAATACCTGAAAGAAAGCATTGACTTCAGTTAGCTTAGCCATTTGTTTCTCTGTAAAATTAATATATTATCTCCTTTCAGAAATTACACGAGGGACATATTTTTTGCTTTTATGAAGACCCATATGCAAATTGCAGAATTTTTTGGCATTTCATTCAATCTACATAAAACGAGAAGCTTACCAGCCCTCAAAGAGGAGATATTCCTTTAAATATACCAACTAGCCCTATAAGGGACAAGCTTTCCAGCCCTCAAATAAAAGATGTCCCTTATAATAAAGAACCCCTGGCAGCCCTTCCTTCAAATTATAAGATCACGTCAACAAATCCTGTCCTCTATAGACAAAAGAAAAACTTGGGAAGAAGCTCAGCACAGCTTCAAGAGTAGACACAGAGGTGACACTGAAATTCAAGGAGTTATATCATGAGAACTCTTGCTTCTTTAGATGGGTCTGGAAGAGCCCATTGTCCCTTCACTGATCTGCATCAGTTCTTCTGAGTTTCAGGTCAAAGTTTTTTTCCTAGCACTACCTGAGGGTTCTAGGACTTTGGACTTTGGCCTGCAAATCACATGCTCTGCCTCTCCTCCTTCTCCGGTTCCTACACTTCACGTAACTGTATGGGCCCAGGAGGAGAGGAGTTGATTGTCTGAGGAAGAACATTTTCTTCTCTTTTGGTCCCACCTGCAAACATCCTCCCGGGGGAGTGATGCTGCTGTTATTAATTACTGAACTTGATTAACAGTAGTTGACTATGGAAAAAACACCTGCATCATATCACTACATGCACAGAGGTTACCATTAAAAAGTCACTCTAGGCTGGCTGCAGAGATCACAATGAAACATCGGCTCTAAGAATAGCCTCCAAACAGCTAATTTGCTTTTCTCCCCCCTTTCACATTTCAGAGATGGCATTGTGATAGTCAAAGACAAGGACACATCAGCAACATTTATCTTTCATTGTGACATCTTCAATTTCCTCACTTTTAAAAGCAACATTAAGCATCTTTTTAACTCCAGCTTTTATTAGGGATGCTAGAGTATTGTTGTTCCTTGCACCCAGCCTGCTTCCTTGCCTATTCATGCTCCTTCACATAATTTTGTGATACATTTTCTAGGACTGCATTAGCTCAAGCCAGCTTCAACATTCTTCTCCTTGCTTCTGGGCAGAACATTAGGGGTGCCATTTTGCTGAATTTGTTCAGGGGTTGTTGGATGAACTACCCAACAGTTTCTTCATGGCAAATTTAACCATTAGTAGTGGCAACAGTATGGCAAATAAAAGTAACTACAACCACTGCACTGGAAGTCTGCAAATAATTTTTAAACTTCTGGGTTGCCGTAGTCTATTGATCCAGGGCATCATGGGAATAAAACTGGAGCTGCCCATAAAGACAATTAGGGACAGAATAGAGAAAATTCTGCAACATAGATCACTGATGTCCTATATCACTTACTTATTTATGAATGTGTGACTAGTTATAAATGCATAACTAAGTAACGTCTTCTGGCTCAGCCCCAAACCTGCCTTAACAGCCAGCAGCCACATCAAGTGATGGATGTCGAACAGACTGGTGATCAGGGTGGTGGAGGATGATGTTTCCAGCCCTCTTCTGACAGTGACAAGTTTGCCATGAGAAATTGCAATAGGGTTCTGCTGCTGATTGCCATAGCTTCCTCATTGGCAAGAGGGGACTGGAAACATCAGCCATGATTGGGAATACATAGTAATACTGAATATGGAGCAGCTACAGATCTGTAACTTTAGTTACAAACCCATAACTGCAATACAAGATCCCAGTTGATGTCTTTTTTTTCTAGAGGTGGAATGAAAGGAAAAAAAAGTTTTTTGAAGTTATCTCAGAAAAATTTGTCCTGAGAAGTTTTGCCTCAGCTCAAGGAACTTCCAGGACTCAGTATTCTTCAGGGGAAAAATGTATCTGTGTGACATGGGGCCAGGCAGTTGGTGACCCCTCTGATGTTGTTGGTCTATGTCTGACATTCTCCTAGTGATATCTGCATGCATAAGCCACATGGCACATGCAGGGCAAATTATTTGCCATGGCAAGACAGATGTATTCCATTGACATTGTTGGAAGCAGAATTATGCATACAGCAACATTACACATTTTCTTTATGCACTGTGCATTGCACATTGTGGTTTCCCATTATAATGGCACCCAGTCATTGACATGTGTTGTACAGTGTTGCTATTCTATTAGGGATTGTGGAGGGCTGATGCATCTCGCCATGTGAATATTTACACTATGCTAAGGGCATGGTGGGATGCAGCCAGTAATTCCTATCATTTGTCACCATTCACCAGACTGGCTAAGACTACTGGGGGTTGCAGACTGACCACAAAGAGCCAGGTATTACCTTCCCTGTCGTGTGCAGCTACTCTGTGCCTCTCAAGAAAATACACATATACTCTCCATGATGTTTAATGGAACACAAGAGGCTAGTTAACAACTGTTGCTGGGGGCAATCATCTACATTACTCATCTGGTTATATAGTAGAACACCATAGTTCATTACTCTCCATGCTTGATGGCCATTGGTCGCTTCTCCAGGTTCACGCCCCCAACTTCTAGGTTGTTTTCTTTTGTTGAAATAGCCCCCCCATTAGTCACTTTGATCCTTTGAATTTCCTGTCCTGTCCTTTGATATTCTTACTACATTCCCTACCCTAGTAACCTGCAGTCTAATCCTAGTAAATCACCTGTTGATTGCTGTCCTCGAACACAAACAACATTTCTTAGCTAGGCTAGCTAAATGCCCCATCTGGTAAACAATGTCAACCATTTGGTAACACCTTGTGTTTCTAAGAACTTTCCCATTCATCCCTGTCATACGTGGCACATCCTGCCTACATACCCATTTCCCACATCCTACATACAATCCCATGGTATGGAGAGAACATGACATGACATTCCCCTTGTATAAGCCCATTTCACTCAACAGTGACTAGTTTCTTTATCAAGTTTTTTAAACCCTCCCTGATCCAAAGAAGAAAAGCTCTCTTTTTGTGAAACCACACTTTGTTTTCAATAATCCTATATGTCAGAAAGATATTATTGCTAGCTTTCTCTTTTCAGCAGTGAATTCCCATCAAGACCAAGTCAAGAATTTCTGTGGGACACACTGTTCTCTCTTCATACACCCCTAATGTTGTGTAGCTATTTTGGGCAAGCATTTGAATAAAGGCCAATTTAACTAAAGAGCAAATCCACTCCACCAGATGATGGCAAAAGGGCAGAGCTTGGGAGAAAGGTACAAGAAAGATGCAAGGCATTCAATTTCCCCCCCTTTGTACGTTTTAATAAAAGAAATTATCTCGCTGCTTAAAGTGACATTGTAAAAGATGTATGTATTGTGGCTTTAAAAAAAAACACAATTAGATAACAACCTTGTCAAGTACTTATATTCTTTGCTGACAGCCTTGAATGCAGTCACAATAACAGCATAGCTATTTCAGCATATTCTCTATTCTGTTGCCATTGGCAGAGTCAGCCATTTTATAAAAATGTTACTGTTTACCACTTTAATCATCAATCTCGATCTAGTCAAAACAAGAAGCTGAAAGGAGTAGTAAATTATACTTGGTGTAGGTGTAGCATGGATGAGTATTAACTGTTTTCTAAAATTCATGGGAAATAGTTGTGTATCTCTTCACCCCTGTCTACATGAGAAATTCTGCATGAAGTAGGATCAAGAACCTGGACATTCTCTGTTTACAAGGTGCTTTTTGCATAACCTCAAGGTAGAGACGTATCTGTTGTATTTCAGCAAGAGAACAGGTTCAAGTCTTAATTCTTCCCATTTCCCCCCTCCCTCTCCCCAAGATCAAAGCTGAAATCTGTTGGTAATCTCTACAACTGTAAACCCTTCAGCTGTTGAATGCTATATCAGCCCTTAGGGAAATACCACTGATTCAGTAGGCCTACTCTACTTGGGATACGAGCAGGATCCAGGCAAGAATCACAAGATACACAGTCCGTGGCCATTGTCAGCTTACCTCTTTTACACTTGTTAAAGTTGAAGGAAGAGAAGTTTTTCTCTTAAAAAATAATTTTGGCTTACTTAGGCTATTTGCACACTACACTGCTGTAGTACTATTATTCCACTTTCAACATCCTATGGAATCCTGGGATTGGAAGTTTAGGGAGGAGCATTTAGAATTCTCATCAAGGGAGCTCTTTGGCCTCAGTAAACTACAAGTTCCATAATTCCATAGGATGTTGAAAATGGAATAATAGCATTATAAAAGTGTAGGGCGGAAATGGCCTTAGGCTGCAATCCTGAACACAAGGGTGGGCAGCTCCAGAAACTCTGCCCAGGACCTCCCCACAGATTGCTGAAGATTGCTGAAAACTGCCAACAAAATAGAAACTGATGCTAAGCCCAGCTTTCAAAAATTGTGGGTTTTTTTTTTTCAAAAAAAAAAAGTTTAATCATGCAGGGAGGGCCAATTTATCCTTTTGAGTACGGTCAGAAAAAGGGCAGTCTGGAAATGCAAAAGCAGCCTAGAAGCAGCATTTAGCCTGGCCCTATCATATGCTCTAAAATAGGAATAAGTCCCACTCAACTTAGTAGGAATTCTTTCTGAGTAAACATTGCATGCAGATACAGGCATGCTTGTAGGGCTAGCTCCCTGAAACCAATGAAACTTACAGAGCTTAAGTCCCATTTATTTCAATGACTCCTCTCTAGTATTATTGCATCTGGATCCAACCTATATATGAATCACACTGCAAGAGATTGGGCGAGAGTTTATATTCTGAAAAATGACACATACCAGCTCAGGGGTTCCTGAAGCAGATATCTTTTCTCTGAAAGCACTTCTTCCTAATCCCAGAAGGGTGGTCACCTATTGTATTCATTCTACTATGAGGTAAATAGATTTTGTACATCCTCGGACGCATTCTTCTTTATTGTTGAGCACTATATCACAAAGGCAAAAGGCAAACTGAATGTTAAAAGATTTAATATCGTACACGTTTTCTGGGAATGGACAAAGTCATAATGTAGACTGTTTGTGACTATCATGTTGAGATAGGTTTCTGGAGGACATTGTATTCAAGACATTGGAAATACAGTTGGTGCAGAAGGGAAGAGGGTAAAAGCCATTGCTCTTAGAAGCAGTCTGTATTGTATGCTTCCATTTTAGTTTTTCATTCAAGATTATTTTTAAAAGCATTGCTAAGTTTGAGAAATAATGCTGGGTTGAATTCTGACCTTTAAAATAATGTTGCTGTTTATATTACTATTGAACATTTGCAACTGGGCTGTTGTGCTTTAAAAACTTTGAATACTGTACACTGTGAGCAAATACATTTGTTGCCCTGACTGAATGAATTCAATAATCAAGATTTAGCTTTTTATTTTTCTACGAAACAAGGCAGCAAATTTAGATCACTTTAATCACATGTTAAAATGATGGCCACTACCAAGGGACTAGATTTGGGAAACCATGGAAGGATAAAAGATTTTTAATGAGATTCTATAAATATTAACAAAGAATATTTGTCTTGCCAGTCTCTGTCCTAAGAAATTAGCTAATTATAAATACGTCCATCCATCTACCTCTCTATGGATCCTTTTGCTTGGCCAGAAATAAGCTTATATTGGCTGAACAAGGGGGCATTCTGAAGCCATTTTCTGGATATGTTCACTTACAAAGCACTCTAGGGTTAGAATCCTGTTGGTGCAACACACTAAGGTTTGCACTTTTTCCAGGGCTGTGCAGTAGGGTAGAAGGAGGTAGACAGCTGGCTCTAAGCAGCCTGTTTTTCCAGTGCTGTAGTTCCTTGCTGGAGTACTTATGCCTAGTGTAGTTACTCCAGTACGGTGTTCCAGCAGAATTCTGATTTGGAACTGACACTCCAATGATGTGTGGTATTCTTATCATCTGAAAACAAAACCCTGGTGATGTTTTAGTTTTGCAATATTATAACTCATTGGCATCAATGGGATAAGGTTCCACCATCACACACACACCAGATGAACCACAGGCTGCCATTAGCATTGTTGGTTGTGGTTCTCTCTAAACATTTGTTGGTGCCGATTGCAGATTTTACAGCCAGGTTGCAAAATCTTGTGTGAAAATGCTTCTGAGGTGGAAAACCAGAAAGCATGGATAAACTTCAACAGTCCGTAACATCTGAACACCTCTTGATCTGTGACTGCCACATTTCAAAAAACCCCCAGACTTCAACCCTTAGAGATAATATCAAATGGGTGCATTTGCACATGAAGAAGGAGGATGAAAACATTTCTGTAATTCATCTTAATATGACCATTCATAAGGTCAACAAGATTCTACATATGCTCTATTTGTGATCTAATGAATCAAACGCATCTCCCTCCTATAAACGAAGGCATCTGTTCTTTCAATGCCTATTTTAAAGCATTAATTGCTCTTCATAGGGCTGTGAAGCAAATACTTGGGGAGAATGGCATTTCAAACTCTTCGTTATTTCTTGAGAGAAAGACATACTTTAGGGCCATGTGAAAGATTTTTTTTTTTTTGCATTCAAAGTGAAACCCAGTGCATTTTAGGCAACTTGCCAACTTCATTTGGGTGTGAAAATGTCTGGCATTTGGCTAGAGTTTTAGTTGCAGTTGGGTACACTGCTGTGAATTGGCTTTTCTGCCTGGTGAATAAACAATGTGATAAAATAGATGGGAGGCTAGTACTCAGTGATCCCATCACCATCAAAGGTCTTGCTTTTCTTCCCTTTTATGACAGAATCCTTCTTCCATGGGATGCAAGGATAACGGTGGCATTCTCTCAGGTTACCATCATGTCTGTGCATGATTAAGTTGTTGTTCAGTGCATTAAAACTTCAGTCATTACTCAAAATGGAAGAATGTTATCTGCAATGTAGATTGCAAACATCTAGAGCAGAGGTAGGAATAGTTATAACTGGAGAACTTAAAATGGCAGTGAAACCTGAACAAAAGCAAATCGTAGTTGGCATCGGACACATTTCTGTGTTCTGCAACTTCATTCTTTAGCTCTGACCCCTTATATCATCATGATGTTTGTGGCTAGTCACAGGTAATTGATTTCAAGGGGCCTTGTTCCCAAATCCGGGAGCATAAGCCGTTGTTGTGCGCCTTGAAGTTATTTCCAACTTAAGGTGACCCTAAGGCAATGTCACAGTGTTTTAGCAATAGCAATAGCGTGTGTATTTCTATACATCTTATCAGCTAAGTGCTCTCTAAGCAATTTACAATGTGTTAGCTAATTGCCCCCAACAAGCTGGGTACTCATTTTACTGACTACAGAAGGATGGAAGGCTGAGTCAACCTGGAGCCCAGCAGGATTGAACTCATAACCTTGTGGTTGCAGTACCGGCATTTAACCACTGCGCCACCAGGGCTCTCTGGGGCAGAGAACATGTTATGTGTCCAAGGTCCATATTACTTGTGTTGGAATATAGCTTGGAATAGCTGTTTCCCATGGCTCTTTGTACCTGGGATACTACTGTGTAGCATTCTAGCTTCCAAGCAGAGGTGGGGCAAAGCCCTTCAGAAAGAGGAAGATATGGGGAGAAATCCTCCTGCTACCAAAATTATTATACCTGTTCTGTTCTTGATAGAGCAAGCATAATAATTTTTCAGACATTGGGGAATAGAAGGAGGAACAGGTGACAATGATGATGGGCAAAGGTAAGACAAGTCCTGGTTTCACACTGGAAGGATTTTGTGATCTGACTTCCCCCATATGGATAATCTCCAATACTATTTGGTCTTCTGGCTGTTTGGTTGCCACTCTTCTGGACACCAAAAGATACTCTAGAAAAATCTGATATTGTCACAACATCCTGTGTTTGTTTGCACAATATCTAATTTCCTGCAATTTTCTCTCATATCTCCCATGTGGTGTGTTGCTTAAGTGCTGTACTAACAGTAGGGGAAGTTCCCATACTGGCTTGTCAGGAATTAGCTTTTTGTCATTTGCCATAACATACACATTGTAAAAGTGAAAAGAACGAATTTTGGATGTTCTTTAGAGTGCTCCATTTTCTTTTGATAAAAAGAGCTTGAACTATCCAAACAAAATTATATTAAAGGGAAATTAGAACTTCTTGAAAGGGCGTAGAAAAAAATCTAAATTTAAATTATGGTGGCATTGATCTGTAGAAGGACAAGCAGATGTCTATATTATGGGGAGAACAATAATGTATGTGTGTGTTTATTTATTTACTTATGTTGGCTGTAATCCTCTGTTACGGTCTTTGTTGTCACATAATCTATGCTTATTATGTAGTTGAGGCACTAATAAATCCTGTTAATATTGAGCATGACTGAAATACCAGTCTACCCTTTGTCTCCCAGGTAGAGTCATGGAGCTGAAATTGGGCCCTGAATGAGGTTAGGAAGGAGTCACACACACATACACACAATGACTATTGGCCAAGAGGGAATGCCTTTTCAGCCCCTGCTGTTGGCTTGGCTGCAACAGATGGACAAAGCTTTATTGAAACATCAGGGTTTTTATAGAGCTTCCAAAGAGAGAGAAAATGCATGAGACAGTTTATGTTGAACATAAATTGTGAGACAGAGGAACAGCGAACGGACCATTCTAACATTCTAACATAGGCGTAATTCTTTCTGTGAACAAACACATGTTCTCAGTCAGTTATCTTAATTGACTTTTGAAACATGTTCTTACAAGAGGATAGAATGGCTCATTTAGAATTGCTTAGGAATTCAGGAACAAAACACTAAATGCTTGGAAAAAATTTTGCCCCCAATAGTCATGAATTGCAATGTGTAATAGAACACCTGGAAGAGTGTCCCAATACACAATGGGCTCTACCAATGCACAGTGGTACTCCCTAGCTGATGTCCTGCTGCCCAATGGCACCAATGTGCACAAGTCCAGATATGCCTTGGTCCTGTTGTACATTGGTCACTTTGCTGGCCCCCTTTCGTAGTAACATACCAGCATGTCCTTACTAGTTATGGACACTGTTGAACTGCCCTGTTCTAATTCCCACAGACATGAATCCACTTACGAAGATGTAAGTCGCCAACAGCATTCTGGCTGTTATTTTCGTCTCTCACTTTTCTTCCAGATCACTCAGTCAGGATACAAAGGTTGTGTATCCATCTGTGTGTATCTGTGTATTTTCCACCACAACTTGGTTTAAAACATTGTCATTTATTCATGTGCGGTGAACATCTGATGATTCAAAGAGTTCCCTAAGAATTAACTTTAGTGGGCAAATATATCACATGTAATCCAGCCTGAGTGGACTGACTTTATTTTTCTGCTGTTCATTCTTTCTATCATATTGAAAAGGAGGAGAGAGCTCATTTAGCTCCTTCAGTGTAGGTGTTGAAATCATTAACACAAGACGTGCCAATAATAATACAAAAACCCCAACCCAAAACTAGCGATACTATAATGGTGGAGATAAAACGCTGCAGTGCATAATTAGATGCTAGCATCAAAATAATGCTTGAAACAAAAACAGTGGGGAGTTTCCATTTAAAACATTTTTGAATTTTATCTTTACCTGCACTCCTTTATCTTTCAAATTGCCTTTTGATCACCCCTTCCCCACAATCCATCTCCCCCTTTTTGCCTTCTCTTTGGTGTATCTTCCTCTAGCCCCACCCAGCCCCAATTGTATTTTCTGTACTCTCTTTGACCATTTCATGCACACAACAGGAATTAAAAGAACAGCTCATCAATTAAGGAGCGACTAATCTGTTTTGTTTTCTAATTCTTTGTTTTTCAAGTTCTTTCTGTTGAATATATGACAAAATGTAAAGATCTGGACAAGTTTTGATTCTTTTAACTGTTTTTAATCTGTCCTGTTTTACATGTTAAATAGTTGAATACGTTTTTAGCCTTAAAAGTATTCTTATTGGCTGAAATCCTAGATCGAACACATAGCTTCAATGTATGTTTCCTCCTTTGGCCCCTGAAACCCACCTTAAAATCAAGCCATCCAAACCAATGGCTAGAGTTCTGTGAGGCTGGTGAGTGGGCTGCTGAAGAATGACATGCACAACTCTTTCTACCAGAAAGTGGCAATGCACTGAGGAGTTGCAATAGGACCCCTTAGGGGACTCTGCTTCTGATGTGACATTGTCACACTGGAGGGAGAAGGCTGGATACATCATCCTTTAGTGTCCCCCTTTCCAATCCCAAACCACTCTGTCCCTTGGTGAGACTGTCTGGGTTTTTAGGCCCTTACTTCTTTCTAATGATGTAGACTCAAGTTGATTGACTCAGACTCAAGTCAGACTTAAGTCACCACTTCAGTGACTTGACTTGGACTCGACTTGGCAATAAATGATACACTGACTTGACTCGACTCGAGACTTCTATATTTTTAGTGATAGACTTGCTGCCCTTGGTTCAGTGATATAACACATTCATACAGAAACCTTATGACTGTGAACAACACTTCCATCTTTTTTTGCCTACTGTTCATATGACAATCTATCTCAAGCCCAAAGCATAGGTGCATTTCTCAGAAGGGAACAGCAAATGGGTTAGGCAGTGGGCTTGAGTTAGGTCTCTGCTGCCTATCGGAGGAGCCTTCTAAGACATTTCCTAAAAGCAGAAGACAAGACTTCGCCCCAGAGTGCAGGGTGTATTTCTCAGAGAGGAACAGCAAATGTGTTAGGCAATAGGCTTGAGGAGGAAGGAGGCTTCCTTATAAAGCTTTTTAAGCTTCAGTAATGGGGAGTAAGAAGGATCCTATGACAAATTCTTCAGCTTCAGAAATGGAGTAAGAAGAATCCCATTCCTCACTTCCAAAGCTGCAGATGGCAAAATCGCAAATATGGAGGTCCAACTCTGCTTAAATTGTTAAAACAGACTTTATTGGACTCTGTCCAGAAATTCTGGAATATAGGTTGGAGTATAAAGTAGGGTCCCAGGTTTGGGACTTGACTTGAGACTTTGCTTGAAAGTATCTTCAAGAACTTGAGACTTGACTTGAGACGTGGAATAAAAGACTTAAACACATCACTGCTTCTTTCTCATATAGGTATGGCTATTCCCAATCTGCTAAGGCATGCAGTCTTTACTACACAGCTCTGTCTCTCATCCCCTTATAACACCACCTTTGTGATAAAGGGTGAGGGTTTTCAGAGTTTACTTAGAACCACTTAATGAATTTATGGTAGTGTGTTTTCTGCATTACTTTATATAACTCAAATGAGTCAGTATTTAGAACATTTATTAAAATAACAATAAGAATAAAGCATTAGAGTTCCTATGCAAGTCAAGGTTAACACATTTCTTCAGTGCACTTTTTAGACAGTTCACTTGTTATCTGTAGACTCTCATATAAAGCACATGTATCATATAACAGCTCTTTGGCTAAACTCCCATCAATCCCCAATCTAGGCCATATTCTCTGACTTGATTCTACTAAGGTTCAATTACTCTTCTGCCTCTCACAAGGCTTCCACTGAGAATTAAACCTCCCAACACAGCCACAGTCTCTGACTGACCGAGGGACTCTGCTCCTTAGCTCCTTGCTGGGTTCTCACTGAAGGAATAAATACTCAGAGGCACTTAGCTTTATATAATTTTTTTTCAGCCACAAGCCCCTCCCAGACACTCCTGGGCTGGGTTTTTCTCCTGAGGTGCTATTTTGCCTAACAACCTGCTTCCAGGCTTCACCAGTACTTCAAATAGCCCCATCCTGGGAACTTTGTCACAGGTGGGTTTTAGAGTCATTTATGATGATGTCCATGGTCCCACAATCATAACTGTGAATGCTGTAATTTATGGCATCATAACTGACTGACAGGATACTAGCCATTGTTTTAAAATTATTTTAAACTGAGATACCCATGCACATTGCCCATGAATTCTGAGACAGCTCTGAATGTCTTCTTGGCTTCTTTTCCCTGCTACATCTTTAAGTATCGTAGAACCCCCTTAAACTGTTTAGTTGTTGCTTTTATCTTGTAGTGTTTTAAATGAAATTTTATTTACTACAAAATTTTATTCTGTAAATTGTCTCAGGAATGGGCTAGAGAGTCTCATATGATATAATATGGTCATTCAGACATACAGGATCTCCAGCGAGGGCGTTTTAATTGGGAATCTGGCACTAAGAAATGGTACTTTACGCTGGGGTCCTAAGTCAAATTGGCTTCCCATTAAGTCTGTCTGATATCAACACTAAGGGGAAAAGTACAGAGGGGTTCACTATTTCTGAATTCTCTCTTCCCATGATATCTACTTTGACCTTGTGAGGGCATTCATTATACAGAGATTAGGAAAGTTCCCTTTTTTGTCTACAACTCCAATCCAGATCTGTTTCCCCTCCCCTCCCAGAATGTCTGATATTGATATAAGGAGTTTTCTAGTCATAATTCTGTCATTATGTGCTATCTACCTTTGGCCTCTGTATTGAAGCAGAATTTAGGAAAGTTTCTTTTTTGGATTACAGCATACGCTCCAACTGTCCCAATTTGGAAAGACCAGTCCCAATTAATCCTCTGCCATCCCAATTTTTCAGCTGCTATTAGAATATCCCAGTTTGTCAGTCATCCTCCCACATTCCTCCTTTTCCTTAGCTTATTTCCATTGGAGCAAATTGAATTCAAAGTTTGCACTTAAATTAACTTGGCATGGGGGAGAGGAGGTGCGCAATCTTGATCTTCCCTGGAGGTCCAGGCAAAAGCAAACTGCTACAGTCTCTCCTATCTTATGCTTCCTCACTTATAACTTGTGCCTTCTTGACCACACCCTGATGTTGCTTGGCCACATGTGTCCCAGTTTTCGTTTGTGACATGTTGGAGGCTATGCGGCAGCACTCAGAATCCCACACCCAGCATCCCAAAGTCTCGGTTATTTGGGGGGGGGATTCTGTGATCTGTAGTTTACAAAAATAACTTTTGTAAGCTCTAGTATTATGAATCCACTGGTAAAACCAGGAGCTCCCTGAGTAGTACCTGTGGGAGCTGCTCTGGGAATCATTACCTGAAGAATTATATACAAGCTTAAATTAAGTCAATGGAAAAGATAAGCACATTGTCCAGCTTGGAGGAAGACAAGGGTACTAGTTGGCTGGAGTTTGGTATGGGACTTACATTTACATAAGTGAAAGTATATCTGCAGGAAATAGAATTGTGCAATTCAGCAAGGGACTGCTGTATTGATACTACATATGGAAGCCAGTGAAAGGACTGATGTGCCTCAGGACACAGGCTAGGGAGTGTGAATATGCATCAGTAGAACTCAGAACAAATTGGAACACTCAAACCCTGATCCGCATCTTTGTATTTCACTTGTAAGTTTTTGTAGCAGTTCTGCAGCATAGCTAAATACATGCATAGTTGCACAATGTAGACCATAGTATAGAACCATGGCCATTGAAATTATGAAAAAATACATTCAGGAAACAAAATGGAAAGAAAGACTGTGAGTACCATTTTCTCTGTTGACTCTTGCTTATAAAACCACATGGATATTTGGAACCATCAATAGATTCCAGACACTACTTTAGCCTTTATCTCTGAATGAGGCCAAGAGATGGGTACTTGTAAGAACTGGCAGAAGCCCTTTTTTTTGTTCTGAGCTTCCTTGTATGTAGACAGAATATTAGACTTTTTCACATTTCAGACTGTTATGGGTGCCAGAATTTTTTTTAGCAACTGGTTAGTTTTTATTTACTTCTTATCTCCATTCTGTGCCAGTCACTAGCTATAGAGTAATTGTGTTGTGAAATGAAATCAGAAGAGAGAACACAGATGCACAGGGACAATATTTTGACTGGAGAAAATGTCTGATGAATCTGCTAAAGATGGAAGGGTGGCTATAGAGATGTTGCAAGATTTTTTTCATGTCAAAACAATGGCAGTGAGGGTTCCTCTGAACTGTGAGTGAGGCTCGTTCTAGCTGCCACTGCCCTTGCTGTCTCTTCCTGTAATCTGTGCTACCTTCAGATTTACCATTGTACCATTTAGTGATGGAAACAGTGGCTTATAAAAGCTTTAGAAACTGTTGAGGTTTCAAGTGTGCTAATTATATCTCTATTAATAGATGGGTGGAAACATCAACATGAAGTAAACAGGATACTTTTTTCTACTGATTACTCTATTGTGGTTCCCTGTTCTTGGCAGAGATAATGCTGGACTGGTTGTGAAGGATTTGTTGTGCTTTAAATTTCAGATATCTTTGGGTTTACATTAGATGATCATTTGGATTCTGTCGTAAAGCCAAAAACTGGTTGCATGAGAAAGAATTTAAAATATATTCTATTTCATTCATCTGTGCATAAAGTCCCCTAATATAATGATGACTCTACTGGTTGTAAGATTTTCCTGCTCTATGTTATCCATGATGCAGCATACAGGCCATTTCCATACTACACTGTTATAGTGCTATTGTTCCACTTTCCACAGTCTGTGGAATTCTGGGATTTGTAGTTGACTGAGGCCAAAGAGCTCTCTGGCTGAGAATTCTAAATGCCCCTCTCTAAACTGCAAACCCCAGGATTCTATAGGATGTTGAAAGTGGAATAATAGCAATATAACAGTGTACTACAGAAAGACCCATAATGTCATCTTTGACAATCTAGAAGAATTATAATTACAGGACGCCTCCACCTTTTGATACCCCATTATCCAAGAATTCATTCTTTCAATATTTTCAAATTAAGACAACTTCCATTAATTGGATGGGGCTTCCCCTCTTTCATCAGTTCTTCTTGCCTACGGAGGCTCACTTGGGACTGCTCACATGGTTACGCTGCTTGCAAAGTGAGCTGAGAGGAGGAAAAAAGGACCAAACTGCTTGAAAGACTTTGCAGACAGTGCCCATGCAGTCATTCCCAAGTGAGCCTCTGTAAGTCCTTCATGTTCCCTGCAGTACAGTACATGGGTTCCACTTTACAACTAATTCTGTTTTCTGAGAATGCTCCGGTCACTAACCTGTCAGGTAAATGGGGAAAGCTGAAGATTACAATTACAAGAAGGAAGGAAGAAAGAAAAAGGGGAGAAAATCAAGTGTAAAAAAAGGTGGGAATCCCATGGATTATGATTCCAAACTGGGAATGTATATATAAGCTGAGTATATCCAAAAATATATTTTCACAACTTCTTAATATACTTTTGTATAATACACTTCAAAAATTAAAGTATATTTTCTTGCATTTATATGGTTATTGATATTTTCATAAAAATGCTAAAAATGATATATGTCTGTAAAATACTCTTTAAACTTTGAAAATCCAATAAAATATTAAAAATTAAAAAGACAGCTCAGATGGATGTCTGTTTTAAGGCAAGATGTGTGTATAAAGTAAAAACAGATCAGCTTGACACTTTAATTCAAGGGCGGACAGCTTTGCTGGCAGGGATAAGGGGCACACAAACATATTTATTCTGTGTCACTTACAGTTGACTGGACATCACTTCTGGTTTTAATTTCAGCTAAAAATTGGCAATTTTTTCAGGATTAGAGGTGTTTTACGGTGGGTTGTAATAAGATCAATGATCCCAAACTGCCATTTCTTCAGCAGTTTGTAGGTGACTGTGATGATTTCCAAGTCATTTTTCATCCGTTTAAAAAATGGGGGTCATGGGCTTTGGAGATTTACAAAGAGCTTGGGAGCACAAAAAGGGGTGGGACGAGACTCACAGCCCACTCACCATGCTGCTGTTTTGACCCTATTTAGCCACATCATTGTGCATGATTTTTGTACACAGATATGTAATTGTGTTCCCTGGGGCCATTTTCACACTACACTGTTATAGCGCAACTAGAGTATTTACCCGGCGTTGCCCAGAGTTTTTATTTTCCTCTTAAGAACTCACCAAACTGTCTTCTCCAGTACCTGTATCTTTTCCCCATATTTTCCAGTGCAGTCTGTATTCAAAGTTATTTACATACACAGTTTGGGTTCCTGAGGGAATACACTGTCCTCCTCCTTGCTGCTGGGCCTTGTCTCCATAGCCACTGGCCTATTCCTGTACCTGTAACTTATTCCCTATATTCCCCAATCCAATCTGTATTTATAGCTTTAACATTCAGAGGTTGGGTTCCTGTGCGAATACACTGTCCTCCTCCTTGCTGCTAGGCATCATCTCCATAGCACCCAGCCTATTCCAGTACCTGTAACTTTCCCCCATAGCCCCATTCTAAAGTCCCCTCCCTAAACTGCCAACCCTCAGATTCCATGGAATCTTCACAGCCAGCCAATCATGTGAGGTCTTCTCATCTCACTCAGCCAATTATATGAGGTCTTCGCCTGCCTGATGTGGACAAACAGACAAATGTGCAGATAAACTTTTATATATAAATCTATGTATTTATAGATTATTCCACTTTCAACAGCCTATGGAATCCTGGGGTTTTCACTTTAGGGAGGGGCATTTAGAATTCTCAGCCAGAGAGCTCTTTGGCCTCAGGAAACTACAAACCCTTGAATTGCACAGGATGTTGAAAGTAGAATAATAGCACTATGACAGTGTAGTGCAGAAATGACCCTTGATGTCTGTTGACAGTCTCAAAGCTGTGAGTACCCACCAGAAGGATCCTCATGATATCTTCTGCCTCTCCTAACAAAAAATGTTGGCTGAGATCCTGCATCATGTTCATAGCTATATAAATGTACCTACAAATGATTTGAGGAATCAATCCCCGAATCCCACCTTAAAATCCAGGGAATGCTTCTTGAAATAAAGGTCTATGGCATGATTGATTGGTCTGCTTCTGCATGCAGCTAGAAACCATCCATCTTCAAGCTGTGGCGTGACAAGAAGCATTGCACCGTGGCTGAGGGGTGAAGAGAGCTGCCCACATCCAGAAGTCTTTTGCTGAACCATGGCACAGACCTCGATTGTTTAGAGTGGCTCCATGGAGTTTAAGGGAGACTTAGCGGGGGCATGTAAGATTTTGACAACAGTATGATGATTGTGAATATGTAGCACAGCTGAATACAGAGCAGTTACAGATCCATAAGTCTAGGTTACAAACCCATAACTGTAATGCAGAGCACCAACCAATTTCTTTTTGCATAGAAAATGGCGTAAGTATCAACTGTAGAAATTTCTGAAGTTAAATTGCACATAGCCCCTGAGGGTGGTTTTTGAGAATATATACAGGCCAAAATGCATTGGACTTCTTTTATCAATAAATAGCCATCACGGGAGTGCCTTGTGACCATCAAGAGAGCAGCTGCAGATTTTATTGGATGCTCCTCAGTTTTTGCTTTCTTAGGAATAACCCAATGACTCTGAACTACCAAATGCCAAGAACCTTTTTCGCTAGTGTTTTTCCTAATGACAGTTCTAGGATAGTGATACAATGCCATGGTCTACTTTTTCCACCCTCACAGTGTGTGCTTTTAAGTTAGATATTTATCCCACAGAGATGTGATCTTTTCAGTTCAATCAGCCTTCACAAGTCGGTCAATCAGCCGTCATCACAAAAGCAGAGTCAAGGTGTGCTATTTATTGTTGCCAGTAGAAAAGATAAAGGAATTAAACGAACACAAAATTTTGCAGATATATCTGTAGCAAATACATCCTAGTTCTTTCCATCTCTACTATATACAAATCAAAGCTTGTGAGTGATCTTGTCTGTTTGTCTGTGTCAGGCAGGCAAAGACCTCATATGATTGGCTGTGTGAGGTGAGAAGACCTCATTATGATGGGTTGAGTGAGAGGAGAAGACCTCATATGATTGGCTGTGTGAGGTGAGAAGACCTCATTATGATGGGTTGAGTGAGAGGAGAAGACCTCATATGATTGGCTGTGTGAGGTGAGAAGACCTCATTATGATGGGTTGAGTGAGAGGAGAAGACCTCATATGATTGGCTGTGTGAGGTGAGAAGACTTCATTAGGATGGGTTGAGTGAGACGAGAAGACCTTATATGATTGGCTGGCTGTGAAGATTCTGTGGAATCCTGGGGTTGTCAATTCAGAGCCCTTAGAATTCTCAGCCAGACAGCTCTGAACAGGCCAGTTGCTATGGAGACGAGAACTAGCAGGAAGTCCCCTCACAAACCCAACCTCTGTATGTTAACAACTCTGAATACAGACTGGATTGGGGAATATGGGCAAAAATTACAGGTACTGAACAACACAGTTTGGAGAATTAGAGACACAGGATCTTGAATCTGTGTGTTTCAACCGCATCTAACTCCTAAGAGAGGGGAAGGTAATTCCTAAGGTATTTCTAACAAGTGTTTCCTATGAGAAAATAAAATCCTGGGCAACGCTAGGTAAATATGCTAGTTATTCATATTATTAACACTGCTTTTGTTTCTCTGCTCTTCAGCCATGTTCAAAAAGCTTTTCCTTCTTTCTTTGCTCCTCCTGGGTTCTGTTGCACCCAGGCCCAATCTTTGTATTTGTATCTCTCACTATTTTTGTTTATGTCTTTGGGTATTCATATATCTACACTCAAATAAAGGCCATTTCCGCACTAGACTGTTACAGCGCTATCATTCCACTTTCAACATCCTATGGAATTCTGGGGTTTGCAGTTCAGGGAGGACCGGCCGGCCCCTCCCTGAGCTGCAAACCCCAGGATTCCATAGGATGTTGAAAGTGGAATGATAGTGCTATAACAGTCTAGTATGGAAATGGCCACAAAGAGCTAGCCTTTTCACCTGGCATGGCCAAATCAGTTTATTTTCCTTTTCTATCATCTTTATGTATGTTCTACTAAGTGTGCTCTGGGTTATAGTTTCTGATTTTTTTAAAAAAATGCACAAAATTAATATGAAAGTGTGTGTGTTTTTAGCCTATTATGTACAATATGCATTTCTGTTTCATTTTCTGTCAAAATAAATTTTTAAAATTGCAGTTTGTTAATGATTTTTTGACCTGAGAACTGTATCAAAACACCCAGGAAGTGCAGAATTTTGTGCATAACTTTGTTCCCGACTACATGTTAGTCTGTCAGATGTGGATTTTGTCCCTTTGCCTTAGAATTTCCAAAGTTCTAATTCCTCAAGCTGCATCGCTTTTCAAAACTGCAAATGGAATCATTAAGCTTATTGCTCTTATTGGTCCCAGCCCCATGCTGCTCCTTAGCTTGGAGTATATGTGATGAGGAGCACTGTACCAGGAAGAAAATTATCACACCTGCAAATTTCATCCTGCCACCTACCTGTTAGTCAAGGGAATAAAGCCTATGCTCATAAAAGTTACATGTGCCTGTGTTCTTGCTGTACAGTCGGGAGTAGAGATGTGGAGGCCCAAGGAAAGAAATGGAAAAATGGTGAAGGGGAGGCTGAGAACCTGCATCAGACATGTAGTTACAGTATCATGCCCGTGCTCCGTCTGTTAATCAGATCCCCAAAACCCTCCTTAAAATCCAGGCAGCTGTACCAAGGGATGGTGTTCTGTGGTGCTGCAGCTGGGAAGCAGAAGGCTGATATGTCCAACCCTGTTTCCCCATTGAGATGCAGTGCAACAAACAAAAGCAGGTATCCCTACAGGCAGGGTCCTATCACAACTCCTCATTGCATTGTGGTTTGCTAGTGATGGGGGCTGCACACATCATCCTTCTGCACCATGCTCAGCAGCGCTACAGACCTCCATCCCTTGGTACGGCAGCCTGGGCCATTTCTGTGCTTTGAGGCCCCTCCCTAAACTGCAAACTCAGGATTCCATAAGAAGTTGAAAGTGGAATAACAGTGCTATAACAGTCTAGTGTGGAAATGGCCCTGGATTTTAAAGGGTGTTTGGGGGCATTTGGCTAGGTCATGACACTGTAGCTACCTAACACGATGCTGGTGTGATTTTCTTTTTCATTTTTTTAAAGACTTCCCCTCTGAAAAATGGGGAAAAATGGATTATGGAGTATTTTCTTTTAGCATGATAAATGTTGAAGACAAGATGTTCGTATATTTATGTCATTAAAATTATTACTAAAAATTATGCAACAGAAAGACTTTAATGTAAGATTATCTAGACTGTCAAATCATGATTATCATTGAAATTCCGGGTCTTGGGTTTCCTTTTCTTATTTTTTTTTAAATGGAACCTAGTACTTTATGTGTGTTTGATACTGTGGTGGACTAGAAGAAACAAAAGAACTTTCTTTGCTTTGCTAAAGTTGATGGTTTCTTCTGTTTTTACTATTGTTGTTGTTGTGGGGTTTTTTTGCCCACTTCTCATAAATTGGCAAAACCAAAGAGGTTCCTTACTTCAGGTGTTCCGTACAGTTCAAGATTTTGTTATTTCATTTGTATCTAAAACCTAAAAATTTAAAAACTGAATTCCCATTGTAATTACAGTCTGGAGTAATTATGGTGAGTAAACTGAGTAAACTATACTTCTAACATTTGAAACATGACAACTTTGTGAAAAACCATATGAAACATACGGTATATATTCTTGTGTAAATGTATAAGTTGAGGGCAGATTTGGAGGCCAAAATTATGAATTTTGATATAGCTCTTGGATAAGTCAGTGGTCATTCTGTGGAATACAGGGAGCTCCCCGCTG
Source organism: Iguana delicatissima (assembly GCA_948472985.1). NCBI lineage: Eukaryota > Metazoa > Chordata > Lepidosauria > Squamata > Iguanidae > Iguana > Iguana delicatissima. Next base: position 846,078 of record CAOKZL010000053.1, read on the forward strand.
CCAGCACTGCCACCACCATTTTCAAAACGGCCAGAAACAGTGCTGCAGAAGAGAAAGTAGAGCAGGATTGGTGCTTCTTTTATATTCTCTCAGGATGAACTGAACTCTCACCTTTAGCCATTCTACTCCAAGAAGGGAATGGTTCCTTTTTTGGTAAGAGTTAAAGCACAGTAGTTACAGTGACCCGTGGATAAGTTGACCCAGGTTTTTCTGTTTCTAAACTAACAACATCCAATCTGTAAAGCATATCAATACCTCATTTTCCCCCAATGTGTCTGAAAGTTTTGTATTTTTTCCCCAGGAACACACTAGAAATTGTACTTCTTTAATTGAGAGATGTTCATATGTAGATTCCTTTTAAATATTAGGTCAGAGATGCAGAATCTCTAGCATGTAAGTCAACTGTGGGACTCCATACCCCTTAATATACTTGTAGATTTTCCTGGTCATATGGTTTGGAATCTTTGGGAGTAGGGTGAGACATGGGGGCCTTATCACCCTTTGCAAATATAGTGCTATGATTCCACTTTAGCTGCCATAATTCCATCTTGTGGAATTTTGGGGCTTCCTGTTTAGGCAAGCAGAATTAAAATTCTCAGCCAGAGAGCGTTAGTGCCCCTGTAAACACTAGGATTCCATAGGAGAGAATTGTGGCAATTAAAGTCAGATCACATTGCTATATTTGTGTAGTGTGAAAGGGCTCCATCAGTAGTAATAGTAGTAGTAGTAGTAGTAGTTGTTGTTGTTTTGTGCCTTCAAGTTGTTTCTGACTTATGGCAACCCCAAGGCATTTTGGGATTTTGGACTTCTGACAATGAACCTCTGAGTGGCAACACAGAGAATGAACTTTTGTGAGAAAGGATATGTGAATCTGGTTGTGGTACTGATCTTGGAGGAGAATCAGTGTGGTATAATAGTATGAGCATTGGGCTACAACCCTAGAGACTGGGATTCAGTTCCCTACTTGCCCATGAAACCTTCTGGGTGACCTTGGGCACGTCACACACTCTCAGTCCCCAGAAAACCCTGTGATAGGTTTGCCTTAGGGTCACCATAAGTCAGAAACAGTTTGAAGACATATAACAACTGATCTTGGAGCAAGCATGTACTAAGAGGCACCCTTTTGTTTTGCCTCTCCCAGTTCTTAGCATATGTTCATCTTTGTAAGCTGCTGTTTCATGCCTGACTCTTTGGCGGTCCATAGGGTTCTACTAAAAAAAACAAAGTAGACTATCCCACACCTGAAGTATGCTCATCCCAGTTTAGGTTTTGGTTAGCTTGAGTAGTGCTGTGTAAATCCCCTCAGGAATTGTTTGCAGCTCATTTTATTGTGCCAGTACATCTTTAAAATGCGCCATGGGCCACGCTGTCTTTTAAATATGATCATAGCATACAGATCTGCCCTAGTTTTGGCCTTGCTTTGAACTCTGCCGACAATTTGACAACAGACATCTGAAGAAGCGTTTCCCTCGTTGGATTGCTATTAACTCAGTTAAAATGTATATGACCAGAGAATAAGCACAGAGCACAAGACTGTGGAGGAGTAAGGAGACCTCCGGGCAGCTCAGGCATCACATCCGGGCTGTCCTTTGCCCCCGCTTACATTTCTTATTACAGTACATTAAAACCCTTTGCTCTGTCAATTTGACAAAGGCAGCTATAAAAGGGGTCCTTTCTAATACCCAGTAATATAAACTATGTTTGTACACTTACCACATAATCCCTAATTACTTCCATACTTTTATGTGTAAAGAGCTTTGACGGTCGCATTTCAGCATACTTAGTGAATGGAATGAATTCTGAAATTATTTCTTTTATAAATGTGGGGCAATCTGCGCAGGAAGGGATTAATTTCTAGATTGGTGACATGGCTCACATTTCAGAATAAATATGCCCGGTGTCATTGATCCACAGAGTGTCAAATCGGAAAGGATGACACCAACAGAGTTTGCATGCGACCCGAGCATTCCTCTAGTACTTAAAGCAATTACCCTACTGTTTAATAATAATGTTTATGAAATTGCTTTTTTTGATTGGTTATCGTCTGTGTCAGATCCATGTCAATAATCCCACAGGGATGCCTTGCTGTGGCCTTTCACCTTTTTGATTTTTTATTTTAAATAATGCTTTGCCTTGCTTAACAGCTAGAGAGACACTTTTGGGTTATATGTAATGATCCCTCTCACAGAACTAGAGTTATTCACCTCTTGGCCTTGTAACATATCATGGCGTTGAGATCTAATCTTCCTCCAAGGCCACAGTGCAAGAGATGTCTTGCCCTTTTCAAGAACTTTTGAGGAATATGCTCAAGCTTGGTATTTTATTGGAAAAACGCATATTAAAACATCTTTAAAAGACCACTTGCATAATTTGGTGAGCAGCAGAAGTATCTGTGATGCTGTGGCATTAAAAGTGCATTCTATCATTGTCTGCTTTACTCATCATCTTGCATGGAAGTGTTTTATACCGGAATCACGTTGGTGACATCTGCACAGATAACTTGAAGTTATGTACTTGTGTGTTCTTATACAGCTGGTGTGCAAGGAGTCAGCCAGTAGCTTTTTGTGGAATACCTCCCCACCAACTCCAAACGCTTGCTGCAAATGGCAGGTACATGCTCCCTTGGTCATTTAGTGCTAGAGTGTGTATGTGTAAAAGCTTCTGGGAACCATCCAGATGCAGCTCAAGGGGGAAAAAGAGCAGCTGTCTCCCTTCCAGTTCTCCATAAATCCAGAAAAGGTACAGCTGTTGCTTTCTCTTGGCTGCAGAAGTGAAGCTGCTTGCTGCCTGGGTCCCACATCCTCCAGTCATTAAATAGATGAGGGAACATGCGCCTGCATTTTGAAGCATGCATGCACACTTGAACAGCGATAGCCTGGATGGAACTGTGTGAGTGGAACGTTGCACACTGAGACAGCAGTTTTCTGGGCAGGTGGAACCTTACGCACTCAGATAGCAGTAGCCTGTGTGGATGGAGTGTTATACCCAACTCATTGCTGTGTAGGATCTCAGCATAGACTCTTAACATGATATATGAGGAAGAAGAAGAAAGAGAAGGAGGAGGAAGAACAGAAGGAGGAAATAAAATAAGAAGAGCAAGGGGGGAAGAGAAGGAATAGAGGGAATACATTCCAAATAGTCCCTTTTTGCAATGAAGCTTAAGTCCCTTCAGTGCCATTGGAAGTGTGAACAGAAGTAGACAGGACTTTTTAGGTGGTTCTGGAGTTACCCATGTCCAGACCTAGGCTGTGTATAAGCCCTCAGTGAACTCTGAACTTTCCTCAAAGTAAAATCACACTCTATTCATCAGGGTGCAAAACTTGCACTCTCCAAATGTTCCTGGATTACTGTGAATCTCAGTGTTCCTGATCATTAGCCATGCTGGATGGGCCTAATTGGAGCTGACATCTGAGATCAGCTGATAGAGAACCACAGGTACCCCACCTCTAGTTGGTTGTGAATGAAATGAACAGCAGCTTGACTGTCAGAGTGGGTGGGAGAAATGCATACCTTTCGATACAGTTGCATCCTTGATTCACTGGCATAGTCTTCTAATTTTTCTTTGGGTTACTGGAAGAAGAAATTACTCTTCAGTTGCTAGTATCTAGACAGGCCATCCATCTTCAAAGAGATCTGTCCAAGGTCCTGCTCCTTCAGTTGGATTCCATATTCAGACTGAATTCCTATTTCTACCTTGCCCAACCTCTAAACTCTTGTTTGGAGCAAAATGCACACCAGTTTGAATGTGCTACCTTGGGTCATTTATAGGGAAACATGTACTATAAGTTTCACAAATAAATAAATCAGAATAACCTTTTCAGTTCTAATACTGAAATATGCCTTCCATTTTCACTTGTGGAAAGGGTGGGGTGATGCTATGCTTCAGCTGTCAGAAGTTTGAGAAACTAGAGGACATGATGAACTCTTACCCTCTCCTGACAGTTAAGCATTATCCACAGAATTGTCTTCTGTTAACATGCCATTATGCATTGATGTTAAACTCTTAAACATTTCCATGTGTGATAGGAAGGTCAGGCATATTATTCTTTCATTACTAAGAGTCATACATCAAATACTTTGCAGAAAATCTTATTCTCAAGAAAATAAGAAGATAAACATATTGATTATGCCCTTTTTGTCAAATTCGGCCAAATCCTTTGAACCAACTATCAAGGGTTTTGATCTTGAATTCGTAGTAGTCAAATGAAAGTTCTTTTAATTGGCCGGGGTGATGGTGGTGTAAGGAGGATAGAAAGAGTTTGAAGCTGAGGGAGTGGCTGGGTATGTTCTTATATCTACTGGAGTGGGCATTTTAGGATTTTTTTCCCCCTCTTGAAAGACAGCACTTTAAAATTTTGGGTTTTTTAGAATGTCTGTCAGGCACCAGTTCCGCTGAGCAAACAAAAATAATATAGGCTAAGGAGCAGTTTTAGAGAACAACAGGAGGCAACTCTTGACCAAAAAGAAGCAGGTGGAACTTAGATCAAGGCCTTGTCACCTTCCCTGTCTATTTGAATGTGGTTTGTGTGAATCTTATTAGCTATTAATTAATTAATTAACTAACTAACTGGAAGTGTCCATATGAGTCTATACTTAATAGACCAAATGGGGGCCATGAGGACTCCTGTTTTCTTGCTCTCCACTTTGTTTTAGCCTCAGGAACCTTTCTGGAAGTACCTCAAAGAGCCCTCTCCTATTTTCCTCTCTAAAAAAAGAGAAAAAACAGAAATTTTACCTCTGATGTCTTAGCCCTCTCCTGTTTTCCTGCCTACCTCCCCCACACACTTTCAAGAGTATTAGCAGCAATGCCTTATAAATCATTGACCAGATCTAAAGTTTGCAGCAATAACTGCCCTTATTCATCAATAGTTTCCACAGCAAACTAGCTTTGCTTTGTCAGTGGTTAAGCAACCGTTACCATTATATATGTGTCTAATTTTTTTGCTCCTCATCTGGCTGGTGTTACTTAAGAACTTTCAGGACAGAGAATCATTTTTGTATGCTCGAATTACCCCAAGAAAGAAAGGAATATACCCCAAGGAATATATCCCAAGAAATAAAAAAAGGAAAAAGGAAAAGAAAGAAGCTGTTCTTCAGTAAAAAAAGAATTCAGGGTGCTTTTTATCTTTCCATACCCTTCCTTGCTCCAAAAGAGAATTTCTCCCAGTTCTTGATCTGATTGCAGTGTATGACTTTGCACTAATCAGAGTGTCACCCCTACGTGGCACAGCCGTTGCACCACAGCCGTCATAGTGAGATGTTTAAAGGAGTGTCAGGAAGTTGGACAGGGTATAATTTTTTTAGTCAATGTGTCCTTGCTTTATTTTAGTTCAACATCATTTCTTGCTGGCAAATCTTTTGAGTGACACGCTGAATGCAAAACAACATAAAAGGTCTGCCCTCAGGCAGAGATGTGTCCATGTAGGACTTTAATTATTCTTTTTGAATCATATGCAATATGCAGAGTCAGTTTCCTGTGTAAGAGCAAGATTGGGAGGGGAATATGTAACACCTGGGTGCCTTTAAAAATAAATAAATAAAATAACTAGCTCTTCCATTTGAAGACTACAGGCCAGGCCTTTGTGAGAAGTAGATTCTTTGGATTGTTCAGCCAATCCAGGGGAGAGGAAGAAACAAAAGAACCTGTTTGATGTTGCAATGGAATTTAAGCCCATCTTTTCGAACATCTCACCACCGCCTTTGTTGCTAGCATAACAGCCAGTGATTTGATAAAGTCAGAGATTCTAGGTTTGAAGTGCCAGCACTATGCTGTGACCTGTCTTGGACCCCGTGTTGGAATAGAAGTGGGCTATATATTAAATAAACATTATTATTAGTATTGTTGCTGCTGTTGTGGTGGTGATGAGTACATAATCTTCTACCCCTTCAGACTTTCCTCTGAGTCTGGTTGAAATCCTCACAATACCTGATACCTAGTGGATTTCCAAGCAATCGTGCACTGTTGTGATCTATATTTGTTGCAGTGCACATGTTTTCCAGGGTCTGGGTCTTGAAAGGGCACTTAAAAGATCCGTTTGTTTTACAGTAGGCCTGTTAATAGTTCAATTCCATTTTAATTTTGCTTTTTGTATGTTTCAGCATCATCATCATTGTCGTCAGTTGTGATTTTGCATTTCAGTCTGTATTGCATTGGTTTATGCATACTTAGATACATAGCAGAGGTGCTACAGAATTCTTCTAGTGAATTTTGAATAAGTGTATCAGGGCTCCAGGCACATAAGGCTCTACTAATGAGCATTGGCACTCCCTCCACTGGTGCGCTTATGTGCAGCAGTCCCTTCACTGACTCCCTCGTAGTAACACCATGGCAGCCCCTTGCTGAATAAGGACATTGCAAAACTGGACAATTCTATTTCCTGCAGATGTAGATGTAAGTTCCGTATTAATTCCAGCCATTATTATTATTGGCTAGAACCTTGTTAGTCAGTTACAATGTCATGAGCTATACTTAGGACAATGTATTTGTATTCCCCTTTGTGATTGTGACAGCAGAAGACCCAGGAACCTACCTTAAAAGCCAGCCAGCCAGTTGCAGTGTCACTTGCTGGCAGAAAAGGGCTGGTCGTCCTTTAGCTCCTAGCTTCCCAGCAGCGCATACCTTGTCACTTGAGATGGCTGTTTGGTTTAAAGGTAGGTTTTAGGGGTCAAATGGGGGGAGATGAAGCATAGCCACACCATCATGGCACCTTGTCTGATGCAGAATCTCAGCCAGTATTATTATCTTTGTATCCTGCTTTTCCCCAAGATTGGGACCCAACATGGGTTACAAATTAAAAATTATTACAAGATAAATTAAAAACATACAAAAAGTCAACATTAAAATAGAAGTAAATTATTAACCATATGAAAAGAATTTAACACATACACTTTAAAACAATTTTTAAAAACAGTTCAAATGGTACAATTTAAAACAACACAGCATCCTCTTACAGCCTGTTCCTTAAAGGCTTTCAATTCTACAAGCCTTTCTGTATTAACATTGTCATCGTCATCATCATCATCCTCACCTGCTGATAGAAGAACAGAAAGGAGGGGCTCATTCCAGTTTCCTGGGGATGGAGTTCCACAGTCTAAGGCAGAGCTTTCCAAACTTTTCATGTTGGTGACACACTTTTTAGACATGCATTATTTCGCGACACAGTAATTCAGTTTTACTAGCAAACCGGAGGTTAAACTAATCCCTTGTAAGAGATGGGGGGGGGGTCTTTCTTGAACTGGATAGGTGACACACCTACATACTGCAGGCAACACACTAATGTGTCACGACACACCATTTGGAAAGTCCTGGTCTAGGGGCAGCCACTGAGAAGGTCGTCTCTCATGTTTCCCACCAAGAGTACCTGTGAAAGTGGTGGGACTGAAAGAAAGGTCTCTCCTGTGGATCTCAGTGAACCTCTATGGGTAGGTTCACAAAGAGAGATAAACAGTCTGTCAATAGCCTGGACCTAAGTCATATAGGCCTCTATATGTCTATTGTACTTTTTAAAATTTATAAACCACCTTGAGTCTCTGTTTGAGGGGAAAGGAAGGGTAGAATGATAGAATTGGAAGAGACCGCAGGGACCATCCAGTCTAACTCCCTGCCATGCAGGAACGCACATCCCGACAGATGGCCATCCAGCCTCTGCTTAAAAACCTCCAAAGAAGGAGACTCCAGCCGACTCCGAGGCAGCATATTCCACTGCCGAATAGCTTTGACCATCGAGAAGTTCTTCCTGAGGTTTGGGTGGAATCTCTTTTCCTGCAGTATGAATCCATTGCTCCTTGTCCTAGTCTCTGGATGATGATGATGATGATGATGATGATAGAGATGAAAACTTTCAGCTGATTTGTTAGTGTGGATTGAGACAGCTGCGTGCATTTTTGGACTCTCCTCGAGAAGCTAGCTGTAGAGACTGTCAAGATGAGTCTCTGTACTTCAGAAAAACCATTCCACCACTGATAGCAGCTGCATTCAAAGCTCAACATGAAGAGAGGGCCAGGACAGCCAATAAACACCATGATGTCATCTTCCAGACAGCCTCTTAATATATGCCAAGAAGTAAATCGTCATACTCTGATCTGTCAGCCAAGAACAAAGCTGTGGTCTTCTTGAGCACTGGAAGTTACTAAGTATATAGTGAGGCCGTCAAGAGGCCAACAGTTGCTTCTGACATTTTTTCAGTCAGATTCCAATCCTGTGTGCTCATAAGTACTTGCCCTCAGGTAGGTGGGTTTTGAACTGCAGCCTTAAATATTTAAACAAAGAAGATGCATTGGAAGAGAGTCTTCTCTACTGATAATGGCCAAATGACAAGCAGATGTCCTTCTGGCTGAACAGCTCCTCATCTCTCAAAGCAGCTTTCTCCATCCTCATGTCCTCCAGATGTGTGAGAGTACAACCCATGGCACTTACAATAATCATGTGGAGTTGCTTGGGTTGAAGGGCATTGCAGCTTAAGACATCTGTAGAGCGTTGGTTTGAGGAAGGACACTGTAACATTTCTGAGCTGATTTTGATGTTATATATGTGCTTATTTGCTCTCTTTGCTCCTATGCTGAGTTGCTTTCTGGTTAACGTTGTTTCAGTGCCCTCTCACATTATACAATTGTAGAGCTATGGTTCCACTTTAACTGCCACTGCAACATCCTATGGAATCCTGAGGTTGTAGCTTAGTGGGTCACTAGAGCTCTCTGGCTGAAAATTCTAAATACCTCTCCCTAAACTAAACTCCTGGGATTTCACAACATAATACCATGGAAGATAGTCAAATTGTGTAGTGTCAAGGGGCCCTCAGGCTGTGTTTTTTTCTGTGTGGGTCTGTGAAGCACTTTGTGTAAGGCACTGTGTGTGTGTAAGAGCTTACTAGTAAGCTCAAACCTGCTTTCTAGTAGCAGGGCTCAGGCAGCTTTTCTTCCTCTCCAGGACAATTTCAGGGTTCACGTCACTGTTCACGACAGACAGAGAATTGGCCCAAGAATGTTACTATCTGAGGTGCAGGACAAGATGGCACATCTCCCCAGTCCACATACAGAAGCTGGGTGGATTGGCAGTGGAATTTCACATTAAGCTGCCAGTGGAATAGCATCACCCACCAAACTGGAGATGGGAGGTTGTGGCATGAGGAATACCCATGTGGCTAGCATTACTGTCTTCCATCATCCACGTTGTTACATGATCAAGATTCAGAGTATGTTTTATACCAAGTTTGGAAGCATGTGGGGGGGAACGTAGGGAGGAAGGATGAAAAAGGTTCTTAGCTTTGCATTACCCTCCTCTTCCTCCTCCTCCTCCTCCTCAATCCCCACAGATCTTTGAACATTTTCTACTACAGTTCCCAGAATCCCTCAGCCTAGCTAGCCATTGGCCAATTGCATATGGAAAAGATACTTTTTCAGGCTTTCTATTACACTTGTATTCTGTTCATGCAAAGGCACATATATGGTTGGAATGAATCCTGAAAAGGTGTTCTATATATTCCATGTCTTATTTCCATTCTTGCAGACTATTACATATCAAAGTGTATGGTACATTATCATTTTTTTCCAGATCAAAACGTCAAATGCTTTGCTTTGCTTTGCTTTGCTTTGCTTTGCTTTGCTTTGCTTTGCTTTGCTTTGCTTTGCTTTGCTTTGCTTTGCTTTGCTTTCTTTCCTGGAGAAGGAATGGCACTCCTTTTCTAGATTCTGATCTGCCTGCATGAAACTTGCTTCCCCCACCCCTACTCTGAATATAGCTTACATAATCTACTGTTTATTTGCCCATTGCTATGCTGTGTTTTTTCAAAGTATAAACTGTTTGGATCTAAGCAAAGGGGAAAATAAGGCCCATCCCAAGGACACAGCAGAATTCAAAAAGCCCTGTGTTTAAGACAGATATGCATATGGTGAGTTGTATCTGTTTACATGCCTTCAGATGCATACCGCCTCTGGTACTAGAGGCAATATACAGCCGTCATAACTAGTAGTCATTGATAGCTTTGTACTCCATGGATTTGTACAATCCCCCTTTAAGGCCATCCAAGTTGGCAACCATCATCAGTACATCTTGTGGTAGCAAATTCCACAGTTTAACTATGTGAGTTATTTCAGAGGGCAGACAGAAGTAAGAAGTGTGCAGCCAGACAACAGTCTACCTCTTTGACAGTGAGTTGACAGTTGTGGGTTTGAGATAGCATGAAAGACAAGGAGAATAGCCACAAGACCCTAACAAAAACTGGAGGACATGTGTGGGGTTTTTGTTAATGGCTTGTACATATGGAGACCCTATAAGAGACCTCCAAGAACACCCTGTTAATTAACAACCCTGCTAAAGTTTGGCAGACTTTGCCTGTGGCTGCTTTAATAGAGTCAATCCACTTGTGTCGTGGTCCTTTTCTTTTCCTGCTGTCTTCAACTTTATGCAGCTGCATTATCATCTTTTCTAATAAGACACCTCTCATGATGTGTCCAAAATAAAATAGACTCAGTTTAGTCATTTTGGTTTCTAGTGAGAGTTTGCTCTCAGACCCATTTTATATGTATATTGGGCAGTCCATAGTATTGGTAGAACTCTTTTGCAACACCACATATCAAATAAGTTGTTACTCTTCCCGTCAGATTACTTCACTGTCCAATCTTCACAAACACACATAGAAATTGGAAATATTGTGGCATGGACGACTCAGACTTTATTTTTTAATAGTATAACAATGTCATTATAATGTGTGTAGATATGCTTCCAAAATCAATGCTGAGTATCAAAGGAAACAGAAAGAGTCCTTTCTTGGAGATGCTGTTGGACTGAAAAGGTGGGAGAGAAATCAAATTAATTTAAAAAACAGCAATCATGTTGCTGGCTGAATTATTTCTTATGCCATGTGCATCCTTTATTTGGATCCTGGCCATTTCTTTTGCTAACAGCTTTTGGGGGTTTTAATGGAAAGTGATGCACAGCTGCATAGCTTCGCCTTGATATCCATTTTATCACATTATAATATTTCCTTGAGGAAGTACAGAGCAGTGATCTTGTGCGAACATTTGATGTCTTAGGCCGCAACTGTTATTGCCTGCAAGTTACACTGAATCCAACTGCCCATGCTTCAGAACAGTCACGTGTAGGATTGCCTTGTTTGTCACCAGTGAAAAATCCCAATTAGTATGGTCAAAGCTAAGGCAGATCCTTAAAATCAGATTGTCTGTTCTGTAAAGAAGGGAAAAATATTCTTGTGATTCTTGTTATGAGTCAACCTTTTTTAGGCAATTCTCAATTTTCTTCCAAATGCTTTGGGCCCTCTTTTCTTTAATCAGTTCCGTTATTTACATCCTGAAGGCATTTCTGGCCTGCAGCCCCCTGGCTGGCTTTGACCTGATGCTAACTGTCTGTCAAAAATGATGATAGGAGAATAAAATAGTAGTATTTGGTAGTATGAGAATAAAGATTTGGCATGTCTCTTTACCACCACACAATAGTAGGTTTATGTTTTCACACCTTTTCAAAAATAGTTTTTTTCTCACAGGATGCATCCTCCCCATATGGCAAGCTTTTGTATCTTTGTATTTGCAAGAACTGATGGAGATAATTTTTATTAATTATAATATAATATGATATAATATGATGGCTCCTCCATTATGACTACGCCTTGTAGCCAAGATTGTCTTCGGTACCAGTGGAGTATAAAGCTCTGCCAACCTTGCTTCCAGGCAGTCCAGCTTCTCTTCTGGCTCTGCATGCAACCTCATCTTGAGTTGCTAGCCTAAACCTCTATGGTTGATCAGTGACCTGGAGGGTGGTGGATTTCTAGACATCACCTGGCTGTGGTTTTGAAGCCTGGAAAAAGCAAGAACCATCTGCTGATGTGTTGGGAGTACATTGAATACAGGATACACTGTGAGAGTACTGGAGGTCTGAACTGTGTGTCTCACAAATCTTTGTGATAGAGCCTGGAGATGTGGCCAGCCTGAGTGATAGGCTATTCTTGGCAACAGGTTACCATGTATCCCAAGAGGCACCAATGGGCTGAGTAAGAGAGAAACCCAGCCCATTTGTGTGTGGGAGGGGCTGAGCTTTCTGAGGAGAGCTGTATATAAGATAACTTTCAGTTTTTAGAGCTTCCTGTAGAGAGATTTCCAGAGAGAGTTTTGAGTGAGAGTTATTGGCCATTTCCACACGGGGTAAGTAAAACGGTGCAGTGTGTCCTCCACGGAGGACGTCTGCACCTTGGAGCGGACTGGGTGCGGCTATTACCATAGATCCACACCTCAGTCCACTCCAGAACGACCCCAAGTGGTCCTCCAGCGTGTTTTTGAAACACCTGATTTTTCCGGTCTTTCAAAATGCCAGCGTGCGCCATTGCATGCCTGCTCTCTGGTGCAGATTCGCAGGCTCGCACCACTGCAAACCTACAATCTGCGGAGGGTGGGCTTTAGGCTGGCGAGCTTCAGCAGTTGGTCGAGACCGACGACCAACCGGAAGCCGCCATTTTGGACGCTGGAGTAGTGTGGATCTATGACCACGCACTGCTCTGTCTCACCCCGGACTAGACCGGACCACCAGAAGGTCTGGTAAGTAGCGGCAGGGAGCGATTCCCTCACCACGTGCGGAAATGGCCATTGAGTCAGCCAAGGGAGGTTGTTTGAATAAGTGGGATTACCTTTTCAGAGGCTTGTTCAGAGGCAGGGAAGAAATGAATTTATTTTGAGTTGAGTCAGAAGGGGTGACCTAAACTTAGGAATTTACCCTCTGTGCAGAAGCCTGTAGGAAAACTCTGAACCTGAATACTGTGTTAAGCTCAAGAAACTGGTTAATTACTTTTGGAAGTTCTATTTTGCCTGAATATACTTGTAGCACCCAATACCTTTTCCCTGTTTGGTATTTTAATAAAGATTACATTTTAATTTTACAGAAACACACTACTATAGATTATTAAATCTTTTCTGAATAAGTCTAGAGGGGCTTTGCCCCTTAGTCACTAAGGTGGTGGATTCAAAAGGGGAAAGTAAGGGTTGTATAAGGAGGGTGGCAGGGTGCTATAGTCCGAGAGAAGGAAAAGCAGGCTTAGCCTCCTTCACAATCTTCCTTTTTCCCAGCTACACAGTTGAAGCTGGATGGTGCTCAAGAGCCTTCTTCAGTCCCCTGACCACTGACTGTAGGAGAGAGCATGCCCTGAAACCTCAAAATGAATCATTGTGCATGGAAGTACTGGTCACTTCCTTCTGCAGCAAATAAAGAAGTACAAATGCTGGTATAATTGGAAGGATCTTCCTTTTTTCCCAGCTACAAAGGAAGTGAAACCAGCATGAACTAGCATATGAACCAGCTGATTCAAATCACTAGAAAAGTGATTCCATCTAAATGTCTCTACTGTAAGAGCTGCCTTGTAGAGTGGTGTATTCTCTGTCTTTGGAGGTTTTTAAAAAGAAGCTGAATATCTGTTTCAGGAGTGCTTTGGTTGTATATTCCTTCATGGCAGGGGGGTTGGACTTAGATGGCCCTCATGCACTATTCCAGCTCTAAGATTTCATGAGTCTATGCTACCAACAAGACTCAGTTCTGTATTTTCTGATTCCACAAATGGTTTTGCTTTGCAGTGTCAAAATGTACAACTTTTCCAAGCTGGATGTTTGTCTACTACCATTTGGGCAAAGTGAGCAGCTCCATCTTTGACTAATTCATACTGGAGTTTTGTCACCATATTTTCCACCATTCATTCCCTCTTGGTCACTTGGAATAGGAAGCCTTCCCAAGAAAATGGGTGTTTTCAGCATCACTGAGGCAGTGTATCCACTCTTTTTGTTTGTCTGAACCCTAAAGGCCAGTGAAGAGTAAGGGGGTAGCAGACAAGCATCCTGCTATGTCCTTGTAGTTGGACACACAATGACAAAAGTATCCTCTGTTACCCAAAACCCATGGGTGACTCAGGGGTCCATCTGTGATGGCAGTGTCTCCGTGAAATAGTGAGGAATATTAGCTTAGAGAGGAGGCCTGCAAGGGGAGGTAACCTAACAGGATCTTTTACATCTGTATATACCAGTACTAATGCTGAAACACCAGTTGGAGTCAAAGAATAATTCTTTTATTGAGGGAATTAACAATCACTTGCACACAAGATCCAAGCAAAGTCTCACAATCACACAAAGCTAACTTAAGGAAAAGGGAGGAAAAATTGGATAGCAAGAGTTTAGGGTGATGTAGGTTTTATTTACCTATCCAGAAATGAAGAGACAAGGTTCAGACCAAGAGTCTAAGGGCAGTAGTACTAAATGGGAATTGGAGCGGCAGAGTGGTAGCCAGTGTGCCAAAGTACCATGAGCTATCTGGCTGAGAGCCAGGGTTTAAATATTCTTTTTCTGCTCTGAAGGGGAAGGTGTTAATGGCTCTCTGGCAAAGTAGACAATGGGATCTGCAGAGTGGACAATGGGGTCTAGAACAAGCTAATGGCCTCAGTATTAGCTGACAAAGGACTGATGGAAATCATGATAACTCCTTAATGGTGGGCCAAGTGAGGAGACCAAAGGAGAGGTTCTGTGGACAAAAGAGAGAGGGTCAAAGACAATTAATCGGGTCCTATTGTTTCTAAAGGTCAAGTCCTTGAGGGACATCTGCAATCTCCAGAATTTCCCTGACCTAGCCAGGCCCTGAGGTCCTGATTTGACCTAGTTTTGTAATACACATGTGCAGCTAGTTCCTTCTTGCCAGTAGGCTTCCTAGCCATAGCAGGATATAATGTATATTTCATACCAATTAATATTTGCAAATTAAACTATATCATGGAGTGGGGGTGTATAGCCTGGTAACACTTCTTGGACCACCCATGGTTCCTCCAGAGGTCTCAGATGGTGTTGTCATCGTTGTGCGTCCCGCTGTAGGAACATAGTCAGAATCTTGGCTACAAGGCACAGTCGTAATGGAGCAGCCTATCCAAGGTGCTAAACCTGCCTGGGGGACAGCGTTCAGCACCTTGGATATTTCCTTTAAAGTACAGACTAAAACATGGAATGGATTCACTGTCCCATTGATGTTAGAGCCACTGGTTTCCACTTAAGCCCTCTGAGGTTGTCCCAGGACTGTTTCACAATTTTTCAGAGTTCATCAGAAATTTTTTTTAACAGAGAATATCAGTTATAACACTTATTGGTTAGAGCAATAACCAAAAAAATGACAAAACCTGTGTTCAAAGAATAAAGGCAGAAAGAAAAAGAGGCATTTTACTACATTAGGTTTTTAAATACTCAGTATTGCTTCATTTATGTTATCTTAAATATAAGATTATGGCTGAGATCCTGAATGGGAACACAGAACTTTAAATTCCACTCAGATGGATTTTCCACCACATCTACCTCTCACCTCTCATAAGAGTAACCTGTGTCTTGATGCATGCCCCACATGGCCTAACCCCTCACAGCTCATCAGTCCAGTTTACACAGCCCTGATCCTCCCTATTTTTGTGTCTGTCAGAGAACAGAAGAGCATCTTGGTTGCGCTCCTGTAGCTGGACACACAATGACAAAGGCATGCTCTGGGATGTCCCGGGGTCCTCCAGAGGTCCTTGATGATAATGTTATCATTGTGTATCCAGCTATGTGGACATATCCAGAAGCTCCTCCATCTCATGTTTTCTACTAGCCACTAAATGACTATGTCGTGTGTGTGCGCAAAAAGACAGGTGAGTTGTGAGGGGGTTGGTAACTGTTTGAAGAGGGTGTTGAATTCCTTCCTCTGCAATGATAAAAAAAAATAGATGTATACTAGTCTATGTGATGTTAACATCTCAGTCTGGAGAAATTGATCAAAAATAGAGAGCGAGGGAAAAAATCTTGGAGATTTTCTCAGGAGAGTTCAGACTTTTCTCAAAAGCATTAAAATGTGAGTGTTGATGCAAAGAGCTAGATCCTCATTAGTTCTAATTCACTGTTAGTGCTTTTGCAAGCCCAGCCTCCATGTGCTAACCTGTCTTAAACATTTATCCTTAATATCGGAAGAGGAGGTTTTATATAAATATTGCTGGTTCTTCAATTTGGATACTGTTCTGTCAGCTGACACATGATTTGGGTGCTGAATTGCTCAAGAGTGTGGAAAAATTCTTCATCAGAGCCATGGTAGAGGTTTTCACTAGAGCACTAAAGCAGTGAATTATGACTTCATGTTCTCTGCCAATTTGATATCATTTAAAAACATAAAGCAATCCAAAGCTTTCATCCCTACCTCTTATGCCACTCACAATGCAGAGAGCATCAGGTGGACGGTAGTCCATGATGAATTGTGTGAGATGTGAAAAATCAACAATTTAAAAATCATAGCCAGAATGCTCGGAACCACCATCAAATAGACACAACAATATATTTGACAAAGGATGTATGGCAAAGCTGGTGCTAATTGTGGATATTAATAAACCTTCCTGCCTTAAAAAAAAATATGGTGGTATATGGAACAGGAGGACATTTGGATGAGATTTCCACAGTGACAACTCCTGTCATGGGCGGGACAACACAGGATTATGCTTAGATTCATGAGGACAGTATTTCTTAAAGTATCAAGAAGACTAAATAATTCACAGGTGCCAAGTTCATGTTAGAAATATGTTGGTCTGCCCCATGAAGGGATAAATCAATTCTCTTCCTTCCAGTATAAAAAAAACTCTATTTTTTGCAATCCAATCAAAACTGCTTCTCCAGAACTTCATATCTTGATTTTGACAACAACAGCTCCTTTGTATTTATTAAATGCACAATTCTCCCTCACCTCCATATTTTTCAAATGTTTTGCCTTAACTTCTTGATGGTGCTTTTTAGTATCATTTTACATAATTTAATACAATTTGTTCCATCCATTGGTTTTCATGGAGATACAAGCTGTTCGCTTGTGAAAAAGCTGGCAGAGGGGCATAGGCTGGCAAAGAATCATCTCCAGGAGTTTGTTCCGATTTCAAAAGTTCTACAGGGGCACCAGCCGTTTTGAAGTACGTTCATGTTAGAATCAAATCAGACTGTCTGGTCTTGTTTTGAAAAATCTGTTTGGTAGTTAGTCTTCTTTGTAGACAGTTTAAAAATATACCCTTCCTTTCTTGGGTAAGAGACACCATGGTTACATTTAAAGATCAGGTTTTTAATGATTTCTTTAAGCTGTGTCTTGGCTAATAATTGAAAGAGAGCACAGGTGTTTCTTAATTATTTGTGCAGAAGGAAAAATTAATACCAAGTGGCTATAATGATGAGAACACGTAAAGAGGCAAGTCCACAGTAAGTCGCAGTTCTGTTTCGTCTCTCTGTTCAATGATTTTTGGTGACTCCTTCCTACCCTGCTTCTATTCCCTTTACTTGTTTTCTGTTTCACTTTATTCCTGTGATCCCCTCTTCATGAACGTCTCTTTAACAAATTTAATCCTAAAATTAATGCTAGAATTGCAGCATCTTTTCTTTGATGTCAGCTTCAGCTGATTTGTTCACTTTATATTTTTTAAGGTCATTACGTCTTTTCCTTTCCCTGGGTTAAGTTCAGGAATTCTTTATTCCCCCATGGCAGCAGCAAGCAATTTGAACATTTTTTCTCCTACCATGAGACAATATTTGAAAACTACTGTTTCTGTGCAAAAATGTTACTTTCTGTGCAGAACATGCTGTTTTCTGCATTAAAACTGTGGAAATTTTGCATAGAATATGTCCCAAATTGTCAGTCCAGTCAGTCTGTCTTGTCAGTCCAGGATTCGCCTTATCAGGGATTCCCAACACTCAATGGACATGTTTTTCACCATCTTTACTTTTGTATATTTGTTCCAGCCCTAGTTCAGCTGTTCATCTAGATATAGGCTCTTTCCGCATGACATCGCTGTTGCGTTTTTGCCATAGGATGGCAGTGGTTGCCAGGTCGCGCTTCCACACGACGTTGTTGCCATCTCACTGCCATCCTGTCACAGAGCGTTGTGTTTGCGCAGTTTTTGCAAAACAGAAAAAAATCCATTTCGCGCCTGCGATGGCACGGCACTCCCGTCACTTCTGGCCATGCGGAAGATGCGGAAGCGCATTGGTGATGCTTCCTTCCATAGTGCAGCAATGGAAAAAGCCTGGCTGTGCTGCGGAAGGAAGACGTGGCACCATTGCGTTCTCTTCCACATGGGCCGAGCAGGTGCATAGGGAAGCATTGCTGACGCACTCCATTCTGGACCCGGGACTGCAGTGAGACAACACGGAAGAGCTTCATCATGTGGAAATGGCCATAGTTAAAACACTGCAAAGAAGCAACTTTCATACAGTGGTGCATGGGATGCTTTTAGGTTGTGTATATTCCTTCACTTATTTTAAAAATGTAGCAAACCAGCCCTTCTGTGTTTAGACTTCCTGCTGATTCTTGTGAATGGAACCCTAAATTTGTGGTCCACAGGCCTGTGCTGATGGTATTAGTGCTTTGTACTGAGAATTCCTTTTACGTCTGGATTCCTTTTTGTGTGGTGTTTAACTGATAACCACCTGTGTTGCTGCTGGTCAGTTAAACATTGTTGTTGTGTGCCTCCAAGTCATTTCCAACTTACAATGACCCTAAGGCAAAACTGTCGTGGGTTTTTCTGGGGCTGAGAGTATGTGATACACCCAAGATCACCCAGTAGGTTTCCATGGCCGAGTAGGGAATTCAACCCTGCTTTCCGAGATTGTAGTCCAACACTTAAACCACTATACTATGCTAGCTATCAACATACATGCACACAAGCACACCAGAAACTTTGATTCTGCTCTCTATGCAAACAAGCAATTTTTTTTTTGCTTTGTTTTCTGGTGTGGATTGTTTGATCACACATTTTGGTGCCTCCATGTGGATTGGAGAAACTCTGTATAAAAAGAAACTTACATAAACCTGTGCAGAATCACGGTGCAGTGTTTGATCAATGTACACATGTGCCTTGGCAATGCCCAAAAGTCAAAATATATGGACGAAGACACAATCTCTGCAACAAATTTAATTTGTTTTGTATCTATTTGTTTAATTTATACCCTGCCCTTCTCCCAGCAAAGAACCAAAGGATGGCTCACAACAATCTAAAACAAAGTACAGCAAAGTACAGCTATTGTACAGAAGATAAAAATCAATTGAACAACATTTCTATTGAAAACACAATTTTTCTTTAAAACACATTTGAAACAAAGTAAGAAAGGATACAAACACAACCTGGTGCATTAAAAAGCTTGCTGCTACCAGTAAAAATGAAAACCTGCCTAAATAAGAAAGTCTTAGCCTGAGGGTGAAAAGACAACAGAGAGAGGGCTAACTAAACTGCCCATCAGAGGGAGTTCCTCAATGTGAGAATAGCCACCAAAAAGGGTCTCTCCTATGTCTTCACCAAATGCACTGTTTTTTGGAGGAATTATTTTCTTCATACAGATTGATTCTAGGAGTGGGATTAACAGGGGGATGTACTCCATGGAAGATCTAAGGGAATGATATGAAAGTATATTAATTCTCTGATCATTGACTTTGTTTCCAGAGCCAACTTTATGCTTGAGGAAAGGCTTACTAGCAATGGTAAGAATATCTGAATTCTCAAAGGAGAAAATGAGAAAGAGGCTTTTTGAGTGTCCCCCCAAAAAACCCAATAAGGATAATCCTCCTCAAGTTCTTTTCTCATTTCACCCACCCCCAGTTCTCAAATACGCTTGCCTCCCAATGTCATGTGGTGAGTTGGCATGGGAGATCCAGGGAAGAATCCTAGAAGGCTAGAGCCTTCCAGATGCGTGGTCGCCTACTCCTGCCATCTTCCTGATATCACACAAAGCAGGCAAAGGGGGAAAAGGAGCAAAGTTTCCTCCTTGGCTGCCTTTTCCCACCAAAGTAGTGTGAAGGTGGGCCAGAGGATCTCCACCCCATTCCTGCTGGAGACTTTGTCCTTACATGAGTCCTCTTTGAAAACTGCAGTTTTTGAATACATCTGGCAGGATAGAGAAAACAAATAATTTGACACTACACATCCCTAATCTTACTCAAGTGCCCTCTGGTGGACCCTCACCTGGTTTCTGGGATCGATAGCCAGTAGCTAGGATCCCAAAGCAGGTTATCTGCATAGGAGCCCCAGGTTCTGCCCAAATGTGGCATATGTTCATGTGATGCCTGACAGGTATGCAGTTATTGACCTTTGGTTCTTACTACACTTCTTCCATTCAAAAATGACATAGGAAAGTTGGCAATGAAAATGACTGTGTGATCGAGGCCCTGACAACTCTTACACCTGGATGAATTTATATAATTCGTTTATAAAATGCTTCATGATTTAGTATGATCTACCAGTCCCTGATGGAAGGACCAAACAGACAATGTAAGAGCATCACATTCTGATTTTATCTGAATGCTATAAAAGTTTCCCAGCCAAAATTAGATGTGTATTTTTTTTTTCCATTAGAAGACTCTAAGAAAGATCAGCAGGATAGATGTAAGATATCTGTACAGTAGTCTGCCTTGCTTCGTTCACAGCCAGGGATGGATTATTGCTGCTCTCAGAAGAGTTGGTGCTTTCTGTAACCCTATCGAAGCTACTAGGAGCCCTGTTCTCTTTTCTCCCTGGCCATCTGCTTGAAGCATCTGGTAATCAGGTGCATGTTCCCACATCCAGAGCATTCATGCTTAAATTTGCAGCTACCTTGCCACCCACATTGGCTTTTGTTACACTGCCAGAACGTACCTCTTTGTGTATTGGATGGCAGACTGGGACTGAGAATTCCACCATCCTTGTGCTGAAATTGTGATAGCTGGTATGACATTATCACCTTCCGGCAGAGATGTGAGCCATCCATCTTCTATTTTTTCTCTCCTTTGCTTTAGTTTACCTACTAATCTTTCCTCCATCATGCCATCTCATATAAATTTCTAACAAGTATGTAGGAAAACAGTATGAAGAATAGTTCTGTGAAAGGGTTATGTGTAGCCACTTTCATGTATGATTTTTTTCCCAAAGCTTCCATTAATCTAAGTAAACCAATAAACTATTCTCTGTAGGAATGAGGGAGAATTTCATTCAATTCACATTTGGATAGAACTGACCA
The DNA here is from genome assembly GCA_948472985.1 of Iguana delicatissima. Classification (NCBI taxonomy): domain Eukaryota; kingdom Metazoa; phylum Chordata; class Lepidosauria; order Squamata; family Iguanidae; genus Iguana; species Iguana delicatissima. The sequence continues at coordinate 867,078 of CAOKZL010000053.1, forward strand.
AATACCCACTTCCCAAGTTATTAGTCAGTATGCAAACTAAAGCAATAAAAAAGGGAAAGCAGTTATTCTTTGATATTAGTACTTCTCAGAATTTTACAATGCAATTCTCTTTGCAGTTCTTTGATATTAGCGCTTCTCAGAATTTTACAGTGCAGTTCTCTGAGCAGGCAAACAAAAGTTTTAAGATGCATATCATGACTAGAATCCTGTTTAATGGCAAAAGTACCCTAATGCAGCTGGTTGCATGTTTCAGGATGTTTCACAAGTGTGCTATTCTGATGATGGTTGCAGAAAAGGGGTTCTGCTGTATAACAGTTTCATTTTTCAAGGCATTGTGTAAGTGAATCCCCTAGACACTTTGATTGGGAGCCTGTCAACCAATTTGTAATAGGAGCATGCATAGGCATGGTGTAAGTTGTACAACGATGAGTTCCATGTATGTGTCCCAATGGTGTATTCCATGTAGTACGCCCCCAGTACACCTGATGTAATACACACTCAGCATATCTTGATGCTATACAGTTCCTCTCGTATATCTTGGCCATTTGAGAAAATGTGTACCCTAATGTAAGTATTAGCAGAAATGTGTCCCAAATAGCATTTTAAGGAAATGTAAGAAAAATGCATATACAAATTCACAGATGTATACAGTCCTCTCTCCACATTCACTAGGGTTAGGGGCACAGCACCCCCGTGAAAGTGAAAAAACCGTGAATAACTCTAGGCCCTTCCAAACCATATTTAACACACAAAAAAGTATGATCACCATATTCAACCCACCATGGATTCCTTTGAGGCATCAGGGTTCCTGCACAAGGCAGAAGTGGGGGGCTAGTGGGGCTTAACTGCCACCTCCACTGTTGCCCCACAACATTTTTAATAGGGACTTACCAGTTTCGTTCACAGTTTCTCAGTCTCATGAGGCTTGCAGTCCCTATTAAAAATGGCATAGGAAAGCAGCAAAGGTGACAGCAAATAATCCTTGAATAATCAGATCCTCAAAAGTGAAACCCGCAAATGTGGCAGGCTGACTGTACACTGTGAAAAACTCACCCCTAAATATCCATGCATATTTTTTTTTGAAAACTGAAATGAAATGAATGGAAATGGAAATGATATAGAAAGGAACGGGAAAAATGAAAAGTCAAGAAAACATTTCATCCATCCTGTGCTGTTGTATCTCTGTAAGGGAAATGTGTGATGTGTGAATGTGAAATGTGTGAATGTGTGATGCACCCCAGGTCACCCAGTGGGTTTCCATGGCTGAGCAGGGAATCAAACCCTGGTCTCCAAGGTCATAGTCCAGTGCTCAGGCCACTATACCACACTGGCTGTCATCCAGTAGAGCACCCAAGGTCAAAGTACAACTGTGCAATTAGTATTAGTATTTTTCAGCCATCTGGCATCTCTTGAGGAAAGATAATATATAATTGAATATAGTTTTAATAACACTGAATCACTTTTACTGTAATGTCTGACTTTTCATAGCTTATTTAGACTCACACCGACCTTGTAAGATCTGTTATGAGTATTTTACATTTTGTGTAAGTGGTTTACAAAGTAAAGGCAAGGTAGCAGTTTCTTAATGTTGTGATTAAGGCAACATGAGCATCTTCCTCATTTGCAGAAACTATAGGACACATTTAAATGTTATGGAGAGAAAGGCTTGTCTGTCTGTCTGTCTGTCTGTCTGTCTGTCTGTCTAAGGGATGTAGTGATAGATCTGTGACTTGGCCAAAGTGAGAGATGGGCAAAGGAGATCCTGAACGTTTCTTTTATAGTATAAACAGGTGCCAGCACAGCATCCCTGCAAATGGAACACCAGTTTGGCAGGGGGGATTGATTTTAAGAGGAAAAACAGGAAAAGGAGAAGAGACAAGATATCTGAGTAGTGGCTGAGAGAACACTTAGAATCATGGAATCATAACACTGGAAGAGACCACAAGGGCCATTGAGTCCAACCTCCTGCTATGCAGGGCAACTTGTCACATAACACCTGTGACACAATGCCAGAACATCTGCTTTGCATATTGAATGGATCAGATTGGATTTCATTTTTTCCCCATGAAGTGTGAAGATGTTGAGAAAGCAGTTTGCCTGAGAGCCTAGAAAGCCACAGCAAGACAATGCCCAAGCCCTGAACTAGGTGGATCAATTGTATAAAACATCTTCCAGTATTCCTATGGTAATGCACCCCTTCTGTATCTGCCTTTCTTTTTTGTTGCCTCTTGCAGCTACTTTTCAGTTCAGACATCCTACAATCATTGGAGCAAAAGATTTCTACAGGTCTAAGAGTAATATGTAGTTTGGTCATCAGCTTCCTGTCAGCAGCCTGTCTGGAAAAGTGTCAAATGTCTGTTCTCTCCTGATTTATGCTGGCTAGTGGACTCTGTCTCTGAATTTGTCTCCATTTCTCATGATCCCTATAAATAATTCCTTCTAGCAGGCATCATTCTTGCTCTCACCAAATGAAAGAGATGCTTGGGCTGCTGCAATTTTGCATTTCTTCTAGGTTTTCTGTGTCAGGCATAAGGCCTTGTCCATGCCTTGAGATGCATGTAGATCAAATGCACATTTAATGCACATGTTTTGCATCCATACTGTATTTCCTCACATCTGTTCTGCTGCTGATGTGGTATCAGTTCTAGAGGATTGACTTGGAGCTCTCTCTGTATGAGGGGATTCCCTATTACAGTACAATAGTTGCTCCTATTGAGAAGGTACATTCTGACATGGTACCACTCATAGAGACAGACGTAGATTTTGCTTGGATATGATGCATCCTCAACATCAGAACGCTTGACATAACTGACATTCTAGGGCTGTTTTTGGTATTGCTGGCACACTCACTGATCCAGACGTTTGGGACTGGAGTGTTAATATTTGAGTTCACCTAGTACCCATGTGTCGCCTGATATCACAGCAGGCAGCATTTCTGCTAACTGAGACAGATTTGGTGACATTTGGTTTGGCTGTTTTCGATGAATGCTGTCTGTTCAAACAAAGAAAATTGATTTGATGATTATGAAAAAAATCCCACTATTTTTCATATAAATCTGGAAATTTGGTGACAACAGGTATGAGGAGATGACTAAAATGCTGAAATTCAGCACCCCTTCTGTAAGACAGGTTTACTTTGATAATAATTACTTTAAATGAGATGCAAGATTAGAAAAATGTCTGGTGAGAAGACAAATGTTGCCAAGAAGTGAAATATGTTGCCTTTTGCTATGTTTTTTTTTCTGTCTCCAATGAGGTTGGGGCTATATTTGATGTGTCTGCCCATACATTGAGCACCAACATGGTGCAGTAGTTTGAGTATTGATATCCAGGTTTTGACTGCCTATTTGACCATGAAACCTATTGGTTGTCCTTGGGCAAGTCACAATGGATAATTTTGTTAAGGAAACCCCGAATAGGTTCACCTTGGGGTCCCCATAAATCAGAAACAACTTGGGGACATACAATAGGAAGCCCATACATTTCCATATACTAATAGTCCCCTTCCTGAAATGCCTGCAGGGTGATGTAGAAGGGATAAAACACCCATACATCCATACCTGGAAATACAGCAGTGCTTTCCCCACTATCCATTCAAATAGTAGAAGAGGGCAGTGTGCATTTTAATAGAAAAATCAATTTTATTTGTTGGTGTCAGTCCAGTTGTTTATGTGGAACGGCAAGTCTGATTTATAAGATAGGAAAGAAATAAATACTTGTTGCTTTAAATACAGCAGCTTGAATGACCCATTTATTATTTCTTAAAACCAATGAAATAATTCCAGTTTTAAATATGTGGCGTGTTTGGCGGAAGTTCTCCCAAAAAACTGCATCTTAGTAATCGTCATCAATTTTGTCTTACAATGTTCTCAGAATTTTAAGCATACTTACTTGGAAGCGAGTCCCAGTTAAATAGATGGGCCTTCCCATTAGATGAGGTCATGATGGGAGAGTTTCTTATATGGTGTTTGCTTTTGTACCTTGGCACTTGTAAAAGTTCTTGTCCTATTAACCTAAATTAATGGGAGTGGTAATTACACTCAGTTGAAGGGATAGTTCCTATGTTGGAGTCTTTGGAAAATTTGCCATACTCCAGCACCTAACTGCTCTAAGCACACTTTCATGGAGATAAGTCCAATTGAACTGGAAGTATTTACTTGCATGGTTCCCAAGTAGTGTCATGAAAATTATATAGCTCCAAGTATAACCCTAAGCAAAGTGGCCGACAAAGTAGGTGCCATTGATTTGACTCCAGATGAAAGACTCAATCTACTGGCTTCAGAATGCAGTCTGGCACTCCGCTGCGGATGTGTAAGCAAAAATGGCACAGTTCTTGTCGTGAGAGGGGAATATGCCAAGCATGCATTGGGATTTGTCCTTGGAAACATGGGCAGTCTTCTGCATAAAACACCTGTGCAATATATAGGCCATCCAGTGTATTTCTTGTGCACATCTGCGTATCCAGATGTGTATATAAGTTACTTTCTTCTGCAAGTTTACAAAAAGAATGGTGGGAGGTGTACTAAGTAGCTCTGCTTATCAATTTCAAAGGGAATAATCAAGAAATCAAGGCAGCGTACTGAAAAATGGGCATGAAAGGAACCACATGCAATCCCATCTAAATTGGCTGGAAGTTGAGAGACTATCCTGTAGATTCATAAGGAAGCCAAATGCTCATATTGCTAATTACTGAAACTACATCCACATGCACGCACACACACACACATAAGGACCTTTTCACAAGTGGTAAAAATGAATGTGTGTTCTGGGGAGTGAAAAAAAGGCCTTAATTGGCTTGTGTCACTGAGCTGGCTTTCTCGAGTGTTGTGCTGTAACTTAGTCAGATAAGTTTGACAGCAATTTAAGTCCCATTGACAATTGCTGTCATAATATTGAGGGAAGATTGTATCAACAGTGGTCGACATTCAACCAGTCATATGGACCGGACGAGTTTACCATATGCTTAACTACAAACTTTCCTTGGAACGCTCCTTTTGAGTGCTTGACAAGCTTATGATACCAATCAATAGTGAGCTTCAGTCTAACATGTAAAATATTATGAGTTTGCCTAGGAAATAGATGGCTGTATACAGCACTTTGTTGATTTCTTTTATTCATAAAGAAATTGGTTCATCGCCTTGGATGGTTTTATCCAGAATGTGTGCATTGACTGACACATTTAGGCTATGATTAATTAACAGCATAAAAATGTAAATCTGTTGCAAAAGAAATGGTGAAGAACAAAACTGTAGCATTATGGGTGGGATCCTCCCAGTGGTATATGTGTGTGTAAGTTGGCTTATCCATGTTGATATCTCTGTTTGGATGAGACCTAGAAGGCTATTTTCTAATCCTTTGTGCCCCATCCAACCGTCTCCGCTTCCAAGTCCCAGGAGGCACTGCTTCTGCTGCTGCTGCTGCTGCCAGAAGAATTGGAAGAGAGGGGGAAGTAATTCACAAACTGAAGATAGGCGGGTCTAGGCTTGGAGGGGAAGGTAAAATGTGAACACATCCTTGCTTCTTTCCCCCCTCAGCTGAGCCCAGCAACTTTTTTCATCACCTGAATTGCCTCCACTATCTCTCCTCTCCTTACTGGTAAGCAGCAGCAGCCGCCCATCCCAGGGCTTGACAGCTGCCAGGATGAGGAGAGGACAATGGGACTTTGCCTTCTTCATGTAGGATCTCAGCCTATGACTCCTGAACACTGGGAGAGAGAACTATTGCATGGGTAATATGTCCAGACAGGAGTATCTTTTCTTATGCAAATCCCCATGAAACTAATGGAAGGATGCAAACATTGGATCTTGGCTTAGGTGTTTTCCTTGGCTTGTCATCCATTCTGCACCTCCACTCAGGTGTGTGTATGTGTGTGTGCATGCTTGTGTGTGTGATTTAAGTAACACACTAGGTTAGAAAATCAGTGAGATAATTCAAACAGAAATCTGACCTGATTCTGTCTCAATTTGCTATGTTTCCTTACCATCGAGCCAATTTTAATTTAGTTATGTGTACTGTTGGCAGTTAATAATGAGCATGTTTGAACAATATGGAAAGTGCAGTCTGGGCTTAGGTAGCAGGCATATACGACCTTTCACTGCAGGTGGTAAGAGAGTGTACTTGTCTTTTCATTTTTCTCTCCCTAAAACAGCTGCCTTCATTACAAGTGGAAAAGAAACTAACATGTAATATAGATCAATACATCTGGAGCTCTACAGTACAGCTGGATATATTACAAGCTGGGTACTTAGCCAAAATATTTTGGTTATGAAGAGCCTGGATGAATAGAATAGTTGGTTTAAGTAAGGCACTTACTGATATAGGTCAGGGACTGTTGCTCTCATAGTCTTTGTCCATTGGCCATACCGATTCTAGACATCTCAAAGTCATCAGGTTTGCATACCCTGGAAAAGATAAATATGCAATATTGTATAGTGGTTAGAACATTGGAATGATACTTTGGGCGAACCTGCCTCTCTAAACCTGACCTCCTTCACAGGGTTATTATGCAGGTAAAAATGTGGAAAAGGGGAACCATATTCGTTGCCTTGAACTCACTGGAGAAAAAGCCAAATATAAATCTAACTAGTAAACCGATATGGTAGGTCCTCTACATTTTGGGTAATCAGTACAGAGGTGCATGTATAAAGAAGCAGAGTGAAATTGTTGTGCATTTCTTTAGTCCCACTCCACAAATTTCACTGAAGAAAGACAAATAGGTCTGCCTTTGAATCCATCTTGTCCCATGTTCTTTGGGGACATCTTTGCCAAATTAGGACCTCTTTACTTCAGGTACTATTCTTGTCAGCATCTCCAACTCTAGCGCATATAAGTGTCAAAGAGGGAGCTGCAAAAAAGCCAAGTACTAACATTTGCTTCCATTTTAACTTGGCTGTGTTTTATTAATATATCTGAACTGGAACAAAACTGTGGTTAGTTTTAACTATGGTTTGTCTGAACAAGCCCATTCAAAACCGTGATCTATGATCCTCTATTGTTCAGATAAACAACAGTTAAAATTAACTACAGTTCCTTGTTAGAAACATGATGATACAGGGTAGATAGTTGAAAACAGAAATGGATGTTGCCATTTTCCCCTCAGCCCTGCTGAAATAGGAGACGATGAGAGAAGAGAGCAATTTTCTGCACCTAACATCAAAATGAGACCACCTACCTCCTAAATTAGGCATTTGTATTTGTCGTCTTTAGTCTTTGGGTATTAGGAGCATAACAGTATCAATACTGGTGTGAAATCTAAATCTAGTCTTTTATGAATCTGTGCATTACCCATATTCACAAACACTAATGCAATTACAGCTGAGACAGATGCCATCCTCAGTTTCTCTTATTTGTCACCACTCTCCCTATTCATCGATATCAAATTTTGTTTATGCATCCTTGTCTACAACTGGGATTTAGATTGCTTGGCCAGAAATTAGTTGAGTCTAGATGGTACCATCTGCTAAATATTCTTCAACTGTTATTAACCGTACAATTGTTTTTGGCTGTTGTTCTTTTTTATAAGTGTATTTAGTAGGAAAAGACAAGAAAGCTAAAATGGAGTACTCACAGTATCCAGCATTTTCTGGCCCATGCAACGAGAGATTCATGTTGGCAAAAGTGCACTCTGTGGATAGTGTCTATAAAGATACATTGTGGCTTAGCTGTTGAATTAGTAAATATCTGCAAATGTATGAGCAGTAAACAGAGAAGATGCCCAGCAATTGCTTTGGAGTGCAGTTCTGATGACCAAAATGCAAACTTAGATTAGGAGGAAGAATCTTGCCCATTTCTTAGACCACCTGGTGCTTCTATTTGAGGTTTGGAGAACCAGCAGAAATTTATTGCAAAGAATGGGCTCTTGATCCAGATTCATGGTCTGACCCTGCATCTTTTCATAAAAACGTGGGGGGCTGCTTTACACTAAGGTGGACTTGTTTTGTATATCTAATCTTGTGTTGCCCACTTGGACTTGTAGTGGCCCTACAGCAGTGGTTCTCAACCTGTGGGTCCCCAGATGTTTGTGGACTTCAGCTCCCAGAAGCCCCAGCCACTATGGTCAATGCTCAGGGCTTCTGGGAGCTGAAGTCCACAAACATCTGGGGACCCACAGGTTGAGAACCACTGCCCTACAGTATCTCTGGTGTACAAGCCTTGCCCATCACCTGCTAGCTGATAATTTCTTTAAAAAACAAACAAACACCACTGCTGGAGATTGGACTTATGACTATCTGCCTGCAAAATATGGGCTTTACCATTGAACTTTGACCTCAGTTATGGTTATCACTGAAGACAACTCAGTTGCCTTGGCCTTTTAAACTTCCTAAGTAGAGAGAGATAGAGGGACGATACAGATGTTTCATAGCCTAGCTTTCTACTCTTGAATTAGTCTCCACTTCTACCTGCTATGGCAGTGTTGACAGCAGACCTTTTCAGTGCTAGAGATGGAAAATCTGGATAGTACAACCTTTCTTTACCCATAGTTATATGGCAGAGAGCCATCATGGTGCAGTGATTTGAGTGTTGGACAATGACCCTGGAGATCAGGGTTCGATTCCGTGCTTGGCGATGGAAATCCACTGGGTGACCTTGGGTGCTTCACACACTCTCAGCCCCCAGAAAACCTCATGATAGGTTCACCTTAGGGTCTCCATAAGTCAGAAGCAACTTGAAGGCACACAGAGGCAGCAGCAGCAGCAACAACAACTACAACACTGCCACCTTGAAGCCTACTGTTTGGAGTGGATCACCTCATCCAGCCCAGTGTTGCTGACCTAGCAGTGAAAAGTAAGATGGTAAAGGAAAAGGGGAAGTTACCAGACTGAAGTCCAAACCATGAAGTCCTTTCTCATTGCGATCAGGAATAGGAAGCAAGGTGGATATTGGTAAGCTGGAAAGTGTTCAGAGGAAGGCAGCCAGGATGGTAAAAGGTTTAGAAACCTAGTCTCCTGAGGAATAGCTTAGAGTGTTGGTTAAGTTTAGCCTGGAGGAGGTAAGACTGAGAGGTAATATGATACTTGTATTTAAAAACCTGAAGGGAAGTTATATAGAAGATGGAGTGAGATTGTTTCAGAGACTAGAGCACACATTACAAGAAAAGAGATTCTGTCTAATTATAGGAAGAACTTGTTGACTGTCAGAGCTGTTTAAAGTAGAATAGGCTGCCTTGGAGAATTGAGGATGCTCCTACTTGGGTGGTTTTTTAACAAAGTTTGAATGGCCATTTTTCAGAAGTATTTTAGTTGTGTGAGAACCAGTGTGATATAGTGGTTTGATGGTTGACGTATGACCCTGGAGACAAGGGTTTGATTTCCTGCTTGCCCATGGAAACCCACTGAGTGACCTTGGGTGTGTCACACACACTCTGTCCCAGAAAACCTCACAATAGGATCACCTTAGGGTCACCATAAGTTGGAAACACCTTGAAGACACACAACAATAACAACAACAACTTTAGTTGTGACTCCTGCATGGCAGAGGGTTGGACTAGATAACCCTTTCAGTCCTTTCCAACCATGTGGTTATATGAAACTGTGATGGTGCTTAGACCTATGAGAGGATGGCAAAAAGGTGTTGTGTACACTGTATGTTATTCCAAGACCCTTTAGTTGGCCAGAACTGGAGTATTTTATCTACTAATATATAAAAGTCAAAATTTGCTTGTTTGTCTGTGTCAGGCGAGAAGACCTCATATGATTGGCTGTGTAAGGTGAAGACCTCATGCGATTGGCTGCTTGAGAAGATTTTGGAATCCTAAGATTAGGGAGGGGGCCTTTAGAATTCTCAGCCAGAGAATAGGCCAGTTGCTATGGAGACAAGGCCTAGCAGCAAGGAGGAGGGCAGTATATTCACTCAGGAACCCAAGCTCTCTATGTTAATAACTCTGAATACAGATTGGATTGGGGAATATGGGGAAAAGTTACAGGTACTGGACAAGACATTTTGGGGAATTAGAGACACAAGATCTCAAATCTTTCTAACAAGTATTATGTGTGAGAAAATAAAATCCTGGGCGATACTGGGTAGATATGCTAGTCTACTATACAAAAGTCAAAGTTTGTATGTTTGTCTGTGTCAGAGAAAGACCTCATATGATTGGCTATGTCAGGTGAAGATCTCATATGATTGGCTCCCTGAGAAGATTCTATGGAATCCTGGGGTTTGCAGTTTAGTGAGAGGCCATTAGAATTCTCAGCCAGAGAGCTCTTGGGCCTGTCTTGAATAGGCTGGTTGCTATGGAGACTAGGCTTAGAAGCAAGGAAGAGGGCAGTGTATTCCCTCAGGAACCCAACCTCTCTATGTTAATAACTCAGAATACAGAGTGGATTGGGGAATATGGGGGAAAGTTAGCAGCTATTGGACAAGACAGTTTGGGGAATTAGAGACATAGGATCTTAAATTTTTCTAACAAGTGTTAACTATCAGAAAATAAAATCCCAGGCAACGCCAGGTATATATGCTAGTGCCATATAAAAACAAAAGTCACAATCTCAAATGCACTTACTTGGGGAAAAGCCCTGTTGAATGTAATGGGACATATTTCTGAGTAACTATGCATACGATTATGCTGTGAGTGTTGTCTAATAAATTGTTAACCTGCGATGGATATAGTTGTGCCTTTGTTTTGGAATTATTATGTACCTTTGAGGAAGCTACCTCTCTTGGCCACCTATAACATGGGAAAGCAACAACTGTGGACGGTTATTGTGATAAGAAGGAAAAAAGTGTTTAATCCCCCATCCCAATTCTTTTCTCTCTGAGTTCAGAGCAGCTTACTATGATGTCATTGTTGCTGACAACAACCATGCAAAGTAGATGGTGGGAACATAATAGTTTATCCACCGGGCTACCCAGTGAACTTCATGCCTGAGCGAAACAAGATTTCCACAGTCAAAGTCTGACAAGCCGCCATACGATTCTAGTCCTCTCTGTGCTTTTTTTATGTCTGTGTTTTCTGTTTGGTTCCGTGGGACAGAATCTTCCATTGTAAACAGAAGCTGGAATAGTTTCCTTGGAAGAGGAAGGGATTTAAAAATATATAAAGATTTGGGATTCATCTGGGCTACATTAAAAACATAAAGCTTCTACCGTAAACCAGTTTTCACTAAGCCCTGAAAGTGTCAGGGCAGAATTTTGAGGCCAAGCTTGAATCTTATCCCTTGTAATCATGGAATTGTTCCCACTGAGGGCAACAGTATTGAAAGGTGGCTAAAGTAAGCTGTGTCTAAGAAGATAATAGAAAATGCTGTGCCTGTGGTAAAGATATCAGTGTTTATGAGGGGCCAAGGCTGATATAAACATATTGAAAAGTGTGAGTTCTTGCAGATCAAATCATAGAATGTCAGCAATTGTTTTGGTAACATAGGCAGTTGTATTCACTTGGATTTAAGCAGCCCACGTGAAAAAGAGTTTTCAATTTTTATCCTAGGAAAGTCTTCTTGATTGAAAAATGGCAGCTTGAGCCTCCCCAAGTATAATCTACAAGCATAATATGCACAGTGGGATTTTGTGTGTTTATTCCATTTGTATTCCTGTTCTCAGCACTCAAACCACTACACCATACTGGTTCTCTTGATTTGCTCTGATGTCAGTTTATTTGTCTTTTGGTAGTCCAGGGTACCTGCAGAACTCTCCTCGAGTGAGTTGATTCTCTTCTCTGGGAATCCCAGAGAATTCCTGGGATTCTCTTCACTATCCAGCATTAATTTGCTTACATTGCACTGACTTTAAGCGTAGAAGTATAGAACCACCAGAGCTTGCAAAAGTTGTATTGTAACTCCCCAAACCCCTAGCCAGCATCTGGCTGAGGGTTGTGGAACCTGGAATCTAAAGAAGTGACATTTCCAAGCTTTGAAGAATGCCGCCTATTTGTTCCCGTCCCTCTTCTGTGTTTCCTGACACAGAGATAAGCAAAGTATTTCACATGCCAGATTTCTGTGTGTCAGACTGCTGTTAACAGTGCAGGAGTGGTGTTATAAATCTTCCATATCTACTTTGAAAGGGAGTCACTTCTTCCTGTGAGATTTTCCCCTCTTATCCTCACCATTTCCCTACCTCATGTGCACCATCTTGAACCTACCTCTTCCTTGCTGCTGCCACGTTATCTACTTGTAGCAAGGCTTGATTGTCAAAATGTGCAATGCAATATAAGATATTGCATCAGAAGGTTTTCCTTCCTCCCCCAAGTAATCTCATATGACCATTACCAAGTGTAGCCTTCCAGAAGTCGTGAAGCTCTTTTACATAGCATCCCAATATATATTCACCTGTCAAATTAAAATGCAAGTTTAATGTATTTGCAACAATTGATTTAATTTTATCGGTGAACACCAACTTTGCATAGGAACTTAATAAACTTTGCTTGGGGGACATTATGATAATTACCCTTGTTGTATACCCTGTAATGTCAATATAGCAACTCTGAGAAGAACAGGAATGGGATAGGGTTTCTATTTATTCCCTATGCTTGAACTTAAATCTGTCCCTGTGTAAGGCTGCTTTAGTGTTTGGAGTTTATCAAAGTGGCTTATGTGGTTCCTTGGCATGATCAAATCAAACTGTATTCCCTTCTTTCTTTTAATTCTGAGGAAAGTACAGCTTGAATGCACTTGTGAATACATTGCACTGCTACACCGGTCTGAAGAAATCTAGGATAGGACCTTACAATTGTGGTGGCAACTAGGGCCAATAACGATTCAGGTGATTGTCTGTCATTCCACTTGCAGTCTGAGAGGTGTGGGCCCCAATCCCAACAGGGACATTGTGCAGGTGCATCTCCATGCCCTTATTGTAAGCTTCAGTGTCCTTTGTGACATTTCAAGGAAACATGGCCTGAGTTTTGGGCTCTGATAGTGTTCATGTTGACAGGCATAGCAGAAATGCTTTATTATACTGACAATGCAGGACTGATCAGGGGCAATCCCTACAACTCTTTCTGGACATCACTGGCCATGGATTTTGCTCTTTCAGTGTTGATTTCTTCCTGCCCAGAACATCCTGTGTCTTGGAAGTCTGAATTCATAAACATATCAGCTAAACTGAGGCTGAGATCCTGTGCAGCCGAGTGTAGAGTAAAGGTTCTGCAGTCAGAATTATGTTATGTCTCTCTTCTCAGCACTCCCAACTCATGGTTTAGCTGCTTCAACCTCCACAGGGTGCCCATTCAGTGGCTGGTGGAGAGCTGCTGGGATTGCAGAAGCATCTGGTTATGTCCCCATGGCAAGACACATACTGATGACATTATCTGTTGTGATCCTCTGGGGACCACAGTGGATGATATAGTTGACTATGATGGCATAGCCAGATGCTGCGCTGATCCCCTCCTGCCACTCGGTGGCTCTGGAGGGGTGAGTATTGCAGTAAAGCTGTGAGTTCCGGGTGGCTTCTGAAATGACAAGAGAGTACAAACCTCTGCAGCAGCAGCAGCAGCAACAACAACAACACGACTCATGCAGCCCATGTTGGAGAATGACACCATCAGAGGCCTTCTTAAGCTGTGTTATGTGGCAGAGACATGTCCTCTTACCAATTCTGCATGTGATGGTTGATTCAGATGGCCCATTTGTGATGAACTGCTATAGAGAATTTAGGAGTTAAGAGGTAGCAAGGAACATCTGTCTTCCAGCACAGGCAGAATAACTTCCTGTTGAGATTTGTTTTATGATGTTGCTTATAGCTAGAGGTGCCAAGCATCAGCTTGCTTGTCTTATTTAACTAAAGTGTTGTTACCTTCTCAAGATGTGGTTTCTGTCCCTGGAGAAACCAAAAGAAGTTCCTTTACAACACAACCTACAACATCCTCTATGCGTGCTGGAGTAAATAAAGGGGGCCAGCATTGCAGAGAGTGACTGTGTAGATTAAATCTGACCTGAAAGAAGTTTAACCTGAGGCACATATGAATCAAATTTGGAATTTTCCCCCCGTTATCTCCAAAAGGAAAAAAAGATGAAGTCCTGTACCCTAGGACCCAGAAGAAGCTTCCATTCAATTAAAAGGGGCTTACTTCTCAGTAGACACGTAAAGGGTTGTGCTGTGAATTTTGCAAGTTACTATATTTTGCAGACAGACCCCAGCCCCAAAGGAACTCAATTTATATATATCAAAATCTTTTGTTTTGCTTTGCTTTGCTTTGGGTGAATCTGATGATATAATGCTAGCTATCTGGTGGAGGGTGTGGGGAGGGTATTTTAAGCCTTAAGCATGTATGACTAATAGATAATAGGATTGCTTAAGCTTTTGAAATATTATGTAATATTTAAATTTATGTTGATTTCCTCCATTTCACATGTAGTAATTAATTTTGTCTTACTGACAGATGATTCACAATGACTGATTTTCAAGAGAAAATCCAGACAGGTATTTTTTTAACACTTTGTTTTCATTCAAGATGGTTTGCATTTGTGGCTTGTGTTCCTTAAGGGTGGGGAGGACAATGATTCAGGCTCTAATGTGAATTTGCATAATTTAGATACCTAAGTAAGCCCCATATACTTTGCTTGTGAAAAGATACTAAGGGGGAGGTGGGTGAAAGCAGCTAAAGTTCTGTATCCTGCTATGAACAAAGCATTTCCTGTGGGGACAGTGGTCAGACCCACAGAGGGACTGAGATCATACCTCATGAGATGTCTCATGAAGTTCTGTCTGGGCAGAGCTATGATACATCTCTCCCTGTCCTCCCTCAGGACTCACTCACCTCCTGCAGGAGCTTCCTCTCCCAGAGCTTTTTGGTGGCTGGTAGAGATGGCGAGTAATCAAACAAGCATCTGGCTATGTGCCTGTAACCAGATGCAAAATGACAATATTAACCTCTGTAACTTTCAGAAACTCCCCATGAGGTACAGAAAGACACTTCTGTCCTTATGTTTCTGATTATGGGCATATAGTCAAACACCTCTCTGATGCTCTTTACTGTCCATTGTCCACTGAATGGCCATGGGGTGGTGCTACAAGAGGAAGGTAGGGCTTAGGCTATTGTATAAAGAGGTAGTAAATTTTTTAAAAAGTTCAATACTCAGGTGCCACTTTTAGTTATGTGTGTGTATGTCACCAATGGGATGCCGTTCACAGATTTCTTTCACACTTGGACATGACTTCCAAGACATTACAATAGGCAAAACCCATGGGTGTGAATTCATTCCCTTCATTGAAATGAGAAGGGAACTCCTGTGGGCATTAAGGTTTGTACAGATTGTTTCCTTGGAGAACTGAACGTAATAGAATATTTTTGCAAGGTTAGGCTTTCCTGTTGAGTAAACTATGAAACTGCAAAGGTTATCTTAAACATCTCTCTCTGGAGACTGAACTGCATGTGGAGAAATATAGTACAGCCCCCTTCTCTGAACTGTACTTCAGATCAAATCTAGAAAGAACTGTACCACAGGCGGTTTCTGACTGTTTTGTTTTAATGTGCAATTGCTGTTCATGCTTCTGTTGCTGTGTGTGCTGTTCTCCTCTATCCACATTCAACTTTCTGGTTCCTTTTTATAGCTAAAATTAACAGTCAAAGCCATATCACTGTACATTTGCACAATTAAAGCTTGTGTGCTGGCTTCACCCACAGTGACATGTTCCCTAGTTGTATCCCAGGTATACTGCTGTAACACACTGTATGTGGGTCTGCCTTTGAAGAGTGTTTGGCAACTTCAACTGGTCCAAAGGGCCAGATTGCTAACTGGGGCTGGCTACAAGGAGCATCCAATTCCCTTTTTGCAACAGCTCCACTGGCTGCTGGTCCATTTCCAGTTCAAAAAGTTCTTGTTTTGACCTATAAAGCTCTACATGGCTCAGTTCCAGGTTATTTGTAGGATCATATTTTTCCCTACGACCCTGCCCATGCTTCTTGGGGAGGCCTTTGTCCCAGTGCCTTCACAGGTGCCTCTGGTGGGAACAATAGAGAAGGCCTTCTCAGTGGCTGCCCCTAGGCTTTGGAACTCCTTTTCCAGGAAAGTTAAACTAGCACCCTCCCGCTTTCTTTTTGCAGGCAAGTCAATTCTTTTCTGTTTTGACAGGCGTTTGATGATTGATTGTATAATGACTCTTCAACCTAAACAATGTATTGGATTTTCTTAATTGGTGTGTGTGGGTGTGGGTGTTTGTGTGCATGAATTTTTAATTTGCTATAAGCTGCTGCCTTGAGTCCCAAATTGGGTAAAAAGTAGGATAATAATAATAGTAGTAGTAGTAATAATAATTATAATAGTAATAATAATAGGAAGTTCCCTTAAGAGATGGGAAGAAGACACACAAATTTTATACCTAAGTAAGAACATGGGTATCAATTGAGCTCTTTATAGTAGTTCACTGTAAAGCATTTCTGTGTAGCTTCAGGGAATTCAAAGCATAAATACATTTTGCAGAGCTTAGAAAAGTTACCCTTTTGGACCACAACTCTCAGAATACCCTCTGCAAAGCTACGTTTATGTTAGAATCATAGAATCATTGTTTGTCCTACTCAACAAAATGGGCATTTTATTTATCTGATTTTATTTTCATTTTATTCAGACAAGCCTGGTATTTCATACAAATTTATCTTTAGTGCAGGTACCTGGACTTTATACAGGCTCTGGCTGCAAATACCACCGACAGGTTTAGGAACAAATGTTTTTTGTTTAATATTTTCCCCATGGTGACTAAATGGATAATGCACTTGAGTGTATCCTTGATAGTTGTGAAGCATCATTTAGTCTTAATGCCACATAATCTCCTCCAGTCTACCCAGTTATAGTCTAGCATGTATTTGGAGAAGGGGGATGAGGAATTGTGAGCAGCCTTGCATGGTTCACTTGCCAGTGGTTTTGTGTGTGTATGTATGTGTTAGACCATGGAATGAAATGAGGAACTACTTGATATATAACTCTAAGAAAGACACAATCTGAAAGTGTAAAGTGTACAGTCTCAAAGCACTATTTGAAATTTAATATTGTCTTTACTGGTTAGCAATTAATGCTGAACTTCTGAGCTGTAGTGAATATATAAATAGCTTGGATCCACCAGTACAGTCCTCTACTCCCATCTAGGATTAATCCCCTCCCAACACATAGAGACTTGTTTTTGAGTAAGTGTGTGTAGTTAAGCCATTGTAGTATAGTGGTTTGAGTTGTGGAGTAGGACACTGGGAGACCAGGGCTTGAACCCCTGCTCGACCATGGAGACCTCCTGGGTGACCTTGGGCAAATCGTACTCTCTCAATCTCAGAGGAAGGCAAGGGCAACCCCACTCTCAAACAAATTCTGATAGGGTCATCTTAGGGTCACCATAAGCCAGCAATGACTTGACGGAACACAACAAAAATGTCCAGTTTTGTGTTGTTCTGTTTATTAAACAACACACACCTAGAATTTCTTAACAGGTAAGTCGCAATGGCTCAATGTAAAGTCTGTCTATGTAGTCTTGCTTAGGGACATAAGAAGGGTCTTTCAGGATCAGATCAAATTCCATCCAGCCTAGTATTCTTTGCAAGAATTTCAACATCCAGCAGGTGCTAGGACAGAAATAGGGAGCATGGGGCCTCCACAAATTGCTGCACTGCAACTTCCATCACTCCTAGTCAAGATCATCAATTGTGAATGATGATAGAACCCACAGCCTAACAATATCCTGAGGGCTCTACTTCCCATCCCTGTCCTGAGGCATTCGTGGAGAATTAAGATATAACTTTCTTCTGTGTCTTAAATTCTGAACTTTCAACTGAAAGTTGATTACAGTAGTCTGAAGGTCTAAAGGGAAGGATGGATGTTGATGTGGAACTGCTTGCTTATAGTTTGAAAGTCTATTTTAGTATCAGGGTCATCTTATTTGTAATTTTGGTCATACAAAGGTCCATTTATTTGTATGCTTTTTTGTTAGTTGGAGAGGGAGCAGGTTGTTAACAAAGCAGCCTCTAAATACCATCCAAAGCAAACTTTGAAGAAAAATAGAGGGCTCCTCTTCAAGATGAAACAGGATTTTAAACAAGGATAGCCAGACAGTTTGATATATCTAGTTAAACTTCCACTGACTCTCTGTGTTTGTCTTCACACATGCCTTGATTACCACGAGATTTTAGAATCAGATTAGATCTTTTCCAAAAGCAAACTTGAAAAAGATTGGAATTTCATGCTCAGGCAGAGCAGTAATTTTGCTTTGCTCAAACTAGGAAGATTTCATACCAGCTAAGATTTTAGTTATTATTTTTATCTAGGATGTCAAGGTCCTAAATACTATAAAGACACCAGATCCTGTCTGATCTTGGAAGCCAAGCAGGGCCAGCCCTGGTTAGTACTTGAGTAGGAGACTGCCAGTGAATACTAATGAATGCTATAGGCTATATTTCAGATGAAGGAACTGACAAAACCACCTCTGAGTAGTTTTCTGCCTAAGAAAAAACTATGAAATTAATGGGCCCACTGTAAGTTGACAGGTGACTTGAAGGCACATACACACCCAAGATGCCTTTATATCCCTTTGCAACTTCTTTCTTCTCTTCAAAATAATCTCTCCCCTGCATTGAAAAGTTCTATTTCTGTTCTGGAAAGAGGAATGCTTCTGAAATCTCTGGTTAGTCCTTACCATTCACTTAGTACTTCTTTATTATGATCAGCTCCCTCTACCCTTAAACTTGTTAGTTCTGCTGCCATTGTTCGATTCTCACACCTTTCCTATCACATTGGTGTCAAGAAATTCCATCTAAATTCTTTAACCGCCTGGTTCTTCTTAACACCAGTTCATACCCACTTGTTGGCAGATAGGAAGATAGCTTAAAGATGCCTTTATCATTCTTTAGTTGGGTCAGTTTTCTTTTAATGACTCAGAACATTTAGACTTTTACTATTCATGGATAAAATGTCCCCAATGATATGGTAGTGAAATCCATTAATTCAAGAATGTTTTGCTCTTCCATCATACAGCTTGTAAACTATTTATAGTCTACCTCTCCTAAAATTAGAGGTTTGCCTCCAAATTTAGTCATACCTAAAGTAGGCCCAATGAAATCAGTGGAATTTAATTTAAGAACAGCTAACTTCTGTACCTTCTGATTTCTTTGTATGATTCTGAAAGTTGGACAGTAAATAAAGCTGATAGGAAGAGAATCAACTCATTTGAAATGTGGTACTGCCGGAGACTTCTGTGGATACCATGGTGTGCCAGAAAAGACAAATGGATGGGTCCAAGAGCAAATCAACCCTGAACTCTTCCTAGAAGCCACAGTGATAAACTGAGGTTATGGCTCTTCAGACATACCACGAGATGACATGACTCATTAGAAAAGATGATAATGCTTTGTAAGGTGAAAGGCAGTAGGAAAAGATGAAGACTGCATCACATGTGGATAATCTCAGTCAAGGAAACCACAGCCCTGAGTTTGCACAACTTCATTAAAAGGCCCTTCTGCAATATCCAGTTACCAACTGAAGGGCTGACTAAATAAAAACATCTTTACCAGCAGCAGAAACTAAGCAAAGAGGGAGCCAGACTAGTTTCCCATGTGAGGGAATGCCATAGTTTGGGAGGAACCACTGAGAAAGCCCTCTCCTATGTCCTCAGCAAACATGCCTATGAAGGTAAACTTTGCCTGAGGATCTTAAAATGATAGGCTTTTATAAAGTAGATGTGGACTTTCAGCCTGGACCTAAGCCATGGACTTTATGAGTCATAACCAGTAGTTTATAGCTCATAATCAATACAAGAGGACTGGGTGACCAGCTAAGCAGTCACAAGGCAGCACTCTGCACCAATGCCTTCAGAACCCTCACCAGAGCTAGGGATAGAAAGAATATTTGGAAACTCAAGGAAAAAAAGAATGAAAGAAAGACCCTTTCTGCTCCACTCTCCCAACCTGCCATGGAGACGGGAGGAGGACAGGACCACGACAACGTTTCTGCATGACGTTGTTGCTTTCCTGTCCTTCTCCCATCCCCAGGTGGTGCAATCACAGATTAAATCATTGTTGGGTTTTCCCCTTCAATGATCCATGATTGAAGCACCATCCTGGACTTACCTAGTCTGTGGAAAGTCCAGAAGTGCAATGGCTGTGCTTCCTGTTCCAGTACAGCCTAGCAAAGTACTTGTCTGCACTGCAGAAGGAAGAGACAGGGTCACTACGCTTCTTCCATCGCAAAGCCAGCCAGTGCAGAGGGGAGCACTTCTGTCACGTTCCCCTTTTGGCAGAGCTGCTTCCTCCATCATGGAGCCAGCCGATGCAGAGGGGAGCACTCCTGTCATGTTCCCCTTTTGGCAGAGATTCTGCCAGGGTACCCCCGGGAGGACTTCGAGAGAAGGTAGGATATGGAAAGGGCCAAAGATTTCTTGGATTACCAGAAACCTCAATGAGGAGAATTCTTCTCAAGCCCCTTCTTATTTTTCCCTTAGTCCTTGAGTAGACCCAAGAGGGCCACAACAGCTAAAGTATTTTGGACTCAAGTACATAATAAAATAACGGAAATATTGAAATTTATGTTTACAATGCAACCTGAAATATATTTATTAAATATATATGATGGAATAAGATTCTTAAAGAAACTATCACAAAGAAAGTTACTAACTTACATGGTCATAGCAGCTAGAATGACTTAAGCAAGTAAGTGGAAACAGGAAGATACACCAGAGATACAAGACTGGATAATTAAGATATATGACCTAATCGAAATGGATAAACTAACAACAATATTATCAAAAAATTCTATGAAACAATTTAGAGAAGACTGGGAGCCAATTTTATTTATATTTGAAGCTGAATGGAGAAAATTAGCTATCACAGGAATAAAAGAATAAGGGTAAGCGAATAAAAGAGAGTAAAAAAGAGAGGTAAAGGTAAATATGAGCACAATGTGTAAAGGAGAGGGAAATGTAAAAGATATATAATTTGGTTAAGAGTAACCATGGGCAAAAGGAAACTCAAAGTATTAACACAAAAAAGAAGAAAATAGGAGGCTCTGAGAGAAGGTAAACAGGATAAAACAGAGTTAAATAAAGAATCAAATAAATAAAAAGAAAGTAGAGATATATGGAAAGAATCATGGTTTGTAATTTAACGTTGGTTAATGCTAACTAGGAATAACCAATATGACTAGAGAAAAAGAAGAAAGGAAGAATAACATACGAAGAAATAGCTGTATAATTATATAACTGGTTAAGGGAATGTTGTTGTATGGATAAACTAAGAATAATATTAGGGGTAAAGATTAATAGACAGATAAGAGGTTAGATATGGAAGAGGAGAGGATAAAATTTGATTTTGATTGGGATAAATGATTTTTTTATGTTAAGCGATATATATGGTATTGTTTTTAATACGTTTAAAATGTATGAAAATGTGAAGATTATATGAGGTTATATTGTTATATCGGTTAATAAAAAGATTTGAAAACCAAGAGGGCCACAACAAAAGGAGGGGTCAGGGTGACATAGCTATGGACACACAATTGTCCTCACTCAGCTGCTTGTTTGGCTGCCACCAGCCCTCTTCTGCCAGGCACTGAATGGCTGTGGGGGAGAGCAGCAGTGAATTCAGAGAGGAAACTTTCTCCCTCCTGTGAGAAGGTGGAAAACTGCACAGTCTTTGAAGATGTTCCTGCAGGGAGGTGAAATATGATTAAATTGCTCATTCTCCCCTGAGGAAATGAATAATTTAAACAGACACATTGCTACCAAGAGTACTACTGCTGGCCCAGTGCTCCCAACAGCAGTTCTACATCTGTTGGTCAACTGAGTTTGTCCCTTTTAAGTGGTTACTCTCCTGAGTTGAGCAGTGGAGGTCCAAGTCATCATCTAAAGAGGATTCATCCACCAGAGAAATGACATTCTTTACAATTTTTAAAGCTCTGAATTAAAAAAACACACACTTTCTTGCACACATTAGGTTTTCTACAAAGCTTTAAAGTTAGGGAGCAAACCAAATCCTTTAGATATCAGTGGAAGTTTCTTCATTGACATTGGTAAAATATGTTTAGTGAACAAACATTTCAGGTGGGAACAAAACACAGGGGGCTGTTATTCATGCTCACAGCATCCGTCTTCATTTCTCTTTTTGCATGGGCATTTCCCCCCCCCAAAATATTCTATTAGTTTTTGTTACGTATGATCTCCCTTTTGTGAATCCATGCTGAATATCTTTAATTAAATCATAACTTTCCCTGTTTTGTCCCTGATTAGTGTTTCCAATATCTTCCCCACTGCTGAAGTTGAGCTTACTAGTGTTTAATTTCCTTGATCTTCCCTAGAGCTGTTATTAAGCAGAAGTGTTACATCACTTGCCCCATCCATGACTACTCAGCCTCCTTGCCTTAATGCTACCTATTTTTTTCACTTTTACAATGTTGGCGAGAGCCCATGCGCTCTTCCTTTGTTGCCCCACCTGAAATGTTTTCAAAGGAAAGTCTTTTGAAACATTGCTCTAAACAGTACATTTAGATTTTATTCTGGATTTTCTGTAATCCTTTGTAGCGGATGATCATTACAGCATTAGCTTTCTCTTGATCAGGGGAAGGAATGATGTGGTTACTCTGGAGGTTCTTTGATCCTCTCATGGATTCCCAGAAGCCCACTCCTGGGAAAAAGCAAGGACAAAGGAAGGGAGGGAGTTGCTGTTATTAGAATCCTGTAGGATCTGTAACAATTATTTTAATCAGGTTCCAGGGCCTTCTTGTGGCCTCTGATGGGTTCAGGGGTTGGAAAATTGGCCTCAGCCCTGGAGCTTGTCCATCCTTGCTCTAGAACCATTAAAGCCAATAGAGAAAGAGAGGTAAGTTTGGGGGCAGCTATTATATATCTTCAGTCCCAACGCAACTTCCAGTAAACTTGTGTTTTTAAAAAGTTACACCAATATTTGTCTCTTAGTGGAGATGTTTCCTCATGCCCAAACATCAAGAAGCATGGCTGATCCTAACATGAGTCAACAGGTTTTGTGCGTCATGAAAGGACAGCAAATACTTGTCTAATTTGTTATGGTTGTATTCCTACAGCCAGGAAAGGGGAAGGGGGCCAGTTGGATTTTTGGCCGCATGTCTCCGAATTACTTCACTGGCTTTGGATCTTGTGCATGTTGACTTGGATGAGTAAGGGGAGGCCATTTACTACTTCTCCTTACCTGTGACAAGAAGACAGAAAAAAATCTTGGGTGACCATTGATTTATCTACAGTTGAAGCCCATTTCCATGGCTTATCTGTATATAATGCTTGCACATATGTTTGTGTATATGTGCCTTCAAGTCGCTTGTCAACTTATTGTGACTCATGACTTTCATAGGATTTTCTTAAGGAAGGAATATTTGGAAGAGGTTTCCAGGTTTCTTCCTCTGAAATACAACCTACGGCACCTGGTATTCATTAGCAGTCTCTTATTTAAGTACTAACCAGGGCTGACCCTACTTAACTTCCAAGATAAAACAGAATTTATTGCCTTTAGAATATTGTCTCTGTTAGTCTACAACAGAAATGGGAAATTTTGATCTGTGGCTCACATTTTTGTGGTCCCTGAGGCGCCCTTCCAGTCCTTTAAAGTCCCACAAATCTCCATTTTTTTTAAAAAAAAATGGCCCTTTCAGCAGCTTACCTTCTTGCAGTAGCATTCGGTGGTGATCCCAGCAGTGGCTCTGTTGGGAAGGGAGTACGATGGCAGCACTCCTTTCTGCACGGGATCAGCTCCCTGTGGAGGGGAGTGTGATGGACACACCACTTCCTTCTGCAGCGCAGCTAGGTACTTTCCCTGGCTGCACTGGTACTTTCCCTGGCTATGTGTACCTGTCCAGGGAGTGAAAATGAGGTTCCTTCTTGGTCCTACTCTCATAAGAAAGAAAGTAAATACAAAAGAAAAGAGGGCCAAAATGATAGGTGTCAGGGATGGAATGCAAGCATTCTGTACTCCTAAGTCCCTACTCATCCATCCATCACTTTCTTCACACCCAGTCTTTTCCACAGACTAGGATGTCAGGCAGCTTACAAAATAAACAAACCCCTATGTACTTACAAATATACTAAAGTAGAGATTAAAACAATATTAAGCTAACAACAGCACCACAACCATTTAAATATTACTTTAAATATTATTTAAAAACAAAGATTAAAAAGAGGACAGCACCATAAAAAAATCTCTTCTCTTGTTTTCTATCAGTTCTCACAGGCTTGCTGGAATAGTAAGTTCTTCACATGGTGGGGAAAAGAGGACGAAGAAGGAGCCACCACAACCTTCCTAGAGAGTGGTTTCAAAGTATGGATGCAGTCATGGGCCATTTCCACACTACACTGTTATAGTACTATTATTGCACTTTCAACACTCTGTGGAATCCTGAGGTTTGCAGTTTAGGGAGGAGCATTTGGAATTCTCAGCCAGAGAGCATTTTGGCCTCAGGAAACTACAAACCCCAGAATTCCACAGGATGTTGAAAGTGCAATAATAGCACTATTAATGGCATAGTGTGGAAATGGCTGTGGAAAAGGCCCTCTCTGGTATTCCCACCAAACATGTCTGTGAGGGTGGTTAGATAGAGAGAAGGGTCTCTTGAAGATCTTAGAAACTGGGCAGGCTCATATGAGAAGATATGGTCCTTCAGTAGCCTGGACTTGAGCTCTATAGAGCTTTATAGGCTTGACTTATATGCAGAAACTTTGAATCATACTCAAAAACAGACTGCCAGCCAGGGAAGCTGTGTGCTTTCTGTAACTAGCACCCACTCCCAGGCAATGGCCAATCACCACGGGTACATTGCTTAAAATAGCCATGGAGAGGAAAGGCAGGGACTGTGACTTTGGCTGCCTCTTGTCCCCTGACATGAGAGAAAGAGAAAGGTGGGGGGAACAAAGGTATGACAATATTCTTGCTCCCCTGATTTTTTCTTTTGCAAACTGGAGGGGACAAGAGCCATCCCCACCACCAAGTCGCCCCCTTCCCCTCTTCTCCTCATAGCAGCAGCCCCATGGGTTTTGATAGCTCGCTAGGGTTAGAGGTTTCAGATGGGTTTGAAGAGAGTAAAGACCTCTGTCTTGTACTTAGTTTTAAAAAAATGGAAATAAGCATGCATAAAGCATGTATATGTCACCACCATGCCTAGAACACATTGAGCATTCTGCTCAAACAAACCACAACAACCAAAACTTTGAGAAAGGTTACCACCTTTATGTTGGATAGGTTGATGGTATCTGTCTTACTTTTCTCAATTATTTTCAGGGCTAGTTGACACACACTTGCTCATGATTTGATGTTGGGATTGACTTACATGTGTGAATGTATTATTAGAGCTATGAGCAAAACTTTCATTATCTCCTCACATCACATGAACTCTGTATTTGCTCATGCCTAGCCAGTGTGTATGTCACAAATCTCAAAAATGATGACCAGGGGATAGATCAGTTGGCAGAAATTTGGAGAGATAGACCAGTTGGTCCTCTCCCCCACCCCAGTTACCCTTTGACATTAGTCCTGTCTATTATGAGAGGACAAATCTGAATCAAACAGAGAATTGAGATAAAGGGCCTTTCTGTACTACAATGTTATAGTGCTATTATTCCACTTTCAACATCCTGTGGAATTCCGGGGTTTGTCATTTACTGAGGCCAAAGAGTCTTTGGATGAGAATTCTAAATGCCCTTCCCTAAACTACAAACCCCAGGATTCCATAGGATGTGAAAGTGGAATAATAGCACTATAACAGTGTAGGATGGAAAGATCCCTAGTCTTACAGCTAGGCTATGTGATAACATTTTAAAATCAGTGAATATGGGGATTATAAGGAAGTTTATAGTACATTTTCCATGAGAATGTGCTGCCTAGTTTACAGGCATACCAGTTAAGGTGAAGCATTTGGATTTAGGGTGGGTGAGACTTCAGAGGGACTAAATCGGCTTATTTCCAAGTGTTTGGATTAATCACCAGTTGGCTTCTGAGTTATGTACCTGCCATTGAGAAGTAAGATACCTGTGTGCTTCTGTGAAATTACCTGTTAGTGTGATGGTTTTGTGTGTGCATGAGCACATACACCTCACATGCACACAGAAAGGTTGGCTGCATTTTTCATAAGTAAGATATAAGGACGGAAAGCATATTTTAAAATATTTTCCAAATGGTTAAAAAACACATTTTTCACGTTTTAACAAACCCTGACCAGCAAAATCTGGGCCTGATGAGAATCTTCAAAGTTCAGGATTTCCTCTGAGCAAAATTTGCACAGACATCAGCAATTTCTGCAGAGGAAGCAGTATTTTCAGTGCAGGTAATAATATTTCTGTATAGAAACATTGTTTTCTATGCACAATGTGCTGTTTTCGGCACAAAATAAACCACCTGCAAAATTTGTTCAGAGCAAGTCCTGAAATGCGAGTAGGCTCTGAAAACTGTGTTTTTTGAAGATTTTCTTGCAGTGGGGGAAAAAAAGAGGCTAAAATTGCTCCTTGCTTTCTTTGAGAAGTAACTTAGTGAAGAATTACGTTCCTAGCAAGACAGTATTTTATCCCCAGCAACACAGGCACTCTGAATATGACTGAAGGAGTTTGAGCTCAGGAAGCACATTGAATATTCCCCCCTCCTTTTTGTCCAGATAAAAGTTGGTCACCACATGCTACTGTAATGACATTTTATATCTTCTATTCTCTAGTCTCGCTGAGGGAGCCACAGGTGTTCCATTGGAATTACTCACACATTTGTCGAATTGGACATTCTGTCATTAAATGGACTTAAAACTAAAAAGCCTTTGTCTCTGGAAGGTGACCAATGGAAAGAGACTTTGGATTATCTGATATCCCATAACTTAATCATATGGCTCTTAAGAGTGAGGCATAAACAGCTGTGTCTCACTAATATGCATGCAATATGTGTAAAGTGATATGCTTTAATTCTAAACTTGTTTTCGACAGGAAGGGGGAAAAAGCATTTAGAGAATGAACATAAAGGTTCGGTGTTAACCATTTTGGTTCCTTGAGGCAAAATTATTCATCACCTGATATTTATTAAGATGGCTGCCCTATTTACCCTGTCAATACATACCATGAATGGACTGCCAAAATGTTTTCAAACTTAGACTTTAAACTTTAGCAGATATGCTTACAGTAAAGGATCCCATTGCTAGTTCAGAAGCCATAATATATATATATATGTATATGTATATATATCTTAAATAGAGTTTTTAATCTAAAGAAAGAGCATTGTCTTCAACAATACAGGCAAAATAACCCTTTTGTCTTTAACTTATTTCTGAGGGTTGTTTTTTTTAAAAAAAATACTGCTAGAATTTATGAATATGAAATATCTTCCCCTCCCCTTTTGTTAGTTTGTGTTGTTTTCATTTCTTATTACTCAAATATGTGTGCTTTAATAATATTAAAAACTAAGACAAAGAAACTGTAGATTAGAGACTTTATTTTCAGGGTAAAATGATACGGATAAGTGAGCGTCAACTGACCAGAAATTATTTGCTTCTGTCTGTTAGACACGTAATGGAGTCATTTAACTAGTCAAATTAGGAGCTGTAGAAATGCACTATGCTTCATTACTGAGTTCGAATGGGCACCATTTTACATTTACGTCAAAAATTATCTCATAGCAAATTAATGTTTTCATTGTGCTGAAACACCAAAGCAATGCAGTATTAGCACCACCTAGAGGCCTTTTCTAAAATATTTCAAAATATATATTTTCCGTGTAGAAGAAGAAAACAATGATGAATAGATTAGCTTTTAAAATTATAAAAGCATTCTTGATCAGCTCACACACACCCATTTCTTATCAATAAAAATGTCGGCTGTTTTTTAATTGTACAATGCAGTGAAACAAGGCTGCATACCATCAGATGTACAATGGTTTAACTATAATTTGGGAATTAACATGTATCTTGAATAACTGTAATCAACAGATTCTGCCTGCTTCAATATTGTGGTACAAAAAGACCACCCTTTCCCCCTCTTGAAGCTTACTGAGTTCTTCCACAAGAGGTTTTTGTAGTAGTTTAGAATAGGAAAATTCTGAAAAAGTTAGTGAACATTGCCAGTGCCATATACATAAATAAATTGGCTGCTTGCTTAGTTACTGATCTGAAGGATTTCTGAGTGAACAGTGCAGATCTAGCGATCTGATATTATATCTTCCTTGGTCAACTGTGATATTGAGAATAATGTTAAATTGTGTTATAACACATCTCCCTAGCTTAAAGAACTGATGCTTGAAGCACCTAAAAATTACTGAACCAGAGAATGGCAAAGTATACTTATGGGGTATTTCCTCCTAGCCCAGGCTTTTTCTCAAAGTCTCATCTTTTCTAGGCTTCTTGATGAGTGGAAAGGGCAATGAAGAACAATGTTCATGAAGCTTTCCAGGGAACAAAACAAGGGAATTTATATTATGACAAACAAACAGGGAATTGCTTCCACACATTGACAAGGGCCTTCATGACTTCTGGTCCCAGTGTCCACTTTTGAGATGGCAAAATTATCCTGATATTCATTTATCTCTGTATTTTCAAATGGAGAACATTTCTTATGAATGCACCCCCACTTAGTGACAACTGGTATTTACCACATCAGGTGAAAGGCTTGGGAGCTAACAGGCTCCCTGATGTGGTAAATATCAGTTGTCATCATGCTGGGGAGGGGTGCATTCATAAAGAAATACTTGTTATGTGAAATTGATGAGGTAAAATAATCTCATGGTGACTTCACCATGGGAAATATGAGCGAGGAAATTGATCCACAGTCAAAGGGTGGTTGTTCCATGTGATGCAGAGATGTGGAGTGGGAAACAGGCAGCCTTCAGTCTGTTGTGGCATGCATGTCTGTGGAAAAATGCATGGGAAGAGTCTGTGGGAACATGTTTCCATAGGATGTGCCCACATATCTCCCTCAAATTCTCTGTTCACTTGCTACCTAGGTAACACAGAATAAAAATAAGTTAGTTGAATGAAAATGCAGATGGAGGTTTACTCTTATAGACTGCTTTGGTGCCACTGACTGCTGTTTCTGAAAGTTTTTATCTGAAGCAAATTATCAAATAAAACCAATGCAGATTGATTTTTGTCTGAGTTTTTTCCCCCTAAGCTATCCAGAATTGTCTGGTTTGACTCACATCACCTTTCCAGGAATGCCTTTGGACATTACTAGCAACTGAATGTTGGGAACTTCTACATGCGAAGCATGTTCTCAGCCACTGTACCAGCATGCCTCACCAGAGCCATGAACTAAAGTTGTGGGATCTATTTTGTCTTCCCTACACTCTAAAACTGTCCCAGAAAAGATTTTCTATCTTCTGTCTGATAATGACTCCATGGTAACTCACAGGTTTCTCTTTTTGCCAAAGCAAAAAAAATTTGTAAGATTTTTCACTGATAATGTGATTGTTCTTAGGATTTTCTTATCTAAGGATAGCACTGTTGTTTATATTCAAAGGGTTTTCATCTTACTGAATTTTGTAAGTATTCTAGATCTGGATGCTATTTATTCTGTGTTGCATACCTCTGCAGGAACTATTTTCTCTTCTCAAATGTTGAAGGCTACAGCAAGCTGGTTGAATTATGACCATGAAGCCCACATATGGCATAGTACCGATGACTGGTATTGTGGTAGTCCCACATAGGAAACAAAGCCAGAGGATTTATAGGGTGTCCAGTAGGCACTATCCATGGTAGATATGCTGTGTTTGTCTTGGTAACCTTTAGAGGAAGGTTGGACTTTCACTTAGGAAGAAAGAGAAGTTTGGGCAGAGAACATTGGTTTTTGGACTAAAACCCCCACAATCTCCCAGCCAGCTCATAAAAAGATAAGTGATGTATGAGTTACCAATGCAATCAAAATAAGATGCAATCTTCAACCTACTTGTGTGGCTATATAATCCACAAAACTCATAAAAAATGCATAATATATATCAGAGTCTTATATGGGAGTATATTACTGACCACAGCCCATATTTGATTTTGCATATCCAGAGGTTTTGTCTTGTTACTTTTTGGGGGGGAGGGTTGGTTTTCATTCCTTTTAAAAGAAAAAAAGGCAAAAATCTATTCATTAAGTATTTGAATACAAAAGCCGATAGACTCATAGCGTGATGAACAAGCAGTGTGTCACATGGAAAACATCTAGAATTACACTTATCTCTGACACAAATGATCATTTATTCATTAAAATGCTGCCTGCTAAGTATAGTTAGGAGACAAAAAAAAATTCCATGTTAATTGTGTCAAGTATGTAATTTTTGTTAGTACACTGTATTTTTCATATTTCAATGAGATGCTCTTCAGGATCCTTTTGAAAAAAATCAGATAAATTGCTTGCAATATTATTTTCTCACTAAATGTGATATCTTAGACATGCAGTATGGTGTTAAGTTCAAGAACAATAACAATGACTTTAGGGCTATGGTTATAATAATATCAAACTGATAGACAAAACCGTATGCTGGAGAGTGAGCTTCCGTTTGTTCCAGATGCATTTTTTCCCTTAAAGAATGATCAGTAGTAATTCATATCCTAACAATATCTACTTGGAAGTAAGCCTCACTGATTTTTATAGGACTTCTATCTTGATAAATATATTTAAGATCAGAGACTTAAAAATCTGGCACATTAGGGTTACATTCTCTGAGATACAGCAACAAAGAAGTTAAGGTGGTTATGACACAAAGTTTTTGCTTGACAGTCATAAGAGGGTTTTTTTTTTTTCTGTCAGCAGCACTACCACCATATCCCCTTTGCTGATGCTGTTGTTTAATTAGTTCCCAAATTTAAAGACAGGGGACAGTACAGTGGGGGGGGGGGAATGGCCCAAGCTACAGGTTCCATTTGGGTGCTGGATCTGAAATGTTAAAAGTGCTGGATTAGATCAATGATGAAAATGTAGGGGGGGCCAAATGCTGTTGGACCACAACTCCTATATTAGCCACTAAGGCCAGTGGTTAGGGATTATGGCAATTGCATTCCAACAACATCTAAAGGGTCACATTCTCTCCTCTCCAACCATTCACTTATTAATTTGGACATATCTCAGTCACAGAGCACATGCTACGAAGTTTCAGTCCCTAGCATTCCCACGTAATCCCTAGTCAGTTTAGATTAAGGATGGGAAGAAGAGAGAGAGAGATAGTCAAAAAATGTGCTTCAAGAGTGAAAAAAAAGCTTCACTGTTCATATGAAACATTTTCATGTGGTCGTTTTGTGCAGAAAATAGCATTTTATGTGAAAAAATGCTGTTTTCTGTGCAGAAAATGCTATTTCCTTCACAAACCAACTGCATGTGAAATTTGTGCAAAATAAACCCTGAATTGCAAATAGTCTTCAAAACCTGCACAATTTCTCAAGACTTTCTAGCAGCGAGAAGAAGATAACTAAAATTAGCAGTTGCCTCCTTTAGGAAGAAAATTAGTGGAGAATTACATCCCTGGAGTAGACCATCCTGTGTTGTATGGACCAGTTCTGTGGCTCAATAGATAGTAGTTCCCCATATCCTCATACTACATAGATTCAATAGTTGGAGAGAAAATAAGCAATGCTTCTCCTACGTAATAATCTACAACATTTGTTCCATTGTGGTGGTAGGACTTGCAGGAAATCCTTGTGCATCTATGATGGGTGGACATTGTATGGCGCTCCATTTATGGTTGTACTTCGACTCCAAATAATGCTGGAAATGTTCTTCAGTAACATCTAGAAGACCACACAATTACTACACCTGTATTAAGTAAGATGTGGATGTTTCATACAAGAGAATTGGATTGACCACTCCATTTGCATCATATCCAATGTGGCTGTGTCAGCTGTTTTAGATGTTACTTTACGTGTTTGTTATCAGACCATCACATGCTAATTAGTTTGTACTTAGTGCTTCATTATTTACATGAGGGCCTATTTTTCTCCATGCTAGCAACAAAGGGATGGAGTACTGATGACTCTCCAAATGTTGGACTTCAGCTCTCATCATCCTTTGCCATCATCAGCTACAGATGATGAGAGTTACAATTCAACAACTTCAGGAGGGCTTTCAGTAAGGCATTCTAAGATTTGCTTGTAAAGTTACAATCTTAAATATGATTATGTGAAAATATGCAACAATGAAATGTATAAGACTTCTAAGTAAATGTTTTGGAAGCATAGCTCTATGTTAATTTCAGAATCAAATCCTGTCCAAACATCAAACAAAAAAGAGAAATGGACTCCTGCTGTACATACATGTCTGCTTTGTTCTTTGACTATAGAAATGTACCCTACCTACTGACATGAAACCTGTCTGCCGACTCTGAGATGGTTTAGCTTTCGTGTTATGTTTACCAAGGCTAGACTGGAGGATCAAATAATTTATAACCATTCCTGTTGGGTTTTATGTAATAACTTTGGAACTCATATAAAGTAATGATCCACAAACTCTTTTAATGTTCATTATAAAATATGAAATATTTCTCAGAACCATTGCAATTATGTGACCAGACATAACTGTTTCACACATGAGTACATACAGGGAGGTTTAACATAACTTTATTATCTTCCTGTCTTTTCCTCTCATTGATGTGATAATAGTGTTTTAATATTTTTCTAGAGAAAAGTTAAACAATTTCAGAATCTCTGCTGAGGCCTACTTTATTGGTTTTTGCAATAGAGTACTCAAGAATAATTGTATTTATGATTAGAATGACACTAATAAACGGTGTATGCATACAGGAGCAAATACCCCAACAGATTTTTATATAATTGTGTATGTATATGCCACTATATCTTGTACAAAACTCAAGTAGACAGAAGAAATGAAATATTTATAATCAGTCTATTCCTTTAGGTGTTTCTCATCTGCCCATCACATGCAATTTACATTATACCTAGGTGGCCCCATAATTTACAAGAGGGCCTATTTGTTGAAAACTTGCTGGGGAAAAAAATGTTACAAAGGATGAGGAAGAAAGAAGTATTTGTCACAGTAATGGCCTCTTCTGGTGATACTCTAGCAGCTGTGTGGCTAAGCCAAGCCTGAAGGGGTGTGCAAAGTAGTGAATATGGCTACTTTCTATACCAGCTCCACCCCTCCCATGGCTAAAATCAACATGGGTTGACACTGACAAGAGGTCAGGTGAACAGTACCTACTGTGGAAGTTGGTGTTTCCTACAATGTGACAAGGCTTGTCCAAGATTGCCCCAGGCCCTGAGATTTCCAGGTCCAGACTTAGGAATGACTCCTAGTGATATCTCTAAGCAGTGTGCTTCAAGGTCAAAGCACTGTTGCTCACAGCTTGTGATTCAAACACAGGGAGAATATATTCTCCTGTTTGAAAATTAAGACAGAAATGTTAGCTAAAGGGCTGTTCCCAGATCAATGTGAAATGTGAAAATTACTCCTTCCTACTTACTTAGGGTGACAAGATAGGGAACAATGAATCTAATCTGCTTCTATCCAGAAGGTGGATACAGAGTTGGAGGAATATGAACTCTGGTGCCACAGCAATGGTGAGCAGAAAGAATCTACACGGACATTCCTCATGGAGAGTCTTGGAAGTTGCTTTGCAGATTGTGGCAAGCTGCTGCTCTACTAAGTGAGCTGGAGATATGCACAGAGCTATTCCTCTTGACTAGACCTGATCCCACCAAAACTGGAGAAACTGTACCATCATTTCCTGCCTGGAAATGAGCCATATACACTGGAGAGCCAGAACCTTACACTTTGAGGATAAAGGGGAAGGATGGAGAAAGTGTGGGTTGCAGGCAACCACTTTTACCAAAGAGTTGCTCTGAGATCTCACAAACGTAAGATGTGCTCAGCCATTCAAATCCATACTCTCAGCCATTCAAATCCAAGCTCAGCTTGATGCAGTTTAAAATTGTAAAACAGTAATAAACAGCATAAAAGCATACTGAACTATTTGAAAGAAATTAATAGGTCAGAATGCACCATGCACATGTATAAGCTAGATAAAACCATCAAATCCTAAAGGCTTTGATAAATACCCATGCTTTAACTTGATGATGAAACTTGATGGCCCCAGTTGGGCCTCTAAGATGAGAGCATTCCACAATCAGGGTGCCACAGCAAAGAGGGCAGTCTCCCACATCTTCAAACAGTATATTTTTCCCACTGAAGAATAATTATATTATAGCGAGAACATCTTTTTCCTTTGTGAAGCAAAGCATGGAAGCACAGTGGAAGGAGAAGCATCTATCCAAAAGATACAAACTCTTTCCAGTTCTTCTAATGTGTAAAAGTCTATTCAACAAAGCAGCAACTATTGGAGTTTCACTATACAATCTATGCAAAGTGCCTACTTTTCACAAGTTGTGTAAAAATAATCCATGTAAATGTAAATACTTTCTTGAGACCAGCAGAAAATACACTTGCTATCTCACGAGTGAGGAGAACATTTTTGCACATACATATGAGAAGAAGACAAGTGGAGGAGGACATTCCTATGGCATAAAACTGAACCATGCTTTAAGGTTACATGCGGAATGCAACTATAGTCTTCCCTGCATGGGTCAGTGCCATCAACTTCATCACACCTGCATTCTGTAGAATCTGACAACATTACACATATAGATTGATTTCATCACTTCAGTGGTGTCAACACAAATGTAGCCAGAAAGTCCACTGGCAAACCAAAGGGAAGTCGCAGCATGCTAGCTAGACTCCTGGGTTTTGCTGAAATGTCTGTTAGAAAAGAGAAATGGAAGCCCTGGGAAGAGGGAGAGCAGGATTTTATATTTCACTGAAATGATTGCATAGAAAGTGTGTCTTTTAGGAGAGAGAAGGCACTGAAATATCATGTTCGTAAAGTTGCTACTTTTCTGTACTGAAAGCCAGTGTTGGCACAATACAGAACAGTCTTATCAGTGCTAATTTCTCAAAACATCATAGCTGGCATTGTAGATGGCTTCATGTGGCATAGTACTGCATGCAGAACGACCTACTGTTGACCATACACTGCCCCTGGACTTACTATTGATCCCTCCATGGCCATTCTATGTCTCGTGGAGAGGAGGGGCACATCATAGGAGTGTCTTAGTAGCCAGACATGGAATGATCACATCATCCACTGGGGTTCTTTGGGGATTAAATAATCCACAGATCATGTAAGCATTTTGCATTTAGGTATGGTGACATAGCTAGATGCTTCTGTGACCCTTCTCCCAATTTCCATCAAGAATGGAATGGCTGGGGAGTGCCGGAGAAGCTCTAATAAGTCTAGTAGGGTGGCTTAGGTTGGTAGGGAGGGAGGATGGAAATTCCAACCTCTGCATTGACCAAAACGGACATACACAGATATAGGGTTGACATGCCTGTGTTATGTCACTAATAAGAGAGCCAGTGTGCTGTAGCAATTTCAGTGTTAGGCTAAGACTCTGGAGACCAGGGTTCCAATCTCTACATGCCTGTGGAAACCCACAGGGTGGCTTTAGGCAAGTCACACTCTCTCAGCCTCAGAGAAGGGCAAAGGTAAACCCTGACTGAACAGTTCTTGACAAGAAAACTCTGTGATATGATCACCTAAGGGCTGAAATAACTGGACGGCACAGAATGATAACATGTCACTAACAGGGTGACTGCCTATATTTGATTAACAAGGATCAATTTGCTCCACTATTGAGCATAACAACACTGC
Source organism: Iguana delicatissima (assembly GCA_948472985.1). Lineage (NCBI taxonomy): Eukaryota > Metazoa > Chordata > Lepidosauria > Squamata > Iguanidae > Iguana > Iguana delicatissima. The sequence continues at coordinate 902,596 of CAOKZL010000053.1, forward strand.
AATATGGGCATGCACATCATGGAGTTTAGCTATGTGGCATCTGGGAAAGAAGACAATTGTTTCTGTGTTGTTTTTTTAAAGATGCTTAAAATACATAGCAAACACCTCATAGCATTACTAAAAAAAATTGTCAGCAACTTTTTTTTCTTCCCACAGCTTCATGCAGAAATCTTCCAGATGTTTTGGACTACAAATCCCATACGTCCTTAATTTTGGCCAAATTGGTGGGGCTGATGGAAGTTGACATCCAAAACATCTAGAAGGCCATAGGTTTCTGATTCCTGCTATAATCAGCCTTTCCCCCACATACCCAAAATGCACTGAATACATTTGAACAGTCATAAAGACAATAATGGAGAAATATTATTTTCATAAGTCAGGAATAAACCACAGAATGATAAGTAACCAAAGCCAAGGAAGAAGAACTGTGAATCCATTATTCCTACTCCTAATGTGAGGAAACAAATTCGTTAAATTGTTTCACACCAACTCTTTCTGGTGGGTTATAGCTCTGTTCTCTACATATAAAGTAAAAATGATTTCACTTTGTGTTGTGCAGTTCTAATGCAATTGAAGCAGAATTTTGCTTAGTTGTGCTTTTCCTGGTTGAAAAATACAGTGTGACTAATGACACAATGAAAGGGATAATAGATTCATGAGGTGCAAAGGATGGGTGTAGGGAAAGATATATGCCTTTCACTAAGTGTAGTTAATTCAGGTTATTTAGAATTATACGCAGAGCAGTTATCTTTCACTCCCCACACAATATGAGAAATATTCCCTTCTTTCAAAGGAAAACAAGATTTTGCATAAGAAAGTGATAAACTTTTTTCTTAAAAAAAGATAAAAAGATCACTCCCCTGGACTATATCTCATAAGTAGCCATAATCTAGCATCTTCAGTACTTATGCAGAACTCTCTGTCAACAGGACCTCCAGCTTATTCTTCACCACATCCATGAACTCAGAATTTGAACCATATCCAATTCCTTTCATGTCATCCCTATGTATGTGTTACAAGTGCCAAGTGAAAGCAATTTTTGATTGTTTTCAACAGCTCCAGTCTGCCAAGGGAGACTAACCCCATGCACATATACGCACACATAACCCAAAGGTAACTCTGTCATGTCCAATCGAAAAGAGGCTGGTCTATGAATAAAAATGGAATCCACAGTTGAGTAATACCTTTATTAGGACTGACCAAAATGTTACAGAAGAGTGTAATCTTTCAGTTTTTCCAGAGCTCTTCATCAGTCTAAGTTGTACAACAAATCAGGGCAAGGGTGGGAATTGTGTAGCCTTCTAGATGCCTTTGAGTGTTTTTTTTTTCTTTAGCAGTTCCATGACCTTATTTTCTTTGATAATCTGCATAGGCTGTTTTTCTCATCCTGATAGTTTTCTGTTTTGAGTATACCTCTCCCAACAGGCCTTATCCACTTAGGAACTTCATAGAGTATTTTGATGAAAGCATAACAGTAGCAACATATTTTAAAGATTATGTATTTTAAACATGTAGTCTTTTGTTGTTGTTGTTTCAGTAAGCTAGGCTGTAATCTACCAAGCATTCAATTCCGATTCATTTCTAAGTGTTGAGTGGCAAGGGTAGTATTTGGCGTATGGCACCCAATCTTACTTTACCGCAGCCTTTTTTTTGTCATTCTCTTTGATATAGAAGGGAACATCTTTGTCTGTAGGCCTTAGCATTTCCTTGCCCCTGATGTCTGTAGAACTGTTGCCTGTCAATATTGTTAAGTGTACAGCTGGCACATTCAGGTTGCCTCGTCCGCAACGCTGTCTCTTGAGATTCGGGAGATGTCACTCCTGTCTAAGTGGCGGAGTGATAATACATCTGTACTGTCGGTGTGTGACACCTCCTTGTCATGTGGCTTTGTCAGTGGACAGCAACTCCTGTCATTTTGTTATGAGACCTAACATAAAACATGCATCAGTTCGACACAGCCTCAACACTGGAGCTATTTTTTTTAAAAAGTTTGTCAGCTGCCCCACAGAATTCAAACTTTTTTACATTTTATTTTGATAGCCTACATGGAACAGTACCATTCTCACATACTCATAGATTTGTAAGGTTTTCTTTTCTCTTCAGTTCGTCCTCCTTTGTTGAAGAAACTATCAATATTTGTTGCCATTTCTCTGGTCATCCTACGAGGCTAGAATTTCGGGATTGGAGCCCTACCCAAGCTCTATGTGTAAGTGTGTACAGTTAAATTCACTTTATAGGATTTTCTAAAAAAAGATAAATTCTTAGCATGAGCATTATTTTCAAGAGAAAAAAACAAGCAGTGCCTGTTTAAACATGCTGAAGTCGCATTGCCTACATGAGGCATAATTTGAAGATTGTGTCATTTCGATTGACTAGTATGATTCTTGCTGGCTTCATGATTTGTGGGGTCTTGGAGCAAGATATCTGCCATGGGCCATTCCCTTGATTTGGACCACTTCCTCATTGTTGTTGCTAACAATGAACCTCACTTCCTTCTTAGCATAAGTCTGTACTACCATGAAGGAGGAGAAGATGAGGCAAGAGTTGGCCATGAATCTTGTGTAAGGTTTTGGCCTTGGGAAGTACTCAGCAAAGCCAATTTCATGCTAATTGTGAAAATTAAGCGTCAACTTTTTTTTTCTCAACTGAAATGGGCAAATTCAGAGTAGATCAGAGCAACAGTTGCCGGTTTTCTTATAGTAAGACTGTAGCTGTAGTACATTTATGCCATGGTAGTAAATTGAGTCATTTACCAGTAATCAGTATTTCATATTAATATGGGCAGTCCTGGTGGCACAGTGGTTAAATGCTGGTACTGCAGCCACAAGTTTGTGAGTTCGATCCTGCTGGGCTCCAGGTTGATTCAGCCTTCCATCCTTCTGCAGGTCGGCAAAATGAGTACGCAGCTGGTTGGGAGCAATTAAGTAACACATTGTAAACCGCTTAGGGAGCACTTAGCTGATAAGCGGTATAGAAATTCACGTGTTATTGCTATTGCTATGGGCATGGAAAGTCAGCATGGTGTAGTGGTTTGAGCACTAAACTATGACTCTGGAGACCAGAGGTTGATTCCCTGCTTAGCTATGGAAACCCACTGAGTGACCTTGGGCATATCACACATGCTTATCTCCAGAAAACCCCATGATAAGTTTGCCTTAGAGTCACCATAAGTTGGAAATGATTTGAAACCACACAACAACAACAAACAAACAAGCAAACAACTGGGCATGGCCTTTTTACTGGCCTCAAGTACAGAAATATGTTTTTGAGAGATTTCTGTTTCTGTTACTAGACGTTTGTAAGGTAGACTGTGTAGAACCAGGGCATGGAAGAGTTGGGCAGCTCCCACTGTAGTGGCCATGATTGCCAGAAAATTCTGCAAGTTGTAGCCCAGAAAAGTTTTAAAATATAATTGTCTGCTGAAAAATCATTGACTGCAGCTTGTTGACTTGGAGGTTAAAGAATATATATCATCTTTTTCTCCTTCAACCTTGTTTTGCATGCCTCAGAGAACACCTGATTTGTGATGACAACTCACTGCACTAATTTCTTAATGCTTAATTATAAGATGGCAATCATAAAAAAAGAAACATTTGATTGTTCAATGAAAATGTGAAAGTTTTATATTAATCATTATCAATCAGCACATCTTGTAATCTGAAGCACCAATCAAATAAGAGCTGGATTTTTTTCTCTGCTAATTAGGGCTTGTCTTCTGTACCTTCATCATACGGAATTGCCCTGATGTGAGTTTGTGTTCGGGTTGTCTGAAGGATCTGTACTAAAATTTAGCTTCTATTGTCCTTCCTTCCCCATCGTTATCAGCAACAGTCTCCCCAGTATGAATCTGAAATACTGTGAAAGATGTGAACGCTACTGATATGGAAAAGTTTCATGGGCTTAGTGAGTTTAGAGAGAGTTTGTGTCTCTGCAGTTTGTGCCATAATATAGAAACTGTTTTATTCAGCCCATTGGAAATTTCACAGACCAGCTTGTAAAAGAATGAATGATGCCAGGTCAACCAGCTCTACAGTCAGTGGATGCAAATAATTGCCAGGAAGAGTATCAAAAATAGGAGTTATGCACAGGGAATTGTTACTTCTTTTTCCTGAGCATGATTTGTGGCCTGGTCTGGTATGCCAAGGTGTCCACACACTTGGAATGCCACAATGGCGAACTTGATTTGACTCTTTTAGAATGACTCATATTTAGATTAATTTGCACAGTATGTGCTGGGAGCCACATAAAGTATAGCTTGAAAGAATTACATATTTGGACAATAGGTCCATACCTTCCAACATTTCACAGAAGAAAACTGGAAGACATGTGGCCAAGCAAGATCGGAATGTTGTCAAGATATTAAAGTTATTAATGAGGAAGAATACACAATTTAGGGGAGGCTGCAGCAGATGTTTTTGGTGTGTCTACAGGGAAGGGCAATGATTTACCACCTCCTCTCTTCTCTTTCCTTTGAGTTAATTGACTGCGTATTACTTTTGCACTTTCCACTCAGTTTACATCATCAGAGGTAAGATGAGGACAAAAGGGGGTGTGGCAGGAAGAGAGCGAAACTGGGGCATTTTAAAAATAGTTGAAAAAGTTGGATGACAGAAGATTAAACAGGATTGTCAGTGCTGAATTGAACTCCTGGAAGCCCCCAGCAAATATGGCTACATGCTGAGCTTGCTGAAGCATTCTGGAACTATATCGACTTCTCATTAAGTTCTTGAGATGTATTGCATTCAGTGGGGAAAGAAAGCTAATGGGACTGAAGTGGACTTTGTCTTAGCCAGTTCATGCTTACGTTATTTGGAATCTTGGAGAAAATATTGAGAATATGAATTTCCATTCAGATTTTTTTTAAGGCATCAGTTAGTATATTATAAAATGTGGGAAATAGATATTGGACTTTCTTGTCCTTGTAATACATTTCCAACAAGATATAGCTAATAAGCACTAGTTATATCATTCTCATTGCCCATTTTCTGAAGATAACTGAAGAAAGCTGTACTCCTGTTGTTGTTTATTCATTTGATAGTTTTATAATTTTCTATCCCATCTTTTAGGGTATGTACCCTCACAAGGTGGCTGTCGTAACTCAATCCAGTTCAATCAACTGTTTTCTCACCAAATATTTATTTTATATGAAAGTTGGACTGTGGGGCTCTGAAAGGTTTATATTGATTGTAGGTTTCAAGCCTATATGTTTTATAATTGAATTCAGACAGTTGGGTATCTAAGATGCACTTCAGTATTCAAACATCTCAGGTGCAATCAGTTTTAAGATTATTATGATTTTGTATTCTTGCTCATATCCAGCAGACTGGTACTCTCATAGGAATCCACCTAAGTGATCGGTGTGTCAAGTAGATCACCCCCCATACACTGTTAGAAAATAAGAACAAAGGACTCCTTATGCTAGACCAGAGCAAGACTATATCTAGACTATTTCAGACTGTCCAAAGAAATGACCCAGGAACATAAAAAACTAAGCAAGATGATGATAGTCATCCTTTGATGTTTTTCACTTGCAGGAATGTTGTTGTTAATTGCTGTTAAGCGGTAGAATACCGAGGCTTAACAGCACCTAGGGGACGGGGTGAGCGGCAGGGCGGGATGAGCAGTGGGTGGAATGGGGGGGTGAGTGGTGGATGTGGGTGGGGCAAGAAGTTGTGGGCAGGGGAGGGCTGAGTTGAGGTGGGTGGGGTGAGCAGTGGGCAGAAGTGGGTGGGACAAGTGACAGATGTGGGTGGGGTGAACAGTGGGGGGGCAGGCAGGGGGATTCATCTGTTTTGCTCCCCCCAACATTGGGGCCTGGGGTATGTGCCCCAGTTGCCCCACCATCGATCTGCCTCTCCTGTTCAGTCGACTTTGACCTATTGCGACACTATGAATGAGAAGACTCCAGGTTACCTCCCTGCTCAGGTCTTTCAGATCCAGCAACAAGTATTTCTTGATTGAGTCTATCCATCTGTGATGAGGCCTTCTTCTTTTCTTACTGCCTCTCTTTTCTACCTTAGCAAGCTTTATTGTCTTTTCTAGAAAGTGATGCTTTCTCATGATATGGCCAAAGGATGACAGCTTTAATTTAATCCTTATGGTTTCTAGGAAGGGTTCAAAGACCCGTTCATTTGTCTTTTTAGCAGTCCAGGGTATCCCTAGAGCTGTTCTCCAGCACCACATCTCAAAGGAGTTGATTTTGTTGCTATCAGCTTTTTTCACTGTTCAGCTTTCACAACCATACACAGAAATTAGAAATATGATGGCATCAGAGCAGAAAATGCAAAAGCAGGTTTACAGTAGAACATTAAGGAAACAAAAAATAATGACCAGAAATGATTTACATAACCTCAAAAGAGATGATGAAGACATTGAAATAGTTCAAGATTTTCTACACCTTGGCTCAGTCATTAATCAGAATGGAAACTACAACCAAGAAATCAGAAGAAGACTAGGACTTGGAAGGGCCATTATGAAGGAATTAGACAAGATCCTGAAGTGTAAAGATATCTCACTGAATACTACAGTTAGGATTGTCCATGCTATTGTCTTTCCAGTTTCTATGTATGGTTGTATATGCTGGACATCTGCAGGAATATGCTTCCAAATATAGAGATTTGAGTCATCAGTCATAACTAATAGCTTTAATTAGATTTATCTCCATTATTTTTTTTTTATTCCTTTGCAAAAGACCTTTGTAAAAGACCCCTCTCTAAACTGCAAAACCATAGGATGTTGAAAGTAGAATAACAGCACTATAACAGTCTAGTGCGGAAATGGCCTAAGAATCCAATCATCATTACCTTTTGTGGTAATGAGTTTCATATTTTCATTACTGCTGTATGTGGCACTTTCAGTTCTGTACTGACTCCCAATATAATACATCGTTGCATCAGATCCTGTCACAGCATGTCAAGTCATGTGCTTGTTGTAATCTTATGAATATTTGGATTAGGGCCCCTTGGACACATAGGAGTTTGAACATTCTGGAACGTCATGGAAGGCTGAGGAGAAAAATGGAGTGAAAGCCTCATCAGCACCACCAATCCACTGCAGAGCTGGAAACAAATGACTTTTTCTACCACAATTCCAGCACAGTCACTTTTCCATGCTTTGCCAGAGCTAAACCTCCAGCCCTACTCTCAGTACCTCATGGATATTATTCAGTCTGTGGGCTGAATTCTGTTACTAGTCCTAAATAAAGAAGGCACATTGATTCCATGGGATTTACTTACATGTTGATTCACCATTCAGTGACTGACTGAATGATCTAACCAACAGAATTTCAGCCTGTATCTTAAAATGAAGTGATCTAGTTCAGTCTTCTGGGACCAATACGTGGAGTGGAATACAGTTATTTGATTTTCATACTTCTCTGATTTTTTTGTAATATACTTCAATTCAAAGAATGTATCAAAATGCACACCAATATTTGCTTTAGCTTAGTAGCATTTTCCCCCCAAAATGCTAGTTTTTGTGCAATTTTTTAAAAAAAAAATCAGATTAATGTAGAAACACATTTATGAATGAACATGTGCAACACGGGCGTGTTCCATTAACCTCTGACTCCCATGGACTTAATACAAACCTTTAACTCTCTCTCTTTCCCACCTACCCATTTAAGGATAGTTTCTTCCTCATGTGTTTGCTCACTTACATGCTACTGTGATTGTGAGGAGGAGCAAGGAATGAGGAAGAAGAAATCTTGAACCCTGGAGCCTGTATTAAAACTGATAAGATTGCGAGGCAGTGTGCAGGTATAAATAATCTATGGAAATCTAGTTTTCAGTAACAAAAAAACCTTGAAAAGTACACCACTGTTCATCTTTATGTCCCAGTGAGTCCGAATGAATATATATCCAGAGTTGCAGTGTAAGATTCAGGAGACCAAAGAAAGTAAAGTTTTCTGGCTAAATTTCTGGCCAAATTTGGATACCATGTAAAAACAGTAAAAATGGAGACTATTGTACATTGCCCTGAGACCTTCAAATGAAAGGCAGGAATATAAATATTGTAATAAAATAAATGGATAAATAAAAGGATTGTCACTGTGGTTTTTGTTAAGAAAGGAGGGAGATGATCAATGAAAATGGTAAAACATTGGGTAGACATAATATAGAGTGGATACTTCCTTTAAACTAGATTTTACTCCCATTTTTTAAATCCTATCCCCAGTTTTAATCTCAATCAGGATCATTTTTTTCCAAAGACAAAAAGGAAAACATTAAAACCCAGAGCTCTGCATGTCTGTGTTCTGCAGTGGTACCTTTTAGAATATGTCAACAGTGTCTGGAATGCCTCCTTTCTTTTGACTGTGCTTTAGTTGAAATCTTTTAGAGATATAGTAAAGTGATTACAGCTGAACTTATGAAAACAACTACTAGCTAAGACTATAAGAATACTTGCAAGTAGGTTTGTCATAAATGAGATACTCAATCCAAAAAAAGAAAGAAAGAAAGAAAGATGAGACATTGTGAGAGTTTTCACATTTCCAGCAGTTATTTGTTTATTTGTTTGTTTGTAAAAATTTCACTTGAACCAAAACTTTTTTTTGTAAGTAATTCAGTGTTTTAATGCAGAAAGCATTGTCAACTGTACAAAATATACTATTTTCATTAAAGCCCCAAATAAAAAAATCACCAAAATGAGGAAAACCCTCTTGCAATCTTGCTCAGGAGGAAGATAATTTTTGGAATGTTTTATTCATTGATTTGAGCATGAATTAAGTGTAGAGTAACATCCCTGACTAAGTGGAGACTTCCATTCCCTGTGAAAGTATGAGCCACTGAGTTCAGTGAGGCATATGCCCAAATAAATGTGCATGGGATTGTGTTGCAGCTGAAACTCTGTGTTACCTGAGAGTAAAACCCATACAACAGAGCAGGATTTATTTCTGGGTAAACATAAAGACTACTATATAAGGGACCACACTTTGAATCAGGGAGATTTACCAGTATCTCATTTCTATCATAAACTCATTAAAGAGCACTAGACAACCTGCAATCTTTCAACCTCTTCTCACTACTCACAATAAAATTACAATGCTAATACGCCTAATAACATTGTTGTGTCTTGCAGCAAGAGTATTCAGGTGAAATGTTTTACATACTCAAAATCGCCATACAAATGGTAACTGTAGTTGGGGGTAAGAACATCATAGCCAAATAGGAAGGTATACATACAACTGGGGTGGGAGACAGTGTAAGGAAGAGGGTGAAGAAGGTCTTTGCACCTCAAATAAGAATTCTGACCTCCAGAATGAAATTTTCCTTCAGTCTCTAAATTTCTTTCTTTCTTTCTTTCTTTCTTTCTTTCTTTCTTTCTTTCTTTCTTTCTTTCTTTCTTTCCCTAGTTTTTAGCCTCTTGGCATAACTTTGAATGATTTTCTTCAATATATTTCTTAATTAATCTCATATCTTTCGTTCTCTTATTATTTACCCCATGTTTCATTCTATCTGTCAAGTCCTCCAACATTGCATATTCCTGAACTTTATCCAACCATTCTTCAGTTGTTGGTATTTCCGCTCTTTTCCAATACTTTGTGAAGACCATCCTTGCTGCAGTAATCATATATAAAACGGCTGTCTCCCAATTTTTATGTCTCTTATCAATTTGATGAGTCAGTCTCTAAATTTCTAACGTTGCTGTAACTTAAAACTGCAGTTGAGCATTTAGAGATACAGTTTAGGCACCGGAAGAAAAGGCACAGGCAATGTCACCAAGGGAATGTGAACACAGCAAAGATAAGAATTCCAGGTGTAAATACGTTCCCAATGTCTCATTCTCTGTGATTTATGAACTTTGAGGATGAAGGGAAAATTTCACTGGGGGATAGATTATTTGGAGGGGCAACCACCTCATTTGGCCTATACCCCAGCACACATCCTGTTACGTCCCGTAGAAGTAATGTTAACAGCTCTTAGCCTCTTGCTCCAAAGAGGGAAAGATGTAGTGAGTTTATCATCTTTGAAGGACTTTTAAATTCATTCAATATGGAAGGGCACCAAAAAAAATTTCAGCTCAAGCAATTTACATGACAACCTTTGAAATCTAGATTTCCATGAGTATGTATGTGGTTTACTGTGTAAGAGATTAAACAGCTCTCTGGGGGAAAGAGTTTAACTGTTGGGCTTCTTATGAATAAACAACATTTTCTTTCGTCGTGAAACCGCCACCTTTCCTCCCCCCGTCCCTTCGGAAGGCACAACTGTAATCAAGATATTAGCAGAGAGGGTTTTGCAGTGGTTGGGCAGCAGAGCCAGGAATGTTGTGTGTATTTTCTGCCCTTTAAAATCAGGAGAAAACAGGCTTGCTTTGACCTTGTTAATGCAAAGGCCACTTCAATAATCTGGCATAATGATTTTTTACATTAAGGCCCAGCTTGCTTTGGAACCCGCGTATGTCGCAGTAATATAAGAACAGTCATTTTGCACATTCCGATCCCATTATGTTACATTGTTACTGAATAAAGACTGGTATTATGTTGCTCCTATAAAGGGCAGAAGTGGCTGGAATTTTATCTGCTGAACGAATCAATCTGGATTATGTCAGTTGAAAAGAATTGTGGACTGCAATCTCCAGCAGATGGGGGAGGGTTTCTTTTCCTTAAAAAAAAAATGAAATGAAAAAGTATCTGTTTGGTTTCTCTGAAAGCATCAACTAAGATAATACCTTTGTGACAGTGACTGGGGGAAAAAATGAGGTTTTCTGTTCCCCCTCCTTTGATTTGATTTGATTTTTCAATGAAGGCTCCACCAATTATCATTTCAACATTAAGTATTAGGAGATCAATTGAGAACTGAATGCTATTTCCTAACGTTAATACAGTGTTTTCTTTAAGCCGTCTTTGACGGGTTGTCTGGGCTGTGGGAAAAAGACTGAGCAAATAATGAGGAAAGGATTTGGAAAAAAAGGGAGTGGGTGGAGTTTGGCAAACGATGTGAGCTATTCATCAACAACTCAACAAGGATGATGGAAATAATAAGTACCCCTTCAAGAGAGAAAAAAAGAGGGAAAGGATTTTTCCCCCTTTTCCTTTTTTTATGGCACAGATTTCTTAGAAAGAATCCTAACATGTTTCTTCTAAAGTTTGTAGAACTTTCTGATTAGCTGATTTTAAGCTTCCTGTAACCTGCAAAAGCACAAATAAGCAAAAGCATCCCTTTGAAATGGATCACATACATTGGAAACAGTGTGCATTCTTCTGCAATCAGTGAGGGAAAAAAGTGTCTAGTTTCCTGTCTGTTTCTGCAAATTTCTTACCGTGTGACATTGTCATTTAATAGCTAAAGAATATTAATGCATTTCTTTTGACACTGGCGGAAAAAAAAATCCTCAGAGAAATCCCTTGTGTGAAATAATTTGTGTGAACTTTGAACCAACCAGAAATGAAATCTAGCTCTTATTATACCCTTTATTTATACAGTACAGAAAGTGTTTGAAATATAATACAGACATGGATATAGCATACAGATTCAGACCTATGCTTAAAAGAAAATAACTTTCTTACATATGGATTTATGTGTGTTTTTCCTTCGCCGTTAAGACAGCAGTGTGCTATTGTGGCAAAGAAAAAAAAATGTTTACTTTCCAAATGAATACACATTTTTTAATATTATTGTGCTCTGAGTTGTTGGATTTCTACTGAGCAGATCTAATTCCACCATCTGCAAAGTTCCTGATTTTATAATACTTATAAGCTGTTTTTAATCTATTTTTAGTGCCATGTTCTGTCCTGAAATGTCAAAGAGTGCAGAATAGGTCTTGGAATTAACATGACAGTTAAGAAACTTGGCAAGGTTTTACAGCAGATTGTGACATTAACAAAATACAAAGGAGAATTGTGAAATTAACATTAATGCGTGCTTGCAGACACTATAAAAATCTATATGTCCATGATCAGGGAGCTAAAAATAGGTTTCTTTTTTCCATGTTGATGCCATTAAATGCAGATCTCTGCTGTGAAAAGAAATTTCCATATGAAAAGCAACTTAGTAAAAAGTAATGCTGTAATCCCTCTCTCTGGGTTGAACAACAGGTTTATGTATCCCAGGTCAAGTAGGCATATGGCTCTTTTTGTTTGCCAATTTTTTTGTGTTAGGCTTTTTGAATCTATGATGAGACTGCTCTAAGAGCACTAACATTGTCTTTCAACAGCTGCAAAAGATATAAGATGATAGATGGGCCGGTAAGTGGTGGTGGTGATTATTAAAATTCACAGATTGAGTATTAAATCATGAGGGAGGGGGTGCACCCTTTTTCAAAGCAGGGAGCTTAAAAGCAGTTATTCACAGTGGCTCCCAAGAGGTTCCTCTCCAAACAGCACATATCCTGTGGCTCAACAATTTGGTCTTGGGAGAAGAGAGGGGCGGAGGCTTTGGGCAGCTTCCAAAGCTTGGCCTGGCTGGCATGGGGACTCTTTGGCCGGTTCTAGCAAAACATTCCCATTTTAGCTTTCCATCCTCACACCTCCCCCATCTAAACCAAATCCTTCTAAATTGGGCAGATAATGAAAGTTTAAAGCAGAATATTACAATATTGGAGAAATGCATGTGGAAAACATGGTCCGCATTGAAGAATGTGGTACTTACATAAAAAGCAGTGCTTTCTCTTTAGATGGTGTTAGAAAGACAAAGAATAGATAGAACATGAAACAGTTACAGCCTTCCCCATTTATCTGATAGGTTGGGGACCAGAGCACAGACAGAAAACAGAATTGGTTGAAAAGCAAAACCCATGTGTCTACTGTAGGGAACATGGAGGACTGAGGGAGGCTCACTTGGGACCAGCCGTGTACATGTGCTGTTTGTAGAGTCTCTCAGCTGGCTTAGCAGCTTTCCCCTCCTTTCAGCTTGGTTTACAAGCAGCACGCATATGCAATCAGTTCCAAGTGAGCCTCTATAGGCAAGAAGAACTGGTGAAAGAGTGGAACCCCTGTTGGGTTAATGGAATTTGTCCTTGATTTGGAAGCACAAAAGACCAAGTTGTCAAAAAATGGGACATCAAAAAGTGGGGGCTTCCTGTACTTTTTTAAATAGCCTCACTCAGTATCCTCTGTCCACTGGCCATGCTTCCTGGAGGGTCTGGAAGCTGTAGTTTAAAAACATATATTCAGAGCTCTGGTAGGCAGCAAGCTATGTTCTTAAAGTCCCCAGGCTTCATAGCTGTATGAGTTCAATGGGATTCTTAGTTGGGGGCAAATCTGTGACATTAACTCTCATCATAAACAGATCTTATACTGTCTGGATTCATAGCTTGCCTCAGCAACATACCTATCATGATGGATAAAAAATGATGCAGCCATTTTAATAATTCATGTGTCTGTGTGGTAAATTTAATGTGCCATATCTAGACATCTACCCACTCACTCCAGTCTATGTTTTCTGTTGGATGTGCTATAGGTTCAGTATCCCTTATCTGGAAACTAAAATCTGTAAACCTCCAAAAAACAAAACTTCTTATTGCCAGCTGTCTGCTTCTGCCTTCAAGGTGGCGGCTGAGGCACTCCTGCTATTTCATTTCTCAGATCCTCAGTCTCTCTCCAGCTTCATGTCTCATAGGCCCTTTCTGCACCTTACCGTTTTCTGTCATCATTCTGTCACAATCCAAGCAGGGGCATTGCCGTGATGGGAGCATGACCTGAATGCGCCCTTCCACACTCTGGCTGCCTGCAGAAGGGTAGTGTGATGGACATGCTCCTTCCTTCCGCAGCGCAGCCAGCCACTTCCTGTGCTACACTGGGGAAGAAAGCATCTACATCACGCTTCTGCCCTTTCCTCATGGCTTCCAGCAAAAGGAGTATTAAGTGATTGGGAGCCATTACCGGATTTTTTCCAGTAATGGAATACCCTGAGATTGCAATGGCTAGGGATTCAGTAGCAGTGGGACCACAATGACATCATGTGAAAGCATGACTTGCAGACTGGCAGCAATGTGTCCCCATCCTGGGACAGCACCGTAGTGCAGAAATGGCCATACACAACACAAGTAGTGAATGAATGAGACGTGAGGCTGGAGAGAAAAAAGTAAGGCTGGAAAGAGGCGTGAGGATCTGTGAAATGATGAGAATCCAAGTGTAGTGCTTGGCGCAAAGTGGCAGCTGTGGCATTCCTGCTCATTTATTCTCAGGCTCCCCAGAGATCTCCTGTATAGCATTGTATTTTATGTAAATGCAAATACAGGTACTCAAAAACCCAAAATACAAAACCCTTCTGGTCTCAAGCATTTTGGATAAGGAGTACTCAAACTGTATCATATATTTCCTAAGTAGTCCTAAGCAGTCACTGGATTGCAATGTGTGTTTGCCATCCAGATATGCTTGGACTACAGCTTCTTGCATCACTCACCATTTAATGTTCTGGCTAGGACTGATGGGATTTAAGTCCAATAACATCTTGATCATCACAGGATATACACCCCTGGAGCAAACACAATCAACTGTTGAATGTTGAGTCAATGCATGGGTAAATCCAGTTGATGCAATGGCTCTGTTCAAATCAGGACTAACATTAGGATTAGGGCAATGGTAATTAAATTAGGCCTTTCCTGGTTCATTCATGAATGCACAAGAGAAGATTTCTTTTAAACTATTATAATCAGCCTCAACCCATCCTTTGAAAAAGGGGGATAATAATAGTAATTCTGCACTACCTGAGAAATACACACACACACACACACACACACAATATCTTCTATTGTTCTTGTTGTTGTGTGCCTTCAAGTTGTTCCTGCCTTATGGTGATCCTAAGATAAACCTATTACAGGGTTTTCTGGGGCTAGAGTATGTGACATGCCCAAGATCACCCAGTGGGTTTCCATGGCTGAGCAGGAAATCAAACCCTTGTCTCCAAGGCTGTAGACAATGCTCAAACCACCACACCATGTGAGTCTCTTATATCTTGTGCTTTATGGGGACTACAACCTGGATCTCCTTTGTTCCAGTGCAACGTGGTAAAGATATCTTACATTGGTGAGTTGTATCTATGGAGATATTTGCACATGTGTGTGCGTGACCTGTGCGTAGATGTTTCTATAACTTCCCATTAGAGAAATTGGGATCTTCTCTCTAGTCTTCAAATCATACATATATAGGATTAGCTGAGATCCTACATCAGTGACTTAGTTATGAATTCTGACTTAAGTACAAATTTACAACTGTAAAAAGTAGTGTATACTGACATGAGACCCAAACCTACCTTAATAGTCAGCAGCTGCTCTGAGCAATGGGGGTCTGTTCTGCTGGTGGTCGTGGTACAGTAGGATGACACTTCCAACTTCCCTTTCACTAGCAATCTGATGAGGAATTGTGACGGGGTCCTGCCTCTGGTTGTTGCCATCTTTCTTGCTTGTTTGGGAGATGGGACTGGGGCTGGAAATATTCTCCTACTATGTCCTGAGCACCAGCAGAACAGGTCTCTTTCACTCGAAGTGGCTTCCTAGAGTTTATGGAATGTGAGGGTGGCCATTTATGATTGTGTCAGTAGGACTATGATTATGAATACATAGTATAACTGAATATGGAGCAGTTAGGGATTTGATTCCTTGATTACACATCCACAACTACAATATAGGATGCTAGCCGTTATCTATAAATATGAAGTAAAACCAGACCCACCCCATCAACCGTGCTTCACCCCCCACCAAATGTATCTCAGTCTCGCATACTTGATTGAGAATGTTATTTTAAGAAACAGCAACTAACAAGAAGAATTATTCCAGGGATATTTAGAAGAAACAGTTTAATGGTGGTACTGTACTGTTAAGGATCCCCTGCTTCTCTGAGAGCCCTTACTTTGATACTATTCCTCTCTTTTTCTCTGTCCCCTTCTCCTTCCTATGATCACCGCAATTTAAATCAATCAATCCTGAGACAAAATTTGAAAGAAAGGCCCATCATGGCTATTACACACATTCAAACTCCAAATACATTCTTGGCCACATGAAAACCAAGAGTTATTTAGGGGAAGACCATCACTTTGTGTAGGGCTCTACCATAAGATGTTGCTGCACTTTGACCAAAGAGCTTACCTCTGCACAAATGACCATATATATTGGCTGGTTGCAAGAACTGCACTGTAAAAAATATTTTAATATACTGGTACCTATTTCTTGGCCCAAATATACTTCCTAAAAACTCTTTTTGTCTACCCTCTTTTGTCTATAATGGTTAAAAAATGAATATGCTATTCATTTTGGTCTAAAATACACTTGTTTAAACCTCTCCCTTGACTTTTCCTTCCCTTCATATCTCTGGTTGCTCACTTCTTTCAAAGTCTTTCTCCTCTCCCATATTTTTTGACAATATTTGTATTATCATCATCATTGCTATTCATCTCTGGTGTTCTGCAATTGCATGTTGTGGTCATGGACAGCTCTGTTCTGATTCTGTAGATTGTTCTGGAACATGTATTTCTTTTTTTCTTCTCTCTCTGTATGTTGATCTCCTTCTTCTCTCTGTGTCTGTTTACCTCCATGCTTGTCACTCCCTCTTTTTCATTTCCTCTTCACCCATTCCCTCTCTCACATACATACACATTCTGTGGCTTCTTTCCTTTTCACATGCATGTGCTGCGTCACAAGACAACATACTGCTCCTCCCTGCCTCCTGATACTAGCAAAACTTAATGCAAGATGGTTCTTAATTATTGTCTGAATTTAACTAAACATTATTATTGAGGGTGGAGAACATGCTACAGGGATCATTACTCAATCGGTGAACGTGATATATAGTCTGGTCCTTAGAGTCTGGGCTGAAATGAAACTGAGCTATAGTCCTGTGTTAATATCCATCTACACGTACTTTCTTTATCGCCAAGGTTTGGACAGCTAGATTATATGAATTGATTGTTTCATCCACCAGGATTTGGCTTAGGTTACTATATTGAATATTGCCCTGAGACTGACCACTGATTGTCACTACTTCCAAAGGAGAAAAGATTTTAATTTTCTTTGAATTTTTGGCTGCCATAAGACTTGCAGTATTATGACATTAAAAGATCAAGTCTGGGGAAACTGTAACACTGCTGAGATGAATGGCTTATCCCAAGTTCTCAAGCTGTGGATCACTGACCTCCTTCACACCTTTAAGGCAACACACAAGCCCTTTTTCACTGAGCACTGGTGTGACTGTGAAATCTTGTTGGAACCACTCACCTATAAACAATTAGTGAAAGGCCTTGTCAGAAGAGTTTCTCATCTTGATTTGAATGAACTGAAAATCAACTAAGACTGCTTAGGAAGACCTGTGTTCCCTATTTGCAGAAGGAAGGGATTTGTAAAGCTTGGGTGAATGGATTATTTGACTCCCCTTCTTCCATAGCCGTATTTGTCATGAATGAATTTTTAGCAGTATGCACTGCAGAGGAGATGCTGTAGATCTGCGTAGAGTAAGCCGTCTCCCTTCAGGAACTGCTATAGACATGGTAATCAACTTACAGTCTGGGATGCTCAATGATTTCTTTGGGACGGCATTCCGGAGTAAACTGACCCGATCTGTGCCTTCTGAGCCAATGCATGGGTTGGAACCCAATTATCCTCCAGATACACACTTTATGTTGCAAGGTTGGCCCTCCACATTTATGGGTTAAGCTTTCATGGATTTGATTATCTGTGAATTACTGGGAGGAAGGGGATGAGGCAGGAGGAAGGCATGTGCATACGTTTGCTCCCTTGCATGGGCAAGAGAAGGAAAGGGGATGGGGTGGAGGGAAGGAAGGAGGGTATGCACATTTTCTCATTTTATCAAGGAGGAAGGGGATGAGGCAGGGGAAGGAGGGAGGGAAGGTACATCCATATGCTCGCTCACTCACTCATGCAGGCATGAGATTGAACAGAAAGAGAGAGGGTGCCTGCCTTTGCTCACTCACTCACCTACCTGTATGGGTGGGAAGGGGGAAGGGGATGGGATGAGTATCCCCTTTTCCATGCACCTGCTCCTCCCATCTCATCCCCCTCCCTCTCCCACCCACATGAATAAGTGACCAAGCAAGCAAACCCTGCCAGTACAGGTACATTTGTGTGTATGTTAAATATGGGTTTTCCACTTTTGCAAGGCTCCTGAGCCCCTAAGCCCCATGAAAGTGAAGGGCTGACTGTTCACGCATCAAACAGTGACTTTGTGTATTTATTTGTGTGTATCTTTGCATGTGTTTTTATCTATATTTGTTTTAATGTTTGTAAGTCGCCTCGGGACGACATTTTGGGGGAAAGGCAGTATATAAATGGTGTATTTGTGTGTGTGTGTGTGTGTGTGTGTGTGTTGATTGTTTTGTGCCTTTAACAGGTCCATAACGGAGAAAGTCCATTAAATGAAGCCTTTCCTAGTGTGAGTGTATGGACGCAGGATGCTTTTCACTTCATCACACTTGCCTCTCCTATACTAGGCACAAAGTCTCGTCTACAGAAAATGGGCAATCCACGCATTATTTCCTGTTTGTAGACTGCTCACAGGGGTTGCATAGAGGTACTACATCCCCACATGGGAGCTAAGGCCTAAAACTGATTGTCAGTCGTGCCTGAAATAGACACATTGTAATTAGTAGATCTTATATAACTGTTGACTTACTAAGCTATCATTGATTCAGTGGTTGATATAGGCTTGATGGCATAACATCTATGCTACATGTAGTGGCTGGCATCTTTTTAACAGTTATGATATCATTTGGGTTGGATTTAACAATATTCAGCAGAATCCTGTATGAGCATTGTATATTACGTAGAAACAAAACTGTGGTGCTAAGTAGTGGATTCTAGCCAGACAGTCTCCCAACCCCACTTATTAATAAGAAGCCGCTGTGATCAACAGGGATCTGTGCCCCTGTTGATCGAGAAGCAACTGCCTGCTGTTCCCACGAGTAATCTCCAGCATGGTGGTCATAAAAAGGACCCCTGTCACAAATCCCCCTCAGACCAGAGATGGCTTGTGCAAGGGAGCATGGGAAAGTTAGACAGCCATTTCTAAACTGATAGGGGAATGGACCCCTGTTAGTCCCAGTGGCTGCTCACTGGTAAGTGGAAGACTTTCACTGTCTGTACATAGCCCCTAAACTAGAGGTACAAGGGATCGTGAACACATAGCAGTTACAAATATGTAACTGGAGATGATGTATTTGTAACTGCCCAACAGGATTTCAGGCATTGTAATTGCTGGAGATTACGTTTACAAACCTGCCTTCACAACCTGACAGCATTCTGACGAAAGTGTTTCCAAGGTGCTGGAGTTTGGGGCACTGAGAAATGACACCTGCAGCAAGCTCTTCATTGCAGGATACATTGGGACAAGGAGTTATGGCAGGACCCTAAGGGCTCAGCTGCCTGTTCTCAAAGCATCTCACAACAGGGAAGACATTGCAGAGAGAATTTCCCAGCATCCCAGTCTCAAGTGACTTGGAAACTCTTTCATTGAGGGGGGGGCAGCTGCCATAATGAAAAGACATGGTTTTTGAGGGGGGGATCATCTGTTGTTTGTATGATGATGGAACTCCATAATCATAGTTACAATGGTGATGCAGGATCTCAGAAATATAGCAGTTTTGGAAAAGGTCCCACATGAAGGAATGAATTCATAAACCAGTGCGTCCAATGGATATGTGAGCTTTTCAAATATTCCAGGAGGAATGTTTGAATATTTCTTATAAACTCATAATAATCCTAATTCTTTTTCTTTTCCTTTTTTTTTGCCACCAGTCTCCCTTCTTTGTTAATTCCCTTGTCTCTTTCCAAGATAAAGGCAATGGAGGGTTCAATTTAGGATAGAAGATGACGCTCTCCAGGCTCTCCTCCTTACCGATGATGTATATTTGAAGCGTCACTTCATATCACAGAAAAATGGGGCTTCTAGTTTTCTAGCGGCAAGCTCAGGTGTTCTCCCATTAAGGAATGATTTTTACACATCATTCAGAGTTAAGAAAAGTTGAGGAAAGGCCTTGAGGGACCTCTGTTGTGTCAAAATGAGCCTAATCTGCCCTCAGTCTTCTCCCTAAGGCAAGCATCCTGCTAATGACTTAGATATCTGTAACTGCAGCTTATGAATGCATAAGTCTCTTTTTGGATGCGAAGAAGAGGACAATTCTCTTGGTCTTGCACTTTGCCTAAAAAGCTTCCACACCTGGCAGCTGTCAAGCCCTGAGAGAGGAAAGAAAGAGGTAATTTACACCATGATGATCCAGCTTCTCTGAGCTCCTGGAGGAAGGAAAAGGCAGGTGCACCTCATTTGAGAGCACACTTTCCTTTCTTCCACCCTGACTGAGCTGAGACCAGCTGTTTCTATATGATCTCAGACAGCAATCCCTCCTTTCCTTCTCCACTAGTAAGTGACAGTAGCAGAATGTCCTCCTGGATCTCAGCTACAAGATGTTAGGAGGATGAGGAACTGCAATGTGGAGCTACACACTCATGTAGGATCTCAGCCTACATCTGTATTCTCTTTTTAGAAAGTGGGAAGCTTTGGAGGAAGAGTTTAGCTGTGTGGAGACTGATTCATACATAAAATCAACAATCCTATGTTGATTTGGGAATGGACATGTCTCAAGGACTAGATGTATCTCAGAAATGTTCCAGCACCATCATGTTTCCTAAAATCTAAGACCAGGGAACATCTCCTCTGTTTTGAGTCAATAAGAAAAAAAATACAGGCTTGAAAAATCTATTTTTGATAGTCTGCATAGCAGTAAAATGTGCCTAGCAGTTAAGCCCAGTGGTTGTCATTCCCACATGGCCTTGCGTACAATTGCTGTTCGCATCCCACATAACCATACCTACAACAAACATGATGCACGACACATGGGAGGGCCTTTCCAGAGCCTGTGCCCCTGGCCTTCCACTACCTACCTTCCATGCATCCATTGGTTGTTTCCCTCTTCTTTCTCCTCACTCCTGCCTTTGTGGGACACTGAAAGTCTGCAAATAAGACATGCACACAAAACTTTTGTGCTGAGCCAATGAGCTTTAGTACAAGCTAGAAAGGGGTGTAAATGAATGGCCAAACCGAACATCAAATTTTCTTCTATTGAAGTGCAGTTTGCCCAAATACTTGGCTCCCTATGGAGAGACCTGGGAAAGCACAGCAATTCAGAGTTCAGATGGTAACCTTATTCCAAACTACTTGACTTGCAGGAGCGTGCACCATGTGTTAGTCTAACTTGAAGTTTAGCTCATCTTGTAATCTGACTTATAGTGTAAAAGTGAAAAGCAGTGATGAACTCTGGAAGGGATCATAGTTCTGTGCTCAGTATTTGTAACTCAAGTTGTGTGCAACTGAATCTAAAATAACAAATGTGCAACAAATATTCATTAATATCCAAGTGTAAAGGCACAGAATTCACAACACTGTTTCTGCAAACTTGAACTGAAAGTGGACATTCCATATCTGGCGACAATGTCCAACTGCTTCTGTAGAGGAACTTACGCTTGCCTAAGACACGAACAGGATTCCGGCTTCTTAACTACTTGACTTGCCACCTTATTGCCTTTCTGGTTATTGCCATCAGAAGTACCTTTCTTTCTCTCCTATATTCCTATTGCTTTCTTTTAATGAGACTTTTCAGGAGACTAGTAGGGTTTAAGCAGAACTACAGTATTGTAGTGAATCCTAAAAAAAATACATAATTGCATTTACCTCATATATACACCCCCTTTCATTCTGTGTCCTTCTTTCCATGTGGCTGAATACACTTATCCACTATTGTGAGCTCAGAGCCATGCCAAATTACTGCCTTTATCTTTTGCATCTTTCCATACATGGGATTTCCCATACATTTGCCATTGTGATGGAAATTACTGAGCTTTAGTAAAGTAAAACCAGGAACAAAGCAAAAGGCTGCTTTATTTAAGACCTGTGTAATTATTTTTTTAACTCTGAAAAGGCATTTTTAGTGTGGGTGTTCCTTTGAAATTAATACAATGGAAAACTCTTAAAATTATTTTTTTTTAACAGCTGGAAATCCTTATATAACCACATGGGGGAGCTCACAACCTGAAAACAAGCGGAAAGGGTAGTGTTTGTGAAAATAAAATAACATAAAACTTGCTGAAATGTTGAGGGTTCTTTCATACAGAGAAAGAGATCTGAGATTTGTGGCATCTCTCTCTCTCTCTTTCTCTCTGACATGCATATATGGTCAGACAGACAGAGAGACAGAGAAAGATAGATGCATTTTTTCCCCTAAAAGAAATGTATAGAAGTAATTGAACCTTTTGATTGATTGATTTATATATATATATATATATATATTTCTCTATCTCTGTGTGTTTCACTTACATTTTAGGAAAGACCACCTTTTGAGCGTGCAACAATAAGGTTAGAATTTTCTGCATTGAAATCCCACAGGAAATCCCACTCATCTCATAAAATATTTTTTGTCTAAATGTACATAGGAGTGAATTGGCCACACACTGAATTATCACAGGTGTAGAATCACAGAATGGAGTTCAACTGTTCTATCATCAGTACATTTATATGTGGAAGGTATAAGATAATTTCCACATAAATAATTAATGTTCCCTAATTCAGGTCCCGACAAAGAATATTATTAGGTAAGGGAGGATTCCATTTTTTAATGTCAGACATTACTATAATGTGCCTAAAATCTGAGGAGGGGAACTTGATAGCAGGGAGACTTTTGAGAGAATATCTGTGGGCCTTTGCAACCGAAAGAGTCACCTCCTCTACACACTGTATGGCTGCATTGTTGGGATGTTTGAATGAAGGAGGGGGAAGTCTTATGTAAATCTTCTTGAGTGTTAAGTCCCGTTGAACCCAGTGGCAGAAGACTGAGCTGAAACTGGAAACAGAAGAGAGCTTTTTTGGTGGCGAGTGTCTAATATTTACATTCCTACCAGATATCTGTCTGTCTGTTAAAATATTCATATCCCACCCTTAATCTGAACCTAAAGCGATAAATGTTTACAAGTTTTAAAAGATTAAAAATATATTAGTTTCTCAGTTTAAAAACAGATGATTTAAAACTAGTTAAAACAATCTTGAATAATATAACTGTAAAACTTGTACAGCCTAGATGAAATGAGTTTTGCCCACAGTCTTTAAGAAAAAGCCAGGTTTTAACAAATGATTTCAGTGTTGTTGCCAATTGGACCTCCAAGGGCAGGGAATTCCACAACCTGAATGCCAGCATGGGAAAGGCCCTGTCCCATGTCCTCCTACAGTGTGTTACCCCTACTGATGGGACATGGAGAAGGGCCCCTTCTATAAGTATCAGTTTAATGGGCAGTGCATATATACATAGAGAGAAGCTCCCTCAATTATCAAGATCTCAAGCCGTTTAGGGCTTTAAATATTGTTGCCAGCACCTTGAATTCAGAACAGAAGCCAGTGAAGTACCTTCAGAATAGATGTTATATAATATCTGAATGGAGCAGTCTATTGAGCAGTCTAGCTGCTGCATTTTGCACTAGTTGCAGTTTCTAGATTGCTTTCAAAGGCAGCTCCATGTAGAGTGCATTGTAGTAGTCTGATCAGGAAGTTATCAGTGCATGCACTACTGTGGTTAAGTTATCCCTGTCCTGGAAAGGCACTTGCTGGCTCACTCGTCACAGTTGTCCTCAAGCATTCTGAGCCAGCAAATCTGAGCCTCCATTTCCAAGGATGGATCTAGGAGTGCTCCCAGATTATCCATCTGTGTACAACCTCATCCATGGAAGGTAACCTACCCAATTCCTACCCAAACTGGGAACATCATGCTGATGTTATGGCATGAATTAGTTAAATGTGGAGCAAGGCACTGGACAAGTGCTTCACACGTGGAGTTCATCTTGCAATACTTGTTTTGACTAACAAACAAAACATGTTCTCAGAAAGCTGTAAGGAGGATATAAGTCTTATGCTACATCTTGGTTTAATGGGATTCTTGGGTGACACTGCTCACATAGTACATTTTCGTGGAAAGATTGTCAAACAATGATGTCAAAAATGTTGGTGGGGAAAAAGTGTCTTTTAATGAGCTTCTTAACGTCTAGTTGCATCCATTTCCTTTCTGAATTAGCACCTTCCAGTATCCTCAACAATCTGTTTTTGAATTTGCTTCATAGTTTTAATATTGGAAAGTACCCAAGAGCAATATGAAGGGACTTTCAAATACTCTTCTCTATCTTCTCTTTTCTCCTCTATCTTCTCTTTTCAGGAACCCATTTCTATTTCCTTGGCTTGAGATGATCCTCTCTGCTTATGATTTGATAGTTGTCTTGACATAGCAGTATGAAAATATTTCAAATTTTACATAGTTCTGCAAGACCTTTTATTTATAGTACCACAGATATATCTACACCTTGCAAAAAGCCACAGGCATGCTTCTGCTTTCACCAAGCAGAGCTTTGCCTGTTGCTTGTTTTTCTTTTTCTTTTTTAAAGGAGTGGGGACATTTGATCTCAATGTAATGATGTGAAAATTATTTGTAAGGTGATAATTTGATGACTAGAATAAAGTGCACTGTATGCCTTTGTACATCTTTCATCTTTATCAGGTCTTCTCTTTTGTGTGCTTCCTTTATCATATCTCTTCTCACAATTTCTGAATGAAAGAGGTTTAGCTTTTTATGTTTCACACACTGGAAGGGTCTTGTTTGATGTAATGAAGATGTCTTCCAACCTCACACCTGGTGTATCATTCCCACGAGATATATCAGCACTCTGAATGAAGCCCACAAGTATCTTCTATTGCTAATGAAGACTCTTTCCTTCTCTTTTTTACTACCAAAACATCCATTATTGTTATGGTTAGTGTGTTTGAGGAACTATGGTTGACTTTCCCTTCTTATGGTTCTTTATCTTGAAACCAGATTTGGACCAGTTTGAAACCATCCTGTTTCAAAAAGAGGACTGTTCTCATATAGGCATTCAAACAGAGGACTGTCTTCTGTAAAGAAGAACACTATGATTGTAATCCTACATTCGACTGGCAAGGCATAAGGCTTCATCAAATATACCTTTGTTTTCCATCCCTGCCTACAGGGCCAAATTGTCTGCTGCTGGAGCATGACCCCATTTAGTGGCTGGGAAGGAACAGAGTTGCCCAGGTAGTTCCAGCTGTATTTCTACTGCTGAGAATACATCTGTTGGATCTCTTGGAATTCCAGGAGGAGGTTGTCTTTCTGTTGTCAGCTTCAGAAGTAGAGCCAGATGCTGATTGGCCACTAAATGGCCATGAGGATGTGCTCCAGCAGCTAAAAGTTCAGATATGGACATGGGGGTTGTTTCACAAGGAGGTACTGGATATGTCTTTCCACAAAACTTTAAAATGACATACGTAGACTTAATGAGAGTTCATGCTTTCATAAGTCATAAGAAGGATCCATGATTACCCTTTTATAAATGGTGACTTGAGGGCTGCTGTGGGAGTGAACAGCCTCCTCATATCCAGGAGGAAGGTACACAGATGAAAGGAAAAGTAGGAAGGATTTTTCATGACTGGGAAGGTAGTAGTCCAGAGTCAGGGTGTTTGGAGTATAGGGGCAGAAGATTCTTATAAACTAAGTGCCTCAGGAACACTCAACTCCACAAATTAATCCCTGCCCCAGTTTCCTTATGCTTATATTCCTCTCTGCTTCCAGTCATCTGTTCTTCCTTTCTCACTTTGGACCAGATGGTGCTCATTTATTCTGCCATTATGCCAAAATAACTTCAATACAGTCAATGTCTTTTTTTCTTCAAGGCTATCTTTTCCTCCTTCCCAGCTGCTCTTCTCTACTTATTTCCTATTTGATTCCCTAAAGCCATCTTTTCTGTCTTTAGGCCCCTTCATGTGAGTTTAATCCACACCTGCTACCTACCACCAACATGTTGTTTTTGCAGAAGGTACATCCCCCTCCAGTGGTCCTGGACTCTAGCAATGCAAAGTGTCTTTTGGTCCTCAGTTTCACAGTTTATTTGGAGAGTGGCCAATATGCAGGTTCTTTGGATTTGTCCCCTTCCCCATTCACACTGGGACAAATTTCAGTTAAATGTAACTTTTGATAAATCTAGCTGCCATTTATAACTCTTCTCTGTATTTTTTTTCTGCAGTTAAAAAAAAATCAATACAAGTTTCATGATTTCTTAGTTTTTGGAATTCTTCACAACTAGATTTGGGGAATATAGTTTGGACTTTTATGCCTTCAAGTCATCTCTGACTTATGGTGACCCTAAGGTGTCCCTATCATGAGGTTTTATTGAGGTGTCTGTTCAGAGGAGGTTTGGCCTTACATTCTTCTGAGAGAGTGTGACTTGCCCAAGGTAACCCAGTGGGTTTCCGTGGCTGAGCAGGGATTCAAACCCTGGTCTCCCTAGTCCAGAACCCAAACAGTTACATGACACTGGCTCTCTTAACTTATCGGATTTCCTCATGGGGCTGTTGTAGAGCTATGATTCCACTTTCAACATCCTATGGAATCCTGGGGTTTGCAGTTTTGGGAGGAGCCAGCTGGCGCCTCCCGAAACTGCAAGCCCCAGGATTCAATAGGATGTTGAAAGTGGAATCATAGCGCTACCACAGCCTCTTGCAGAAATGGCCTTGGACTAGATGTTGATAATTTGCAAGTTTAGGGGTGGAGCCATTAGGAGTGTTTAAAAACGTTTTCTTGGATGTTGGGAAACACTGATAAGAAGAATTATGGGCTGATGATCTGGATAGAGAAGAATCCAGGACCACTTTTTCCAACACAGAAAATGCTTTGGTGTGCTGTGCAAAATATGTTGCAAAATTTGCACATGGTTTTCATGCATAGAAAAGAGTATTTCTTTTCTTCTGTAGAACAGCTTCCTGCTTAGAAAATGATGTTTGCTGCAGAAACACACACACACATGTAAATTTTGCTGAGAACGTGTTCCAAGGTGCAAACAGCCTTTAAAAACTGCACAGTTCTTGAAAAAGTTCTCGAAGACTATCTCACAGTGCTTGCTTGGAAAGGTTAGGGAGGAATTGGATCCCTACAGGCCAGAGTTCAATGGGCTTTATGTCCAGATGGTTTCTGGACCATTCTCTATCATCTCTGTCTAGTACTGGGAAAGGTCCCTTTCAAAATCCCTGGAGAGTTGCTGTCAGTCAATATAGACAACGTAAAGCCAGAGGACATTGGTCATCTGATTTGTCACAAATCAGCTTCTTACGTCTATAGAAGTGATGTTTTGATTGGTTTCAGGTTTTCATTCCCATAATAGCTTAATACTCCTTTGTGGAGGAGCAGGGTGACAATAGCAGCCCCCACCCAAATCATCCTGTATTCAGCTGAAGGTCAAAACAGCACCCATGTTCATGTGACTCTTTTTCAGTATGGACTATGATAATATGACAGGAGACTTCATGGATGCATGCAACTGGATGTGTGTAGTTCTGCAACAGCATGAACCTGATTCCATTTTGATATATAGGACACTTGAAAGCTCATTTTGGATTTTGATGTTTTAGATTTTGCACATCTCAATAAGAAGACTGTGTCTTCTTTATATGCCCAAACAATGAACATCCAAGCTGACTGAAGGGTGCAGCTTCCAAGGCATATTGTTTAGGGCTTTCCAGTGGTGTCAGCCAAGAAACCTGAATGCCTGACAAGGAGAGCTTCTTCTTGTCATCAGTGTGGCAGCATAGAGGCCAATAGACCAAGGACACCATTTCCCAAAGCAGCACTATCTCCCTGCCCCATAGCCATGCTCTTACAAGATATCTCTGTAAGCAGGGAGTAGGAATTGTTGAGGGGTAGCTGTAGAGGTGTAGCTGTGGGAGGATGGCAAAATGAGAACATTGCACCATCAAATAAGAAATCTGTCCCCTTCCAAAATGAAATTTTCCTTCAGTCGCTAAGATTCCAGCATTGCAGAGTGAAACCCTGAAAATTGTTCATACACAGAATTCTCCTATTTGCTGTGTTCACATGGTCTGCACCTTTTCTTCAGATGCCTAAGCTGTATTTTTAAGTGCCCAACTCAAATTTTAAGTGATGGCAATGCTAGAAATTTGGGGACTGAAGGAAAATTTCATTTTGGGGTGGCAGATTTCTTATTTAGGGAGCAATTTTCTAGTACCTTCTCCCTCAATTGACAATCTCCTGCATAGCTTTAGAAGTGTAATAAGTCAACTTATTGAAAAATTATCTGAAAGGGGCCTTTGCATTTTGTTTTTTGAAAATACACATTTTTACAATTGGAACGTAAGTCACCACTTAGAATTTGCTTGTGTGAACTCTTTGCTTAAGGACTCTATGCATCTGTACCTATCTGCCTACCTTCCTAACTATTGAAGTCCCTTTTTACTGTTTGTTTTGGGTGAAATAATTTCATATTATCTGTTTAAAACTCTGAAGCACTGATGTGGTGCATTTTCAAATCCTCCATATTCATCTCATTTTTAAATCAACCCTTTAGAAGAGCTCTACTGCCAGCGTGCATGCTACAATGTGCAATGACCTTTGGAACTAGAATTTCCCACTTTAAGGCTCTGAAATTGATTTTTATTCATCTTTGCTTATAGAGATCCAAAGTGTCTCTCACCCATCATCGGATGTGGTGAAGTGGCACTGCATTTCAGATAGAAGTAGCAACATTAGTGCTATTATTAAAAAACCTTTGTTGCCCTTTTGCTTTGAACCTTCTGCTCCTAATTAATCTGACTAGATTCAGGTTCTCTCAGGGTGTATAATGAGCCTCACAGTAGACACTGTAGGTTACCTCTTCATCCTAGCCACTGGACTTTTGGTATAACTTTGTTTCAGTGCCATAAATGTCTAGGTTTCATATGTCATCATTTCACAAAACTTTGTTCTCTGCTTTCACACTTAATATCTAGTGTGACATCCTTGTCTTCCTTGATAAGGATCAGAAAAGATCCTAGGCTCCTAGCCTATACAGAGAGCTGAGGCAGAATTCTGTTCATACCGCTCATTCAGTCCTTGACAGGGTATATAGAGAGCCAGTGGATACAAAAAGATTGGGGACAGAACTGTCCCAAGACATCTGGCAACTTAAGTAAAAGACAAAATGGAACCTGACTCCATTCCACATCTAGAAACTGACTACTGGCCTCCAATAGAGAGGAATTTCTGGGGCTCAGAGGGACTGCTGGGGAGTTGCTGATGACATCAAATATCTGCTGCCTGAGGCATCTACTGGGGGTGAAGTTAGTTGGTGCAATTCCTCTCCCCCCGCCACCATAAATTCACTTGGCATAGTTTGTATCTGTATGCCAAGAGCTTGTGTGCTTTTTCTTTATCTAGAAATGTAGCTGTCCAAACCACACACACACACACACACATGCACACACACAAAGGGTTTATCCTGTCTTAAAATCTTTGTTGTTTGTTTCCAATGTAGGTTATCCTGAACATTTGAAATGGAGAGCAGACTGATATGCAGTGCTTTTCTCTTAGGTTGTCATTTTTATGTTAATTGAATGCCTGTGTTAATCTAATAGAGTTTAGATTTATGGCAGGTTCTCTTCCTTGTCATATCGTAATCAATACATATTCCAACATCTAGATGGACAGATGAGAAAATCTGCCTCCTGTCTGCACTTCTGTTCCATCAGCTGTCAATAATTCCTAATTTGAATCCTTCAGATGATCAAATTTATGGGTTTTAGTATATTGCATTAATCACAGAAATTAACTTTTGGGGGAAATGATGCTAAAGGTCAGGATCTTGGATGAGCAGAATCTGTTTTGCTTTTGCTTTCTCTCTCTTCTTCCCTCTCCCCCCTTCCTCCCCCCTCCATACACAGAAGATGTGAATCTGGATAAACCATGCTGTTGTTTTTGTCATTTGATGGGGCGTGGGCGTCACACTGCAATTCAGGGTGTGGCACCATAAACATGGTGCTTATGCGTACTTAAAGATCATTCAAGTTTCTGGCCATCACTTTTCATGAAGACTCAGGTGGAGTGGCAGGATCTGTTCTTGTATCTGGTGTGCAACGTATTTCATAGCGAGCCTACTGGATTCATTCTTCCCGTTCATTGCAGAACCTGAGCCATATTTAGAACCCATGACAGTATCTTATCAGATAACCACTTTTTTTCTAATGTACTTGCTCTAAGGTGAGCATTCTGAGCTTGAACCTGGGCTCAGAGCAAAGTTTGTGCCTCTGCTCAAACAAGAGATGCCAGTAAAGAGCATCATATTTGGACCAGTGGTTCTCAGCTTTTGGAGTAGGGGGATTTTGGCCATTGTCTCATTTAAACTTTTGGTGTTGGTATACACATTGGTCCACATTAGAAAATGCATGTCCCCTAGACCTAACTGCTGAAAAGGAGCCCATTCACTGCTAAATTTGTAGAGGAAAATCAGTAGACTGCACCAGCGCAGTATGATAATCATCAGAGCCCCTAGCCCACTGTTTTTTCAGCCTGTTCTCTGATCTGATCTGAACAGCCTTGGTCCCCACTATCAGGAAAAAAAGATGGAAGTGAAGGGCAGGACCATATTGAAGTATTGTCTAGAATTTGGCATAGGACTTACAACTATATAACTGGACTTATGCATGTGGGAATAGAATGGAACAATTTCTAAAAATCCATATTAAGCAAAGGTGTTACAATGTAGGGGAGCCAGTGAAGTGGCTGTTCCGGGGTGCCTTGGCTATGTAAGTAAGCATGCATAAAGTTACGCAGTGTGGACCGTGATATAGAATTGCAGCCACTGATTGTTCTGCAACTGGTCCGCTCTGCATTTGAATGGAACTCCCAGATCATAGCTCCAAAACCTTCCAGTCATTAATAAGTTTGTGGCAAGAATTAAATTAAATTAAAAAATAACCATAATTCTGAAGATGTTGAGTACCTTATACTATTTGTCCCAAATGTATTGACACACCCCTGTCTTCAGACATAATGAGAGAATGAGAAGAAAATAAAGGATTCTTTCCATCTACTTTCTGTACCCTATTCATACTTTTATAGATCTCTAATAGATCAGGTTCATTAGTTTCTCTGTTGCAGCAAGTAGTTGGGTTCTGAGGTTAATGACTTTTTCCTAGTACATGGTGATTTTCTTCTGTGAGCACCTTCACCCAAAACATCACCACTATCTTTTTATATATAGCAGTATTCATGCAAATTTCTTTTTAAATGCATTGTTGTCTAAGATACTGTTAATAAATGAAGGTAACACAAAATGTGGTTTTAAATCAGTTTAATAAAATTATTCATGTAGATTTTAAATCACTTTTACAGCTGATTTAACATTTGTGACTGGTTTATAGATTATGATATAGGATGGCGTTTGCATCTTTGCAATTTTATTCCAATTTAGGAACAGTACAAATATTAATTTTTGCTCTGATAATGGAACCTTTGAGAATTAAACTTGTCTTTTCTTTATACACATTTTATGAGAATGCTTTAAATATGATTTTTAATATTTTTGGAGACTTTATTGCAAATAAAGTGTTTTTTTTTTAGTGGGACTTGGCTGCATTATGCCTACAAAAGTTTCCATCTATACATCTGTTAATGTTTCCTTAGTTACTTTATTGATATGATATACATGCCGTTTTTTTTTGTTTGTTTTTTACAAAATCTACATTTGGAAGAAGCAATAAACAACAGCAAAAGAAAGTAATACTGAAACAGATAAGTGAAGTATATTGTAGGAGACATACTACAGCTGCTTTTACTACTGCTTGTACAACCATCACGATTGTTGCTGCTACTACTGTTGCTGTGTATCTGCAAATGATAACATTGTGATAAACTATAAAGCTGTCAAAATGAAGGGACAGGTCCCTCTGAGACAATTATCTGCACATACTGCTTGTATGCACTTGTGCACTATTCAGAGATTTGGTGTATAGCATGATAATAGGATGTTGGGGGCAAGGGACTAGAACCCACGTCCTCTCAGCTTATTCATTTTATGTGTATCCATAGGCTGTCATCCTGTTCAGAAAGTCACTGGACATACAACATCACAGCTTTGGGTATTCAGGTTCCAAAATATGCCCACCACTACTTTTTCAGAAGCCAAAAAAATCCAGCAGGATTTCCAAGGCTCTGATAAGCAGAATGGTGTGCAATGATGCCTCCAGCTGTCTCCTAGCCGTGAGGCTCTAGGCAGCAGAAGGGACAGTTGCAGGGCCCTATCACAGATGCCTGTTACAAAGCCCTTTGCTGCCAGGGGATGGGTAGATGGATGAGCGCTTACTGCCAGCACCTTGGAAACCCCTTCTGTTGGGGGCTATGCTGTTGAAAATATAGGTGGGGGCACTTTTGGAACCTGAATTCCAAAAGCTGAAGTGTCCTAAATATGGAGGTGGTGGTAGGACACATTTGAAGGGACACATGTGGAGACATAGCCATGCCAGAGCTCCATCACAATAGCTATGTCTTTGGATGCGGGATCTCAGTCATAAGGCTGATATGGTTTTGGGATGAACCAACTTTTACTACTACCTTCTAGAATGTCTGTTCTTATATCATGGAGTAAACCCAGTTGTTAACCTCAACTAAAATATGTTTATCAAATCTCTGTATCTCACACACATCTTGACTTACCAAATTCTAGTTGGAATTAACAACCAGAGTTAGCTCAATGGCCTTGTGAGACCTTCTTAATCGTAAAGCAGGCTGTAAATTGAATAAATAAAACTATTCCCAAGGGATTGCACAAAGCCTTTAGAATAATGGCAAATCAGGAATTAGAGGACAAGGAATCATATCAAATCTTGCTCTCCCAAAAAAAACCCAGATTTCCACAGACTAAACAGTGATATGAAAGAACATCTTCGTGTGTGCGTGTGCGTGTGTGTGTGTGTGTGTGTTTTCCTGCGACATCAGAAAAAGGCCACCGGGTTATTTGCACTAATGTTGGAATTAGATCCAGTTGATGGAGTCAATAAATATTATGCTTTGAACTTGCATCTATATAGTCCTGGGGATACTATATTTGCGGACAGGAATGATGGATTTCCCTAAGGAAGTGTCCGGCTCTCTTGTGAGATGCTGTTATTACCTTGCCGCGTTTACAAATGTTCACTGACATTCTGCCAAAGTTACTGTGGCTAGAAAAATGCAACATATTCCTTTTTAATAAAACTTTAGGTTGCATATTGTGGTCACCTTCAAATAAACATATTTAAGTTGGTGTCCTTGCAGTACAGTGTCCTGTGGTGCAGCTGTAAATCAGTGCTGATGGTGCCTGCTCAACATACCTTAATAAAAATGAGCTTTCATCTTCTAGTGGAAAGAAGGAGGAAAATCCAGCAGCACTGAAACCCTGTACTCCCAATGCACTGAGAACTGGCTGGAAACACAACATTTCTAAATGCATAGTTTTTTGCTATAAAGATTCCCTACTTTAGTTTTCATTTATTAAAGTTGATTGTTGTGAAGCTATTGTCTTTCTTTTACATGGTGTGGACAATATATGGCTTGCATGCCACATGTTGTCCCCAAGATTGTTCCTTTACTTCCTGATGACAAAATCTGTGATACTGTTCCTGGTGGAAATACACCATCACAAGTCTGTCAGTGGCAATGGAAGCAGAGTTGGTCTGGTGCTGGAAGGCTCTCTGGCACCCTTCTGCACCACAGAGAGCCACTCAAGTTGATGCCAAATTTCAGCAACCAATGTTGCTGGTGACATGTATCCATGCATACGTTAATAAAATACAAAATCAGTGGTTTTCCACACATATGGATTTGGTGGCCCCAGAGCAGCTCTTGGAGAGTTAACTCTTGGAGGGTTAACTTTGTCTTACAGGTTTAAGGGTTGAAAGAATATTCAAAAATTGATTAAGAAACATGTTTTTTTTTTAGTAATGAGAAACCTCATGAGAAGAATCCTGGACTGACAAGAACCTTCGCATTATGGGATTTATTCTATGCAAAATTCACTTTTTTTTTTTGCATGGAAAAGACCATCTTGTACAGAAAGAAGAATTTTCTGTGCATAAAATAATATTTCTGCATGGGAATATTATTGTCTGCTCAGAAAAAAAACGAGATTTTGTGCACAGAAAATGCTGAATTGGAATCAGCCCCTATAAAATGTGCATGTGTTTGATTTGCACTGAAAACTGTTTTTTCTGCGCAGAAAATAATAATTTCCACACAGAAAGATGATCTTTTGTGCAGAAAAAGCTGGTTCTTATGCAGAACACAGATGAGTTTTGCACAGAATAAATCCTGAATTGACCACCTAAAAACAATTATAACGAAGTGTGGTTTTGAAGTCTTCCTCACAGCAGGAAAAAAAAATGCTAAAATTACTCATGGCTTACTTTGAGAAGAACTGTAAGGAAGAATTACATCCCTATACAACTCCTAGAATCTCCCAGACAGTATGACCAGCGACTGCAGGATTCTGGGAGCTGTAGTCCAAAACAGTAACATTTCCAAGCTTTTGCTTTATGTTACATCATAGCTGTAGCTGGTACCTTATATAGCCAGCATAGATTGGTTTCTCTAGTTTAAAGTTTAAAATAGATAATGAATGGACAAGAGAAGGTAGAGGGAAAGGGCATGGAAGAAAATAAATGGGCAATTGCTGTTCCATGTACTTAAAGCTTTTATACAGCTGGCAATAAAGATTACAAAGATAAGCCACAACTCAGAAAAAAAAATAATTTGAGGAAAGGAAAGGCTGAAGCTCCATTGATGCCAAGTGAGTATGCATGGACAATGTATTAATATTCATGTATACACCTCAATCCAGCACATCCATTACCATCCCTTCCTCCAGGGGCACAAGTACAAAGACCATAAGTGAGTTATGAGAAGTGAGGATGTTAGGATCCTTGCATGTTAGGATCCTTGGTGGAGCTTCCTTTTCCAGCACTGATGACACTAGGATTACAAATCCTAAGAGAGAAAGTGATTGTATTCTCTGACCTTGGAGGGCAGGATATGAAAGAGGTGGCACAGGCCCTTTTGAGAGTCTCTCAAGGTGCAGGTCAAGTGGGACCCTGAGTGAGCCTCATCCCTTTACCGGGGGGGTGGGCAAATGGTAGAGGTCACTTTTACAACCTCAACTTCTCATTTATTCTCAGAACAGGAAGCAGTTCCTCTCATTGGCAGGAGCAGGTGAAAAAAGATAGAGTTGTGCTTGGCAAATATTGACAATTGCTGTGTCCATAGCACAAGAGTTGGAAACATAGTCTGGAAGCAAACAATTTATCTGCTCCTGGTGGAAGACTGTAGGGAAAGTGAACTCTGAGATGCCATGATTTTGTTAAAGTCACTAGAGGAAGGGAAAACAAAGTTGGCAAGCTCAGCACTATTTCCTGGACCTAGTCTAGTCTAGGCCAAGTGTTTTATTTTCCTTCCAGTGTAATTCAGTGTGTTTCTGAGTTGAAAGAATTTGTTTCTGTTTCGTGGAAGGTAGCAAATCTGAGATTGCATGATTGTAGAACTGCATAGCTGTAAGATCATTCCATGCCATCCAAAATGGAACAGAACATAATTAAGTCAGATTTCTTCACAAAATATTTGTATCCATCTCCAGGACATCCATCTTTTATATATTTATTGTTGCTGGGTGCCTTCAAGTTGTTTCCAGTTCATGGCAGTTCTAAGGCAAGCCTGTCGTGGAGTTGCCTGGGGCTGAGAGTGTGTGATACACCCAAGGTCACTCATTGGCTTTCCATGGCCCAGTAGGGAATCGAACTCTGGTCTCTAGGGTCCAGTGCTCAAACCACTACACCACACTGGCTGTTACCCCAATATTAGTAGTTTTCCAAGCAGACTGGATAACTTTTGTGGTACCTTCCTTCTTTCAGATTCTATTCTATTCCTGCTAGTGTTTCTTCACCCTATTGTTGAATGGCAATTAGTAATTCAGAATATTCTTTCCATCCTAAGAGCATCCCTATACTGCAATTCTGATCCTCCAGTCTTAATTGAATCATCGAATCATGGATCTGGAAGGCATCTGGGCTAACCTGGTGATTGGTGTAAAATTTGCAATGGCATGCTTGATTTGCAATGCAGGAGGTAAAATATAGCGCTCTTGAGAGAGGGCTAGTTGCCTAAATATCATCTGCAAAGGAGATAACCCCTCCTCAGCCAACAAGTGGCACTCTAGTTAGGGACTTTCTCCTAAAGTTTAGCCAAAATCTATGTCCCTGTATTTTTCACCTATTGGTTTATGCCCTGACTTCTGGAATAATGTGACTTCCCCCTTTCCTCTGGTCCATTATTATGTCCACACGCTGATTAAGTACACCCACTGCCTCACCTTGGTTTGATGGAAATGAAAAGTAGAACTGAGTTTAATCTGCATATTGGTGATACAATAGCCCAGGTCTCCAGATGACCTCATGGAGTTGCTTCATGTTGATATTAAACAAAACAGCATTTTAAAAAAGCGAGAATCAAGGGGATCCCTCCTGCAAGGGGTTCTCCTACCATCTGGGAGATTTGCGAAGGCCGCTTGAGCACTTCCGAAATTGTAACATGTTTTCTGAATAAAGTTTTGGCATTGGTGGCATTTACCTTGCAAATTTTCATTTTGCTGCGTACTCATGCCATGTATGTGGGAGATGTGAAAACCCTTTGGTAAGTGTGCATGTAGCGAACACACCGTTGACGTAGGGTGGGCACCCCTGAAACACAGTTTTACGCCAAGTCTCTGGGCTGTGAAGATACAGCGTGCCTTTGTTTTGCACCAGGAGGGTGCCGAATCGCTCGGGAATCTTTCTGACCTTCCTACTTTTTTGTATCCATGACGGCATGACAGAATACGTGTAATTAGCTCAAGGATGTAGTAAGAATTATTTTCTTTTATTTTCAGGGCGCTGTGTGACATGATATCTGCAAGCATGTTTATGATGCGCATGAGGCTTAGCTGAAATCTGCCAAGAGTTCTAGTCAGGCAGATGGTGACCCCTGTTTGAACTTGCCCTCTCGTTCAATTATTCAGCTGTATTTAATTTTCCTCCATGTGGCAAAACTTGTGATGCCGACTTAAATCCTCTAGGTGGCACCGAAGACCACTTTTACAGCCTCTGGTCCGCTCCCCCCTCCCAATATCCTTTGGCTTGTTATTTTAATGTTCAAACTCATTTGCAGAAATGTGAAGGCATATCATTAGTTAGGGGTTCAGTGTTAGGCGGATTATGAGTTTTAGCCTTTGAACAATGGTTTCAGTTTAAGATCAAATTATGGAGGAAAGGGGAACCTTTTTTTTTTTTTTGTCAAATGGTATATGAATGGGTAATAAGCTCGAAGTAATCTGCATTTTAATGAGACATTTGATAGATTTTTAGGTTTAATATTTGGCCAAATAATTATTTTGAATTCTTCCCTTATTATGTAGTTAGAGCTCTATCTGTAACAGTGCATTTTATTATGGTTTCATTTTGAAGATCATTCCTACCTAATTTGTATTAAAATTATTAGTGGCACCTTAGTGCACTAGTGAGGATAAGTACATGTTAAATACTAGTATTATTACTTTCAGCTATTAATACTTATTTACGATCATTTTATGAATAAGATCGCTAATACATCATTAAAGTGGATACTTTTGGCATCGGATTCATGATAGATCCTGTGTTAGCTTTGTAACTCTGTGACATGTTAAATGTCGGTATAGCAAAACCATCAACAACTATATAGTTTATGATAAATGCAGTGTTAGGAAGAAGAAAAAAAGTAATCAATTTTAATTATTCGTTAATTTCAAAACTGCTGCTCCTGAAGTTCAACTTGATATTGAACAGATCGTGCATTCTGAAGGAGCGCGTGCTTCGTGAAAGAAATTCAAGATGGCCAAATCATGTGGCTTCACATTTTTAGTTTTCCAAGTAATGCTCTTTCCAGGATTGAAAGATCAATGGTTTTTGATTCATGGAAAATATATTATTATTATTTTTACATTATGGCATCCGCATCAATACTTCACAAAATGCTGGTAAAAATGGTGATTTCTCAATTCTATATTTCTTTAGATAAAGGTGAAAGACAGATTAATTTTGAAAAGAAAGACTACAAACAAGAAAAACAATGCTTGTGGTCTTGCAAAGGATTTATTTTTCTGCTTATCACAGTTGCATATGCTAGGTAACACAACTCGCAACTCAGCCTTCTGAAGTGGGAGAAAACAGGCTTAAATCCAAGATCAGCACCATAACTGGCTGCTGGATCAGACAGGAAAAAATGACATTCGTGCGCTGAGGAGATGAGCAGCTCAACTGCTTTGAATGAGACTTTTGCCTTGCTAGAGATTGTTCATCTTGAATTCTTGTTTTAGAGGATCGTGGGATCCTCCGGTGTCAAACCTTTGTCACAAAAATGCATGGCATCCACAACCCAGGGAGAATCAAGATCTTTTTGTAATCCTCATTAAATCAGCTAAAGTTCATAACATCAACATTACAACAGATTGCCTCTACACCCCCAGAAATATCTGTACAAATTGAATAAAAGAAGAGAATGCATTGGTCATCTGTATAGGAAAGTCTAAAGCACAAAGATATATAATGTGATGTTAAGGGATCCAAAGGTTTCAGATAAATGAGTTTTTAATCAGTGGGCATAAGAGAATTAACTATTACATATTTGATGCTGGCCATTTATGCTTTTTAAATAAATTATTAAAATGATTTAATTAGCATAAATACAGTGATATTATATTTTGCCAGGTTTGGATTTTTTAAAACTTTATTTCGTCTTCAAAGGCTAGGAAAGAATAGTGAGATACATGGAATAATAGGGAGAGTGCATTTTTATTTAAAGAGCAGGGTGATTGTTGATTGGGGAGCTGATAATGGACTTGGCGGTGCTTTGCTGAAAATGTTTCCATCCACTAGCCCCAGATTAAATATGTGAGTTCCAGAAAACTGCAGGTAGTACCAATTTCTATCTTAAAATTGCCAGAATTACCCATTTCTGCGCTTGTGGTATATTATGACAGAACTCTGGGTGGTCGTAGATGACTATTTGATCATATATTCGGCCAAATGTCTGCAAAAGATGTCACGTTCTGTACACTGAGTGAGATGAAACAGCCAAGAGACACAGACAATTAATTGCAATGCACACCGTGATAAGTTTCCACTTGGTAGATAGTTGTCTGAAGAAATCCTCTATTGTGACTGTGTAGATTCTTAGAATCTCTGTACATTTATGCTTTTGATGTGAGAGGAACTGTTCAGCAAATAAGTGGGAACACTTTTTAAAAAAGATGTGTAATATTACAAGATCTAACACTCCAAATCTCCCAATTATCATAGAATATGCCTACTATGTAGATTTCCATTTTTACCTGTCTATTTTTGGGGAGGGGTCCTTTGGAAATGTCTTGTTAACATTTAGTTCATGCCAGTTGTCATTCTGTGGGGACCAACTACCTCACCCCAGTCCTGTTCAATTCAGAAAAAGGATGGGGGTTATTCTGACTTAGCGCACATGCGTGAAAATGTGCAGATGATGGTGGTGGTGACTTGCACATTCTCTTTAAGGGAAAAAGCCTCATTGAGGCAGTTTTCAACACTTAAGGAAAGTATAATTAGCAAAGTTAAGGCAATAAACAACTTCAGCATCAATTGTTAATAAAAAAATAGGTAAAAATAAAACATTGTTCAGTGTTTTATGTGACTTCAAATCATTTCTAACTTATGAAGATCTTAAGGTGAACCTATCATGGGGTTTTCTGGGAGCTAACACTGTGTGATGTGTCCAAGATGACCCAATGGGTTTCCATGGCTGAGAGGGGAATTGAACCCTGGCCTCCAACGTTGTAGTCCAATGCTCAAACCATTACACAATGCTAGCTCTTATTCAGTCAATAGATGGGCCTAAATTCAACCTGGTGCTAGAGAATAAAAACAGTGTATGAATGGAAGTCCGTTGGTGGACACATGTGGTCCCAGTGCTTCCAATGCATACGACCACTTTTGATGCAACCACTTGGGCAACTGAGTGTGCAGGTCAAAACACTGTATAGTGCACAGAAACTCTTGTGGGTAGTTTAGAATAAGGTGTCCATGAGTGCTATATCATTCACATTAGTGGAGCTGACACAGTTAGATACTGGCCACGATGGCCATGGACAGGGACCCAAACTGAGTGACAAATGCTTCTTTATATATGGAAAGCCGCCTCTCAGGTTCAGGCCATGACATTTCTCATTAAAAGGCAATGGTCGTAAGATGTGGAAGGCTTTTCCTAAGATAGTGGGGTCAGGCCGGACAGTACTGGTCTAGAAGGACAAACAGTCCATCTAACTTTGTGTAAGACAGTGTATTACCTGTCATTATGGCACAATTAAAACTACAGCTTGACAGTGACCTGCCAGCACTATGGTTGAGGACAATTATATTTTGTCCCTCCATAGTGGAACGAAGACTTAAGACCATTTTTTAAGCCACATCAAGGAGCTTCAATGAGAAACAAACAAATTTGAGTTTGTAAAGGGTCTGAGCAAGTTCATGAAGAGGGCAACATTACCTGGCCTTCAAACAGCAGAACAATATCAGTACTGTATCAGTACTGAACTGAGGTTATCACTGTCTCTCCATCATAGCTGGAATCCTATTGTTAGTCCCAGGTAGAGGAGACACATTTAGTCAATTGTTGGATGAAAAATCAACATTCATATAGTTGGAACTACCAATGGAACTCATGAAAGGAACCCATGGTGACGTCCCTACTGGGTCTTTCCTGTTGCACTGTGTTTAAAAAGGTGAAATCTCGGTTGGGGTACCCAAAGATAATCTCCCTTCTGTTACTGAGAAGAGTTCAGTGACTTCTCCCCTATCCCTCCACCAAGACTTCTGCTTGGCTGTTGAGATTCTACAATTAGCTAAACAGAAAAATAAATGGAGGTAGATAAATATGCTTCAAGGATAGTGGCAGAATATCACTGTCAAGAAATAGTCTGCACCCAAATAATCCTAAAGAATGAATGATACCAAGCTCCAAATGACCCTAGATGTGTCAGGTATTTACTGTAAATATATATATATATGTATGTATGTATGTATGTATATGATGCTTTGCAACAGTATTGCTCAACCACAAACAGTCCTCACAAAAGCATAGACCACAGTCATACAGGGAGAGTGTTCATTTAGAAAGGCTGAGGTTCTGGTTAGGCCTAGGGAAGGCTGTGTGACTAAACAGTGTTAATAGGAAAGAGGGGAGCTAAAAGAGTTATCAGGATCCAAAGAAAGCAAGTTGTGGCACAAACCCACCAGGAACGCTGATGAAATGGCCACAGAACAAGTGCCACAACACAGAGGCCCTGAGCATCCCTTCCTAGGATGTCTTCTGGTTTCACGCCTCTGTTTGTTCAGGTGTGTTCCTACTTTGAATATAAAATGTTGGCACACATATAAAATCGATTGAATATAATTATCAGAAAGTAATATGCTAGTTATGTAGTAGTAGTAGTAAATAGTATAAGATAGCACTCTGTGTTCCTAAAACCTTCATGGTCAAAGAGTTTTAAAGCAGCAGTTCAAAAACAGTTTTCAAACTGGACAACACAAATTGGTTTGGCAAAGTCTGGATGAAGAAGCAGGTCTTTAAGGTGCCTCATGAATACCACAACTGGTTTCATCTGAATACTGGAGAGGACCTTCCAAAAATTAGAGGCCACAATGGAGAAGATCCTCTTCCAGGTGAACACCAGATGGAAATATGGAGGTCATTGGTTCTATAAACAAGGCCTGCTCTAATTATCTCAATTATCAGATATTGATTATCCTCATGAAATAATCACTACTTAAACTTCTTTGATCAGAAAGCTGAAATGGATCAATAATAGACTGAACTCCAGTAAGATGACAATTTACCAGCTATAGGAAATTTGTTTCGAATTACTTTTATTTTTCATTTTGAATGAGTGTACTCTCAGAGATTTTCCAAACACTTAAATGCTTCAACCCATTACATTTAATGATAGGGACAACAGGAATGTGCAGTAATTATTGTAACTATTGTGCTTTATGTGTGTGGGTATGTGGGTGGGTGGGTATGTGTAAGTGTGGGTTGTTGAAGTAGTAAGTGAGAGACAAAAAAAAAGTATCATACCAAATTATGAGCAAAAGTGGTACTAATTTAAAGAGCAGCTTCATAAAATCTACCATACATCAAGTAGTATATTTTAACAACCACCTGGAAATACTCTTTGTCCATCAAATGACATCTATAAAACCTCCTAGACATATGTCATAATCTTTCTTCATGTTCCATTCACATCACTATTGCCAATTAGAACCAGTATATTCCCTAAGTGCCTATTAAGTCTAGTGCACCACTCAAAAGGTTTAAGGTAGCATATCATTTACTGATGCAGACAATCACAAATATATTTAGCTGAATACAATTTATTGATTTCTTCCCTATTCTTGAACTAGCGTGACCTTGTCTGAACATGCCTGCCCATTGTCAGCAGGTATCTTTTGCTTTAATATCCAATTGTATTTTCTCTAGTAATTAGGGGTGGGAAAATCTGTCACTTTTGCTTTCTTCCACCTTTGAAATTTTTAAAACCTCAAGTTCTTTCTATCCAAAATACGAAGAAGTTTGTCATTTTTTCATACGTTTTTCAACAATAATTGTTCCTTGTTTGCCCTGGCTAATTACAGTAGGTGTAGCAGTTGCTAGAATGGAGGAGTGCCTTTTTGTTCCTACCTGCCATACAAATTCTTAAAAAGAGGTGACAACCTCAGTGTAGCAGCAACATGAGCCATTTCCGCACTAGACTGTTAACAGTGCTATTATTCCACTTTCAACATCCTATGGAACCCTGCGATTTGCAGTTTAGGGAAGGGCCTTTGAGCCTCCCTCCCAAACTGCAAACCCAAGGATTCCATAGGATGTTGAAAGTGGAATAATACCACTATAACAGTCTAGTGCGGAAATGGCCGTGGTTGGGGTGTACACGCATTATGAGGTTACAGTGCAACAGTTCCATCCTATGGAATCATGGGCGTTATAGTATGAGGAGGGACTTAAGTGTTTTTCACTACAGACCTCTAGTGGGGTGTGGTTCATGGGGAGTGCAGTAGAGAATTCTAAACTCTTCCTCAAACTACAAATGCCAGGATTCCCTCAGATGGCATCATGGCACTTAAAGCAGGATGATACTGCTATAACTGTGCAGTGTAGATACACTCTGTGTTTCATATCCAGAACCCTGATCCTAGTTTGATATGTCTGCCAGTTACAGTTTCTCTCAAATGTTCCTCTCTAAACATCAGATTCTTTCTATTCCCAATATGAAGACATTTGCAGATTTCAGTAAATTCTTATAAAACTTGTTACTAGGGATGCCATTCTTTGCTAATTTCATTCTCAAAGGAAAAATGAGCAATTTTAGTTATGTCTTTTACACTGCAAGAAAAATATTCTGTAACTGAGGAGCTATTCTGCACAGAAAATAATATTTATGTGTGGTTTTGCACAGAATAAGTCTTGAAATGTGAAGATTCTCAGCAGCTCAAGCTTCTGCTTGCCACACTTTTCCAACGCTCAAAAACCACGTTTTTGACCATCTGACCTACACACACACGCATGTGCGCACACACACACACACACACTAATAT
Source organism: Iguana delicatissima (assembly GCA_948472985.1). NCBI lineage: Eukaryota > Metazoa > Chordata > Lepidosauria > Squamata > Iguanidae > Iguana > Iguana delicatissima. The sequence continues at coordinate 946,061 of CAOKZL010000053.1, forward strand.
TCTTTCCATCTCTACTTCTCACTCATCTCTAGCAGTAACTCCAGCAGCACCTTGTAGTTATTATTCCTATAGTACCCAATGGTCCAAAACCTCATTATGGTTTGAGGTGAGGTAGGGAGGTTGGTACAAAGATAATTACATCTGAATTCCTTCTTTGCAGAATGGGAATAATAGAGATGTACCTCAAAAGATTGTTGTGAAGACCAATGGGAAGTTTTAGCCAAAATAAATATATAATGGAATTGAAAACAATAATTTTTTTCCCCAAGAAGTAAGCAATGAAGCAAATAGGAACACACCCACTGGCTGTTATGCAGCAAATTAAATATATAGAACCTCTCTGCTCTCACATATGAAAAATATGAGTGTCAGTTTGTCCAGACAACCATTTTAGCTGCTGAGCACAGAATATACTGTTGTTTTTATTTTATTTTCGATCAGTTACCCGCTAATGCTTCTATTCCGTAAGGGTCTTTGATATAATTATTTCACTATAACTGGAAGGGTATGCAGTGAGAAATAGCTGTGCAGGACTGGAAAAGTTACCTTTAAACAGAAAAATCTTACTAGTGTTGAAACGGATGAAAATTGGCTCAGTCCAGACATTTATCTGCTTTTTTCCAAGCTGTTTGCAGTGTTCTGTAACTAAATTGCTGGGAGGAACTGAAGGAATCTTGTTCTAAACCTCTGACTAGAACACCATTTTATCTGGATGATTTCTGAATCTGTAAAACAAATAATTTAAAAAAATGTGGTACCAGCCCCCTGCCTTCTGGAAGAGCAGTGTTAGCCTGTGGCATCTTCCATGACTACAAAGCTGTCTCCTTCTAACTTTCCTCCCTTTTTATTAATAATTCCCTAAATCAATGAGGAAACCCCTTTTCTTTCCTTTCCTTTCCTTCTCCTTTCTTTTCTGTCTCGTCCCATTCTTTCTCTCTCTTTGCATCCAATCCATTCCTTCAGAGTGACTAATTTTCCACCATGTAGTAGTAAGATTTGTGAAGATTATTTTTGGGTTGCAAGTGAATATATACATGGGGATGTTAAAGTGTTTCCATCCCCAACCATTAGTTTAGTGTCCTCCTCCTCCTCCTCCTCCTCCTTCCTCCTCCTCCTCCTCCTCCTCTTCTTCTCTTTCTCCTTCTCCTTCTCCTTCTCCTTCTCCTTCTCCTCCTTCTCCCTTATTCCTTATTCCTTCTTTTACAAATCTTTTCTTTAACCTGAAGGTGGCAGCGAAAGAGAAAGAATCCCTTTCTCTTCAAAGCTTACAAAACAGGTGGGCAAGGCCTTGGTTTTACCCCTTTCTCCTTGTGCCTAAGAGTAGCAGTGACACCAAAAAGGGCTGCTCTGTTCTCCTTAAGTACTCTGGACCTTACGGTGAAAAGCCAGCCTTCCCACCCATTGCCTGGGTAGATACTGGTACAATGAAACCATCTTCTTGCCAAGCTTTATAAATAAACGGATGGGCTGAGCCACTTGGAGTCCTTCCTCCTCCCCCCACCTTTCTCTTTTAGTCCTTACCAAGATAATTGAGTATCATAATGGTGGGAAAGAGCCCCAGTCATCATTTGCTGCCTGTCAGGTATCAGTACTCATCTTCGTGTCATCCGTCACCATTGAACCACTCTGTCATCTTTCCCCAGCCTTCAGCACCGCTCCTTCTCATCCTGTTCATTATCTCCAGCTCAGACCAATTCCCCCTCCTCCCTCTCTCGCTCTCTCCCCCAACCTCTGTAAATGCATCTTTGTGCGACTCTCAGTCTTCTGATTATGAATCGATGATCATGTGGTGTAAGAGAGATAGATGGCTTTTAGTTCCATCTTGTCTTCTCTAATTGTAAAATATTAGTTACATTAGACTGTGTCTTTTGATTAATGGAACTTATTTGGAGTGGCCTCTCCGAGCCCTCCCCCTTCCAAAGTCCTCCACTGACTTTTGAGAATTGAGTGATTTCACTTAAAGTAGACAAATAGGTCCTTCAGCAAGGAGATAGCTAAGCTCTAATATCGGGAGCAAAGGAAGCGCAGGGAGATTGTGTGTGTGTGTGTTCGTGTGAGATTTGAAAGAAAGGATTCAAGTCTGATTAAACACACAAACCATTTATTAATGCATATGCATCCCTGCTATTTTGCAAATCCAGCAATTCTTTTCTAATGCTACAAAAAAACAGGGACCTCTGGCCAAAAGCATTGCAGATGAAATTAATCTGAGATATAAATTAAAAGCAACCTGACATATGGTTTGGGATGGAGATGGTCAGTATGAGGAAACTTTGATATATTGGCAGCAGTAGGAGCAAACTGGGCATGCACATACATACACACATGATCTCATCCCTCCCTCTTATTATACTTTACACGACATGCCATCAACAAGACATCTCTTTTGCTGTACATCTAACACTGTTATAAAAAAAAAATACCCCAGCAAACATTTGCCCTTTAATATAGAATTTATCTTATTATTGGCCACTATTTACCTTAACACGACTCTTGTGATAAATTCCTTGCTCTACCAACAGGGTGGCATTGGTACGTCCCTTATTATAAATAATCACTGTCTATCTTTCAGTGTAAATTCAAGGGCATGTTCACTTTCAGCGTATCAGTTCAATTAGAAAAGGTCTACTTACTGTCAATGTCTGTATCTCATGGAAATAGGGACATACTTGTTCATAAACAAATCAGACTATTTTAAAGGAGGAGGAGGAGGAGGAGAAGGAGGAGGAGGAGGAGGAGGAGGAGGAGGGAAGACAACATTGAGAAGAATGAATCTGAACAACAACTTTGCAAAAGCATTTTGTCTCAAAAATTTTTATACTATTTTCTCGACTTAATTATGAACATTATTCCTCGATAATAACCAGTCAGTTGAACCCCAGAAAATAAGACTTGAAGTGCCTTAAAAAGAAAAAAAAAACTTCTGCTGTTTCTCAAAAATGCATTAGTTACCTTTACTTTGGCTGTGATCCTGTGCTCGGATACATCTGCACAATTCCCAGTGGTGTCAGATAGATTTGTGAAGAGATAATGGCAGAATAGCCAGAACCTCCATGTTCAGAGGCAGTCTGCCTCTGGATATCATGTGCTAGGGACCAGCCACGGCAGATGCCTACCGTCTTCATGCCCTTCTTGTGGCTGGATACAGTTGGAAAGAGATAGAGCTGGACTGAATGGACCTTTGTCTGGTCCACCAAGCGAGGTTCTTCAGAATGCTCTTGTTTGCCTGAGATATTCTTAAGGTTGATAGAATATCAGACGTCCTTTCCCATGAGCAACAACATCCAGATGTTGGAAATACAAGCTCAGTGAAACAAACACACCTCCTAAAAGAAAATATTCTGAATGCCACAAGGAAGCCCATGTCTTACTGATGTCTTCTGCAATTTTTGAAGGTTTCTCTTTGCTATTCCATGTATCCCTGAGAAAGTTCATGGAGATTCAGATGTCTTGTTGACGGGGGAGGGGGATCAGTGGCATGGTATTTGGCATCAAATGTTTGATCTACATCTTTAAAATCTGCATTCTGTATCATATGTTGTAATCGTCTACATATGTGTATGTATGGATAGCAAGAGCCATCCTCTTTTACATAATAGACTGGGGATGGTTGAATTTCACACAGCAGTCTTCCCTGTGCACTCTGCTTTTTGCAGTGTATGGCAGCCCCCTGTTAGCAGCCACACCCTCCAGTCCCCATTAGGAACCCTCCCATGCACAGAAGACTGTGTGTACCCAATGACACATAGTAGGATTCTTTCTATCAGGCGCTAAGGATCTTGGTTACAAATATCCAAACCTTTGGTATTTTCAGATATAAAGTGTCCCTGTCTCTCAGCAATGTTCATACAAAACAGGGGATCTGGGCAGAAAAGATGTAGAGTGTATTATTTTTATTATACAAGAAACACAAAATACATTTATAGGGTTGGTACATGAATGCCTATTCCCTTCCAGGGTTGAATCTCCTTGGAATGTATGCACATGAAAACCTAAATCCTATTATTAGTCCTGATTAGAGTATACCTATTGAATCAGTTGAATTTACCTAAGTGTTAACTCATCATTCAGAGATTGATTAGATCAGCCTGCTCTAGCTGGGATTAACCAACAGGATTCCAGTCTCAGAATTCTTCAAAATGAGTCTTTTATTGTGGGAGCATTAAAGGCGGCTTTCTAATGGTAAGTCTCCAGTATTTTTCTCCACGGTTTCTTCCATGTATTTTTCCCCTTTCTACCCACCGCCCAAAAAAAATCCATGGAGGAATATGGTATAATACACTTTGACCAGTAGTGTATTGAGATGTTCACCTGGAAGTACCCTTAGGTCACCATCTAGAGATTGGAGGCTTTGCACAGTCTTCTCAGGGAAATTCCACAAAGCATACCTTCTACGTACGAATAGCGTGGTTGGGTCATTTGGTTCAAGCAGAATGTAGTGAAGTCATTTTATCCTCCAGATGTAATGGTCTTAATAGGGACTTAGGAGGAAGTGGGAACCTGGCTTCTTTAGATTGTATTCCAGATGACTTATGTATGTAGTAAGCTGTGCCTGCTCTTTTTGAGCCTCTTCTGCTGATTTTATCGAGTGGAGACCTGGACATCTGCTATAAAATCTTGCCCTCATAACTCCAATGCAGTGAGTGTGCCATACCTCATTAGGATGGACCAGAATTTTCTTTTTCTTTTACACAATGCCATTCCGCAATGGCTAAGAGTAGCCCAGTTCTTGAAGAGGAAGAAGGAGGCCTCCAAAGTTAGTTGAGATTGGTGCCCTTCTGGAATCTAGCAAGAACAAACAGAACAAAGCATCTCCTTTGATGCAGTACTAGAAAGCCAGTCCCACAGCATATAAAAAAAATCAGGGAAGTTACAATTACAGGGAACAGTAACTATGGATATGTGAAAGCTAGGTGGTGTGAGGAGCAAGCTTAGCAAAAACAGTCCAAAGACAGGTTCCAGCATCTTACAGACTCTCTGATGATTGGTTTTATTCAGCTTCTGAAAGCTGTTTAGAAGCACTTCCAGACTGGTCTAAAGAAGTGTGAGTTCTTACAAAATACAGCTATGAGTTTTGTTGGTTGTTATTGCTTCCAACTTTACTCAATCCATTCTTTGTTGGGGACACTCTTTCCATTCTTTAGTGATTTCATCGATCTGCACTAGATCTTCCATTTTTTAAGATATGGTTTGCTGAGATGGTCTGAAGGGTGAAATTTGTCTGCTCTGATTTTTTAATTTTTCTTATTTGCTTAGAAGTATAATGCTATATTATGCGTGTGCCATTTCACTCATGTATTATAATTCCGTTTTTTTTTTAAAGGAGAAAAAGTAGGAGAAGAGGAGCCTTTTTTATTCTGATATGTCTTGGGATTCCTGCAAACTCCTATCACATTTGCCCCATCTAGAGGAGCCCTAGAATTCTGATTGCTGGCTATATTGCCCAGCAGTCGATAGCATAAGTATGTCCCATGCACATTGGGACACTGGAGGAAAGGCAGGATATAATGTAACAAGTACCTACTAATAAATACAGCTGGCCCTGCATATCCTTGGATTTTGTATCTTTGGCGGGGAGGAAAAGATTCTCTTCTGCCATTGCTCCCACATCAGGTGAAGGTATGTGGAAATCCTGTTCAGTTTCTCAAACATTTCCCATAATACATAAACAATGTCTGGTTCCTTGTTGATCGTCTATTATAGTAACAGTGGACATAGATGATCCATCTGGGGAGCAACAACCTTAATTCTTACTCTAAATAGTGTGGGGAGAAGCCTCTAACTGTATCTGTTAAAAGAAGGTGTGTTCTGTCTCCTGGGCTTCCTCAAAACTGTCCTACTGGCTGATCCTCTGAGTGGGTGCATAGAGATGCTTAAATGCAGTCATGTGAGTACAGCATGCAAAAGGGCCCCTGGAGCGTTGCACAGCTGCGAGGGGCGGTCCACATGACGCACTCACAATCGCGCGATGCTCCAGGGGCTGGCAGGCGCTGTTTGTGCACTATTTCATTTTCAACTTTGAGCAAAAAATGGTGCGTGATTGCGCATTGCTCTGGGACCTCATGCTCACTTGCTATGCGTGCAGAGCTCTGGAGCCACAGTGCTGACGCTTCCCATCCCAGCATAGCCTGGAAAAATCCCAGGCTGCACTGCGGAAGGAAGAGGAGGGGCTCTTGCACAAGCAGGCAGCACCTGCGAAGCTGAAGCAACAGGGACGCGAGAGCCTCTCGCAAGAGGCTGCTCGCGCAATCCCTGCACCCCAGCTCCGCAAAAAGGTGAATTGCAGAAAGGGCCTCTGCCACTCGGCATTAGGAAATTACTTTTTGGACTTGAACTCCCACAATCCATCTGCCAACATTGCCACAGTACTGGCTGGATATTTGTGGGGCGGGGAGACTCTAGTCCAAAAAGTAACTTTCCAAACTCTGCCTTTACACTTCATTGTGATAACAAGTTTTTACTTCATGTACTGCTTTTGTGTACAAGCCCTGAGAAATACATGTTGAAATTAATTAAGAGAGCCCAATTACTTCTGATTTCTTTATATGTGTGTCTATGCATACAGCTTTTTTATCAAGCCGGTAACTGGCCCAATTTGGACAATTTCATTGTGCAGCAAGGTAACAAAGCTCTTATGAAAATGTTGCTGGTAGGTGGTATGTAAGTCAAAACAGAAGAATTCAGGGACAGTCTGTAACTGTGGTAATATCTTTTCAGTGAGTGCTTAAATCTTCTCAGGTGGTACAAATCCTTGCTAAATCTATTAGCCCTCTTTTCGCTCATCTCAGAAGTCCTAAAAATATTTATTTTCGTCAGACGTGGACCACTCATGGCCTTAGGTTGACATACTATCCTCAGAGTAACTTCCAAAATCCTCTTCAAGCAACCATTTCAGTAACTGGGGAGGATAACTGATCCCACTTCAGCTTCCCTCTGGGCAGAGGTGTCCCAGAAAGAGGGAAGGGAAGAAGAGAGAATGAATGAACTGGGGAATCATACAGCTGGTCGTGCGTGTGTATGTATGTATGTGTATAACCTGGGGTGAAGAAAAGATAGTACACCTGATTCAACTGGAAGTTGAATCTTATTTTAACATGGCTGATGGGACAATATTTTTCACGAGGACGCCAGTCTAGCTCATGAGACACAATGCCCTCTTCTGTTAGTATGCTACTTCAAGTGGCTGCCTCACCCTATTCATGATGACTATAAGGAACTTTCAAGTCTGCTGGTAGCATGCTACTACAATCAATTAATGGGAAGCACAATTAAGAGAGAGCTATTTCAAGCCCCACCTAGGAGATTCCTGGAGGTATTTGACTTGATGACCACTTCAGGAAGCAGGATGCTCAGCTTGACTTTGGTCTGATCCAGCGGGCTTATTCTTATTCATTTGAAGCAGGATCTCATGCTAAATATTTGTCATGCTCATTTGTTATTATTAATTACTCTAATTTTCCATGTTCTCATAACAAATATTGACAAGTTAATTAGATAATGCAGCAATGGATTTGTTAAATTGTTCAAATTTAGGAGCAGCAACCAGTCTGAGGAAATAACAGTTCCCCATGCTGTCTTTGTTTGATATGTGGTCAATGGGTTGGGCTGGGGTTCCTCAAAATTATTAGGCAGAGGCAATTTCTTTAGCCATTCTGTCTGTGGCTCCTAGATAATTCTATCCTAGTCACTAAAGCTCTATTAACATATTAAAGCATGTTTACTTGATATAGGATTAAGAGAATTAAAGCATGTCCACTGAATATACAATGTAGCTGTGCCCCCTTTAGTCCCAGTTGCATCACCCTGCTATTTTTGGAAATGACAGCTTGAAGCCTCTGTTATCTGTGGAGGCTCTCCATATGAGCTGGAACCATGATTTTTCAAGTTTCCAATTGGTGGAATATTTTCATGGACAGTGGAGGCTCTCTACTGTGGACTCAATTGCCCTCCATGCACGCAGGAGGGAAATGGAGGTGATGATAGAGGAGACACAGCTAGCATTCTCTCCGACTACATATTGACTAAAAATACTTGAAAAATGTCTGAATAAGGCTTAGCTGTGCTGTTCTATATTTGTATGTTCAGCAGTGAGTCAGTCGCGTAGGGACAGGGGGGCAGAGGGGTGGTTGCCCCAGGCAGCAATGTTTTTGGGGCATCCTGGCCTGTAGCCATGGCTCCGCACACCCTGGCCACACCTCCAGGCACTGCAGGCCCACCTCCATGCACAGTGGCCACGCCCCTCGTGCCGTAACCATACCCCCCTCCTGTCCCATCTGCACGCTCCAAGCTCTGCCACTGCAGTAGGTTCTATTATGTGTTATCATGTGTCTTACACATGTTGGGCTGCAGCTCCCATGCTCACTGTGGTTGATGAAAGCTATAGTCCATATATCTGGAATTTGCCAGACTGGGGACAGACTGCCACATAAGAAATCTTTTCCCTTCACTTTGGAGCAGACTAAAATGTACTCCAAGTGGCCGTGATAAAACAAAACGATGCCTTGGAACAAGTCTACATCTCTTTCCAGAGGAAGAAAAATCTTGAATATTACTGAAAAGTTTTGGAGCAGAGATCACCAGGATGAGTTGTAAAACCAACAATTTAAGGCAGCATAAAATTCAGAATTTTTCAAAACCTCACTGCAGCTTTGAATGAAATCCGATTTCAAGTTAATAATTACATGTAAATAAAGGGTGAAAGTCGTTACACTTTTTGAAATTGGGCAGGGGTTATTTAGAATTTTATATATTACACCTTTATTTCAGGATTTATTGCTCACCAAAATGTTAGCCTGTGACTTATAAATATCATTAGGAAATCCTATTTTAGAGTTTCAAGTTGAAATCAATAGCTCACCCATCTTGGGAGTAGAATTTGGCCCTTTGAAGTCTCTCTCTCCTAAGTGGCTATTACACTGAAACCCTCCTTTGATTAACATGATGGTTGAGGCAGGCTGTGGCTGGAGAAGCAATATATACCCCATTGTTCAAATCCTTGCCACAAAATCCTATGGAGACATGGTTAATGAAAATCAACCTGCTCAAATAGTTATTGGGAAATACCTCTGCTGTTAACAATCAATTGAGGATGAGTTTGGTGTGTGTGCAGGGGGTGATGTTGGGAGCAAACCAAAGCAATATAGCACGAAGGCTGAACAAAAATAAAAATAACAACAACAAAAATCAAAGAGGTTCTCATTGCCCGTCTATTGCTCTGTTTAAGGGTCCTCTAATTTGCCGAGGTTGTGCACTAAATAATTTGTAAGCCTTCAGAACATGCAGGTTATTGTTTGCGGACAGATGGCGCATCACATTTTACTGCTTATTCCTTCTGTGGTTTCTCATATGTACGACTGATGTGCATCCTGAAGTCTTTGTTTCCTTGCTAAAATCTCTAATCTAAAACAGGCAATCAAGCACACAGACAGTGGTTCGGAAAGCATAATCATAGCTTTAAAGGAAAGTGCGTGCATGTGTGTGTGTGTGTGTGTGTGTGTGTGTGGAAATCATTCCACAGTTAAAGAGCAGATGAGCTTGCTGGAAATACACAGAGGTTATCGGAAATATCAAAATGGGGCAAATAAATAAAATGAAAGCTTGGAACAGTTCTTCCCAAATCGTGCCAGAGGTGTAGATTTATGGTAAGGACACCTGAGTATTCATTTAGACTCTTTGGGAATTGATTTCTTTCCTTTCCTCTCCTTTTCTTTTAAAAAACGATGACCTTAAGAGACTGGATATTTTTCTATCTACCTACCTACCTACCTACCTACCTACCTACCTACCTATTCTTTTCTCCTGAGACTGACAGCCTTTGCCCCCTTTTTGTGTGGTTGTCGTACCAAGCTGTTGTTGTGATCTTCCAACCCCAGCTGCCCTCAAGAGTTAAATCACATTGATATAAAGGAAGGAAATGAAACAGACTAACTTGCCTCTCTCTCTCCCTTCCCCAATTCCTACAGATCTTTCTTCTCTCACGTCACCTCTATATTTTTTTTAAAAAAAATTATATATATTTTATTCTGAAGATAGAATTACTGTTTGTAAGCATCTGAAAGTCATTAGACGCTCCACAGTCTGTCAGGTGCCGATACAAAGAAACTGCTGAAACCGAACGGGATCTTGTGCCGAGTGCTGGGAATTTGTCATGTGGTGATGAGCAGTTATAATAATATATGAGCAAATCACAAGCATTCTGCAAATTAATCAAAAAAATCCCCCTCTCTTCTTCCCCCTCCCCACCTTCACCTCCTCCCTTGTCTCTAAGAGCGGGGTGGGGGGATGCTTTGCCCGCAGACTAGGTGAAACAGTTTTACTCACAGATGGTAGCTCTGGCATCAGATGGAATTTATATAACAGTAATTCTGATTTCCTGCCAAAGTAGCGCTGAAAACACCAGGGAGATCGTACAAGACAAGTCATGTGGTTTTGCTGAGGTTGTTGTGGGAAGTTTAAAGGGGGGAAGAGAAATGGGAAAGAAACCCATTTTCCTCCTCGCTTTTTGGCGGCATCTTCTTTCTTTCTTTTTTTTAGCCTGAAGGGCCAGAGATTGTACACCATTCTGCCATGGGCAAGAAGTTGACATGTCTCCCCATATATATACACACACACACACACACATATGAACTGTGCTGAAAGAGGGCTTCACACAGCTGTTGAAACTGCTGCTGGGGATGGCAAGGGGGAGGGCGACCTACATGGTTTCTTATCCTTCCTCTCGCCGCTTTACATGGATTAAAGGAGAGCAGGTTCAAAGGTGATGCCCTTAACATGTTTAAAGGGAGCAGGGTCTTAACTTTCCAGGAAGCAATGCCATGTTCACTTTCATTAAACTCCCTCCGGCATAACAAAATAAGGAACATTTTTTTCCCCTTTCAAGCATTCTCTAAAACTGAGCGCCTTTTCTTTGTAAGCTGTCGGGTGTAATCCAGTGAATGTTAAAGCAGGAGTCCTACAGAAATCTCAACAGATTAACACACCTAGTTAAGTGTCTGATTATACATGATTGTAATAGAAATTAAATACACTTTAATTTGGGGTAGACTGTGCTCAATGTCTGTTTAAAAAAAAAAGTAATGCGGCTACCTATATATCTTAGATTTAGTATGCTCTATCAGTTTCTCTTGTGCATAAAATAAAAACCTACCAATATCTTTTTTCATCTTTTGGACTTTAGGATGGAGTAGTCATAATCATAGTCCTTTATTTATTACAGTCCATAGATCTGTCACTGAAAGAACTTGAGAACAGAACAGAATGTGTACAAAATAGTTGAAGGAAAAATCAAAACAGTAAGACAATCGTAATTGACTGTTGATATAGGACGGAGTAACACATTCTGCTTTTCTTGGGGATGGAATTACAAATTACACTTGAATTACATATTACGCTTACAACGGTGTCATGGCCTTCTACCACCTTCAGTAACATGCTGCAAAACATAGAAAATTGGATCTAAACAGCGTATACACATGTCCTATTGAAATCAGTATGAATAATGAGTAAATGTGTATATTACTGAGTACTCATATTGATTTCAATAGGACGTGTACTCTAAGTACATGGTGCTTCTTCAACTTAATAGGGGTGTTCAGGAGTGAAGGAAGTATCAGAAGCCCTAACCTCAAAAAGCTTTATTTTGTGTTCAGGCAGGCTCTGTGCAACCAGATACTCCGAATCCATAGAGCAGAAGGAGGTAAAGTGTAGCCTTCCCCCCAAATGTTGATGGCATAGAAATCCCATCACTTGTAGTCAGCACAGCCAATGCTGGGAGATTCTAATAGGGATGGAAAAAATATTTGAAAATATTCCAAAAAATGGTCAAACCAAACCAAACCAAACCAAAAAACAACAGTGTCAGGAAACCCTGGGGAAGAAGATTCTGAACTGATGAGAATTTTTCCTTTCCTTTTCTTCTCTTTGTTCCCTAACAGTATTTTCTTCACTGAAAACAATATATCTTTAAAGAAATTATTTTCAGCTCAAAAAATGCTGCTCCCTGCACAGAAATGCTGTTTTCAGGGGAAAAAAACACCCACATCTCCACCTGCAAATTTTGCACAGAGCGAGTCCCAGTCTGTGAATAGGCAATGAAAACTGCATGGTTTTTGAAGACTTCCTCACAACTGAAAGAAAATTGTTAATATTATTCATTGCTTCAAGAACAAAATTAGTGGAGAGTTATATCCCTAGATTATAGGAACCGCCCACTAATAACATCTGGAGTGCCATATGTTTCCCACTCTGCTGTAGGGGCTGGCAATGGATATGGTGGGCACCATCTCCCTATACATTCATTGTGTATTCTCAACATATGAAGAGAGCTTATTGAAGTACATATAAAATCTGCCTAGTATAGGAATGTTGCTTTAAAAGGACATGTTCTATTCCATTGCAGTCTCTGTAATTATAAAGGAGTCCTTCCTGACCATATTTTGAGTCAGTTTATATCTTAGTAGAAAATGCTTTTGACGTGCATCTTCTATGTCTTCCAGTAACAAGACCCACATCCTTAGAAGTGGTTACATCCAAGGAAAATAGTCCTCGTCTGCATTGCTGTATGTTTACAGAATTTGCTTCCATGAAAGACACATTTCCAACACACTGAATTAAGCATTTGTGAAACTTGAAAACATACCATAGTCATCTTGAGAGAGTTACACTGGAGTCCAGTTTCTTTCTGGATTAAATCCAGCACCCTGGCTTCTTTGACCCTGACGGTCCTTAATGGCCTGGATATGGAATGTTTGAAGGACATCATCATCTCCCATATGAACTCTCTCTACTCGAAGAAAAAAAAATTATGGTATCATTGCTGCAGGTTTGAGAACAGATGATAGTCCTTTTTAGGACCTGTAAATTGGGAAAGAAAAGGCTGGTAAAGTAAAATAATAGTACATGGTAACAGTAAGGAACAAATAGTATCTGTAACAAAAAGTTGTAGTGTGGATCGCTTCCAACCACTCCTTCCAGAATTGCAGCCATATACAGTGTACTTTAGTAAGGATATTTCCACACTACACTGTCATAGTGCTATTATTCCACCTTCAACATCCTATGGAACCCTGGGGTTTGCAGTTTAGGGAGGGGCCTTTAGAATTCTCAGCCAGAGAGCTCTTTGGCCTCAGTAAACTACAAACCCCAGAATTCCACGGGATGTTGAAAGTGGGATAATAGCACTAGAACAGGGCAGTGCAGAAACAGCCTTAGATTACCCTCCTCCTGTAATATTTGTGGATTTTTACAAACCTTGTGGGTCCCCCTCAAGCATTCTGATGCTTTTCCACTTGTGGATCATTAGCGCCATTTTGGCTTGCCTAAAGCTTAACTCTCCTAGCCGAAACGTGGGAGATAGAAGGATTGATTTTTCCAGGCCATCAAGAAGCAGACAACTGCCACATAAAGTTATTTAAAAACATACTTCCCTACACCTCAAATATTCATTAATGAACTTTATGTGCAGTTCTACAGTACATCCCCTAAATGCACCCCGCCCATCCACATAATTATGTATAAATTATAGTCTCTATAATTCAATTCAATTGATGTAACAATTGGGATGCTACAATAAGGGATAATAATATCAATTCAATATAGCAACAATGCATTCAGATGCAAAGTAATAAAACTGCATTTTTTGAAATTGAGAGGATTTTTTTCTTTTTCTTTTTTTTGCAAGTGTTCATCTCTAGATGTATGGCCTTTATGTAAAGATCTTTTAGAAAGAGAACTTTCTTCTTCTCAGGGCAGTGAATTATACCTCAATTATGTGTAATATTGCCATTTAAAAATTGCTTGGAAGGAGCTTTTGAGACACCTTACTAGACTGTCATTGAAAGTTATAGCATCTTTGGTGGTAAGACAAGCAATAATGTGACAAAATACCATCTAAATTACTTAACTTTCATAACAAAGCAGCAGCTCAGATTAAAAGCAAGAGTGTATTTATTTTAAGTGACATTGTGAAAGCAGAGAATTATATATTTTAGGAACCCAAGTGAAGTAAAATATGTTTAGGCATGTGATGGTTAAAACTCTATAAAATTCATGGAACTGGGTCATCTTCTTGGGTTGTTTGATGATCTTTTTGGCTCCCTTGCATGAGTGTCTGTGCCTTCAAGTTGCCTGTCGACTTAGGGTGAATTTCATAAGGTTTTCTTAGCAAGGAACTCAGAGGTGGGTTTGCCCTTCCTTCCTCTGAAATACAGCATACAGCACCTGACATTCATCGTCAGTCACCCATCCAAGTACTAACCAGAGCTGATTCTACTTTGCTTCCAAGATCAAATGAGATCTGGTGCCTTTAGGGTAAGCCTTCCAAGATTTCACAGATGAAAATTGGGACACTGGCCAGAGAATATCAGAGTGTACCTGGGAGCCAATTCAACTAAACTCATTGGGGCTTATTTCTGAGTAGGTATGTGGATAACTATATTGTTAATTTGAGTAAAGTATTGCGTTCCTTAGAAGCAGACTGCAATTTCCCCCACCCACAGATATATTCCCTCCCTCTTTCTCTCCTTACACAAACACACCTCCTTGTGTCTCACACAAATAGGTACACAAGTACCCACGCATTTCTCCAACTCTCCCTCTCTGTGTGTGTTTACCCACCTGCACGCATGCACGCACGCACGCACGCACGCACACCCTCCCTCCCTCCCTCCCTCCCTCCCTCCCTCTTTCTTTCATACACACTTCCCTAGCTCTCTCTCAGATATACTCTCTCTCTCTCTCTCTCTCATGGACAAATATACATTTCCCCCTTCTTTCTCATTTTCTCACATAGATACAAATCCTCTCCCATTTTCATCCTGCATAGATCTTGGAGAGGGCCAGATGAAGTTACCTGCCCGCCTTCACTTTCCAGCTGCAACTTTCAGCCACAGCCATACCCTCCCATCACAGCTGTATTGGCGTGGGTGCTATTGAAAGTTGGGGTTTGGAAGGGAGAACAGGTACTTGGAACTGTCTGGATCAAGCTTTATGCGACCTCACTCTGCTCCGTGATCTGTTCAGGATGAAAGTTACAAGATCCAACCTGGTAACCCTATTCATATATATGGTGGCAATAATTAACAACAACAACAACAACAACAACTTGACAGCATAGAAATATTTTAATCTGTTGTTGGAAAGAGAGCAAGGGGAGGCTATCCTGACTTCTCTAAGGAGGAAGGTCCAAAGTTTGGGAGCAGCCACTGAAAAGGCCCTCCCCCTTGTTCCCACCAAAAGTGCCTGAGAGGCTGGTGGGACATAGAGATGGACCTCTCCCCACATGATCTTAGAGTCCTACTGGGCTCGTATAGGAGATGAAGTTCTTCTGATAACCTGGCCCTACCCTGTAGGGCTTTATAGGTCAAAACCAGCATGGTGAATTGTGCCTGGAAACAGACTGGCAGATAATGGAGCTGTTTTGCAGTAGCCCAGTAAAAATGAGCCAGGAAGGTTATACGTCAAAGTGGCTCGGATTGTGGCCATCAGTTCGGTCGTAACTTCTGCCTGGTCATCTATCCTTTTTGGGCTTGTATCTATTCATAGATTCTATTTGGGGCAGATTGCTCATGCACCTTTATTTTGATTGGTTCTTTGAGGCAACTGGATGAATGTGTGTATTGGAGTCTTGTGCAAACCTGGTTTCCCTGTTTCCACATGTTCATGCATGCTGTTTTTACAAGGCTAGTGTAAAATAGAATCATAGAATCATAGAGTTGGAAGAGACCCCGGGGCCATCGAGTCCAACATAAGCTTGAAAAGCTCACTTGCTTTAAAACAATTGGTTTAGAACATCCATATGTTTCTGCAAGTTTTACAACACTAGTCCATTATTCTCCCTCCCACTCCTCTGAGATAGGTGATTTCAGAAGGATTTCCTCCTCCCTTTGTTTTCATGCCCCAAATCTTTCCCAGAAATTTCTTGGGTTACCTAGCTGTGATTCATTTCCACTACTAACTGAAGGAGTGATACAAAGGAGATCACCAGGCAGTGAACTTTTCAGACAAAAACAATCATGCTTGCAAAAGTCAGTTATATGGACTAACTTCGGAGGCTTTATCTCCACACATAACTTCCATTTAACCAGGTGCTGTATGCCATGATGAGAATGTGGTTCTATATATTTATACAACTAATTTCACTAAATGGTGGAGTTGTGTTCCAAGCAGTAGAAAATATTTGGCTTTCCAGGTATTGTACAACCTACATTTGTCACAGACGTAATTACATCTAGATATTTCTGGAACTTCGATTACTCAACTTGAAAACCCTTCTGTCTTTTACCATTGCCTCATACAGCAATAATTCATATATATATATTCTATGACTCATCAGTAGATATATTTCACTGGATGTGGGTTTTTTTAAAAAAAACTTTAAAAGTAGTGATACTTCCTCTAAGGTTCAGTGAGTCATTTGATTAATGACTTAAAAATATACATAATATGCAGGAAGATGGCGATATATATATATATATGGTCATTTTCTCTGTAAGAGTTTGTTAATTGCTGCCTCAAACCAACCTACTTTTGCTCTCTTATTGAAGGCTTTGCTCTATAATTCATATATTGTGCTTGCCTTTATAAACTTTGTGAGACAACAAAGTAAACAAGGTGTATGGAAGTAGCAGTTTTTTCTCAAAAAGTTTGAAAAAAATAATTGTCCCATTTGTTTCTTCAGCTTAAAGAGACTCCAGGCACATCCCATGCTGCTTCAAAAATGTTTTTCAACTGGAAGAGACTCACTGGCATTTTAAATTTGGCACCCATGACCCCCAACTCTCAGAATTTAAGAGCACACAGTGGGATGCCCAGTTAGTGGGGGAGGGAGGCTGCAACCTTTTAAATTGCCACAATGCTACAACATACTCTACTTTTTCAATTTCCTAGAATTCTCTGTTGGTTGAACTAAGAAATTATGGGAGGTTTCAAGTGCTAGCTTCCCAAATCCAAGCACCCAGTGGGGGTTCAGGAGGACATCAGGGCTGATTGACCATGTTGGAGAATCAACAATGGGGCAGTCACCTGTAAGTGCAGGTACTGGTGCTAGGAAGAGAATTTCATAGACATAGGCTGACTTATGGCGACTCTAAGTTTTCCAGCTTAATGACAACTCTAAGGTGAACCTATCACATGGTTTTTTGGGGCTCAGAATGTGTGATGTGCCTAAGGTCACCCAGTGAGTTAACCTTGTACCTGCCTATATCTTTTTTTTTTTTTTTTTAGGAGTTCATGGGTTATTTTTCACTTCCTTCCCTTGCACCAACCTGTTGGGGTACAGCTACCTTCTGAACAGCAATTCTATGTCTGGTAAAGAACAGTGAGAGAACAGAGAAACATTTGGCTATATTCCTGTAGCCGGAAGTGAAATGATTACATAATCTGGAGGACCTCAGCAGACCTCAAGGGAAGAGGTAATAATTCCTCCTCAGTTGGCTACATGGACATAGCCAGATGCTTCTCTGGTTCACCTGTCTTTCGACACTCTATCTGATGACTCACTCTTTCAACACTTCCAAATTAAGGACAAATTCCAATAATTTGACGTAGTGTCCTCTCTTTTTGTCAGTTGTTTCTGCCTATGGAGGTTTGTGTGGGGCAGCTCGCATGAACAGGCGGTTCCAAGTCTTGCCTACAGAAAGAGTGGATCCCCTGGCCAAATTAACGGAACTTGTCTGTATTGCAAACATCAAAACAGCAGGCTTCCATGAGTTCTTTTTGCCTGCAGTGTCTCGGTTGGGACTGTACATGGGCTGCTTGCAAAGTGAGCTCAGAAAGGGGAAAAGGCACCAAGCCAGGTGGTCCCCCAAGTGAATCTTCATAAGTCCTTCATATTCCTTGCAGTAGATGGGTTCCACTTTTTGACCATTTCTGCTTTCTGACAGCACTCTGGTCTCTAATCTATCAGATAAGCGGGGAAGCCAGTATGCCACCTTTCCTCCAAATAAGTTCACGGAGACATACTTGGTTCTCTTTTTCCCTACATTATCTTCAGGAGGACTACGTGGGGTAGGTTAAGCTGAAAGCTACTCAGTGGAAATTAGAACTGGGATCATTCAGGTACCAGTCCATGTTTTAACCTCTATACCCACACTAGCTCTTATTTTCAGGGTTCCTTAGGAGTAGAAAGTGCTGAATATAACCAATTCAAAGATGGTGCAGTGTGACAGTGCAATTGACATCCATTGTCAGAGTTCAATTCCCTGCCTGTGCCTTTCTGCCAGGAAGGGAAAGAAGGTGATGGTACTTGCCTAAGAGGAGGAGGAAGTGAGGGGGGTGTCCAATGCAAAAAATCAAGTAGAAACACTGAGCCAAGCCGAAGTCAAGGTCAAATCCAAAAGGTCCAGAATGCCAAAGTTTAGTCCAAAAGGGTCAAGTGAGCCAGAATACAAGGGTCGTGGGAGCTTGAGTAGCGATTTGCTACAAGCAAACAGCAAGCGACGCTGACAGACTTATATAGCTGACAAAAACAAGTGTTAGTCATCATTGTTCTGTTTACTCAATCTTGCCAAAATGGCTTTCCTCTGAACTGCCACTTTTGTCTCCTCCATGGTTGGAGCTGGGGGGCAAAGGTGGATCTAATTCCTCTAAATCAGTGCTGGTCCCCTCTCCCACTGGCACTAGCTGCAACAACTCTGTCTCAGCTTGTCTTTCAGCTGATGAGGGTGTTGGCAAAATAGTTTGGTCCATCACTGGCTCTGTTTCTGGCAAAATCATTTGCTCATCAACCTCTGGGCCATCATCTATCACATCCATTTCTATAGTAGGTAGCTTTTATGGTAGACAGGAAAGGCAGGAAGTGAATGATCTCCTGCTTACTTTGACTAGTTCTTCATTTGCCTACAATCTCTTCTGATTTATATACATGAAGGGTTTGCTTATGAACTGAAATGACCATCATGCTTTACCATACAATTTGGGAGCAGACAACCATTCTGGCTGTTTTTGAGAGGTAGAAAGCAAAACACTTCGGGACTGGGTGTCCATACTCTCCAATATTTCAGAGATGAACACTGGGACACACATGGCCCAGCAATATCAATTATGGTTATGATGGCAAAAGAGGTTTGTGAGGAAAAATATACAAGCTATAAGATGCAGCAGCAGTGTGTTTTTGCCTGAGCCTACTGGGAAGGGGAAGATTCCCTGCTTCCACTGAGTTAATTGAGTACAAACAGTTTGTAGTAACTGAAGTAAGCTAAGGATAAAGAGGAAAACTGGGAGGAGGAGAGGGAAACCAAAACATTTTAAAGGCAGTTGAAAAAAGTGGGACAACAGAGGATTCATTGGGACTGTCCCTTTCAAATTGGGGCTGTTCCATCTACCTTACAGAGGATGATGCTGATGATGGCGTTGGAGAGAATGGGTGCTTACATTTAAAAAAAATGGCTTAAATCTTAAACATGCTCAACACCTTTTCATCTAAAAGGTGAGCATAACATTTCCTCCCTTCTGCCATTGCCTTCTAGAGCAAGAAATAGTAACCAGTAGTGCTTCTCTTTCAAGACTAACTATTTAGTTTTTAAGAAGGTGCTAAAGAGCACCCCTTCCTCCTTCCCCACTTCCACCTTCTTTCAACAACTGTTTTGGAACAAGACCATAAACCGATCCACCTTTGTCTTTATATGCGAACTCTTACAGAATGTTGCTTGGAGGGGGCAAAATGAGGACATTGCTTCTCCAAATGAGAATTCTGTCCCCCAAATTTCTGGCTGTCCAAAAACTGAGACACTAAAAATCATTAAAATCATTCAGATCTAGAACTCTTATATTTACTCTGCCTCCCTCTTTTTTTTGGATGCCCATATTCTATTTCCAAATGCTTAGCTGACCTTTTAAGTTAATACAATGTTAGGAATCCAGAGACTGTTGAAAAAATTCATTTTGGGGGCAGAATCCAAATTGAGTGGCATTTTACCCCCACCCTCAGTTGGTATACCCTTAGACACTGGACTCTAAAGTGGTCAAAAAGGCTCTTGCACAAATTGGGACAATTCCATTGTGTGGAATATTGCCATTTAGTTAGCAGCACTTTTGAGTAGTTTACTCTTCCTGTGTTTGGATGAAAGCTCATCTAGAAAGTTTCTGAGAACTTTTATTATGGGCGAGTAGTTGATTGGAGCCATGGCAATTGGCCCAGCAATTGAGGATTTTTCCCTCCTTCCAAAATGTATATTGTGAGACTCATAAAGCAGAATGGCTTCATCAGAGCCATTATTGTCTGTTGGACAAATGCATTTATTCAGCATTTCCCCCATCCATATTATTACGTTCCAGGTCAGAATGACTGCTTTAGGACCATTCTAGTCTATCGGGTAATGCATACACTCTTTTGGAATGTTAGCTAAGGATAGTAAAAATATGCTAGGAGTTCACTGCAGGGAGAGAAGGGAAATCTAAATGCAAAAGCACAGCAATAGTCACCAGCACATACATACATATATATATATATAGTCTTTATTTTGTGGTGCCATGTTTTGAAAATGGGAGTGATTCCCTGAAGAGCTTTCAGTGTTCAATGGGCAGAAGGAACAAAGTTGAACTTGTCCTTTGTTTCAATTTCAGTCCAAAAGTGGGCCAGTTTAAGTCACATTTTTGCTTAGCAGGGTTAAGTACAGTTTGAGACAGAGGGGATGACGAATTCCAGCTACGTTGCCAAGGATGATGATAATGATGGTGCTGCTGCTGCTGAAGATGATGATGATGATCTGAGATTTTACATCGTTGACATAGTTACAAATGTACAGCTATGGAATCATCTCTGGACCTGACCCCCCAAAACCTACCTTAACAGAGAGCAGTCACATGGAGTGAAGGAGGTCAGTGCTACTGGCAATCAGGGTGCAGCAGGATGATGTTTCCAGTCCTCTCCCAAATGTTATCCAATGGGGAGTGTGACAGGAGTCTCACTTCTGCTCCTCACGCTTTGCAAACTGGGAGAGGGCTGGAAACATCATTCCGCTGTGCCTCAGTTGGCAACAGAACAGACCTCCTTCACTCAGTGCAGCTGCTGGCATTAAGATTGCTTTTTTGGGGAAGGGCAGACATTTGTGATTGTAAACATGAATACTGAGCAGTTACAAATACATAAGTCTGGCTTGTTATTGTTTGTTTTCAAGTCACTTCCTACTTATTGTGACCCTAAGGTGAACCTATTACAGGGTTTTCTGGGGCTGAGACTGTGTGATGTGCCCAAGGTCACACAGTGGGTTTCTGTGGCCAAGTGGGGAATCAAACCCTGGTCTCCAGGATTGTAGACTAGTGCCCAAACCACTAAACCATGCTGGCTTATGCATTTATAATTGCTCAAACAAATGTCACTCCCGGTTGTTCTTATTATTTTCTTGTTGTTATCCTACCTTTTTTTCTCAGTCTGGGACTGTGTGTAACTTCCAAAAGTAAAATCAGATATAGACAAAATCATACATTATGAAGTATGGCATCATACAGAAGTTGAAAATAAATTATTTTATTTTAAAAATAATTATAAATGATTCCATTTCTATTTTAAATTATATAAATGGAATTAAAAGCAGTTACAAGCATGGCTGTTAAAAAGAAAAATAGTTCATATAGACAATGCAGCACATTATGAAAAGCCCTTTTCTCTGAACAATCAGTTCTCAAAGGTCTGCAGAAAGACAGCAAGGACAATGCCAGCCTCTAGAAAGGGACTTCCAGCACATGGGAATGGTCACTAAAAAGGCCTTGTTACCATACCATACACCCCCACTCTCTGTGATGTGCTATTTTCATTATTGAACATATTAATGGCTGAGAAACCCTCTGGCTGGAAACATATGCTAGGTCAGGATGACCTCATACATAATTAGATCATAAGTTCAGAGAGAATGAGGTAGGAAAATGCAACGCTAATGGGTTTGTGATAATCCTTTCAATACCTCCAGTTCTGTACACCCACCTGAATACAATGGCAGGCGAAACTGCCCAGGTGAAGCAATCAGGAATCCTACTGTGATCCTATCCTTGGAGACCTTTCTTATTCACCTTACCTGACCAAGACATTAAGAGATTGTTATGACTCCAACTGATATTTTGTCACTTAGAGTTAAGACAATCAGCCCATTCTGGACTCCTTTGCAATCTCGTGAGAAAGCAATTACCACTTTGTCCATATGCCCTCCTTCAGGGGAGGAAATGGGGTGTATAAGCTCCAACTTCAGCCCCAGCAAATTGTAGTACATTGGATGTATTACACTGCATGTGGTGCCCCAGACTTCTGGGCTACTCTCAGACACTGTCTGAGCTGCTCTGCTTTGACCTTCTGCATCAGGACTGATAATTATCATCCTCTTCACCCCTGACTTTTTTCTTTCCAACCTTTCACACCTCGGCTTTCATAGTTCTTGAAAATGTCTGATTTCTTGTATGTTTGTTAAATCCAAATAAAATACTTTGTCTAACTTTTAACTGGAGTCCTCTCTACAGTTAGTAGTGGTATACACAGGTGAAAAGATCCTGCCATTACCCTCCTCTTGCAGGCCTCCTTTGAGCTATAATTCCCCCCCAAATTCTAAGGACATGGTGGCATTGTGGATGGACCTCAAGGTTCCCCACTTCTTCTGGTAACAGCCTTTTCCTGTGTTCCCATCTGATGTACCTGTGAAGGTGGGGGAACAGAGAGAAGGTTCTCCTTAGCCTATTTCAAGTATGGGTAAATTCACATGTGAGAATATGATCTGTCAGATAATCTTTCCCTGTGTCGTAGAAGGCTTTACAGATTATAACCAGTCCTTTGAATTTTGCCTGGTAACAGAATGGCAGACAGTGGAGCTGTTGTAATGGGACAGTTGTATGATCCCTGTAGCCAGCCCCTTAACAATCTGGCTGCAGCTCTTTGGACCAACTGAAGCTTCCCAATATCCTTCAAAGGAAGCCCACCATAGAAGAAATTACAGTAATCCAAACTATATCAATGAGCGTGCATTAAAAATCCTGCCCCCCACCCCTAGTACGGGTAGTTTCCTCTGAGTTTTGCCTCTGCATCTTTGGCATTCTAGCGAGGAATACACATTTGAGGAGATAATAGGTTGGAATTCTGTTGGTTCACCTCAAATAGAGTAAATCCTCTAAATAGACACGTGAATTGTGTGTCAGCAGCACATAAGTAAATCCAACTGATTTAATGGGTCTGTTGTAGTCAGAAGTACAGTGCTGCTTTAAAATTGCTTACATCATACACAGTATTTATGGGGCGGGGAGAAGAGAATAGGAAAGAGAATGAGAACATCTTGAAAACAGGGAGGCATGAGAGATTGAGCTTATTTCAATTGCCACAACTTGCATGATGAACAACAACAACAAAATCAATTAAAATGACCAAAAATGGCCAAAAAAAAAAAAGATCCAAAATGTTCCAAAATAACAACTGAAAGTAAAATGGAACATCAGTTTTTAATAAAGTCATTGATGGCATTGTCATTTAATGATTGAATAACGACTTTTCAAATCAGCCTAAATCCTGTCAGTAGTCCAGACTAGAGTAGACCCATTGAATCAGTGGTATTTACCCATATGTTAACTCACTATTCAACAGTTTCTTGTTTTCTAGTTGGGAATAACCAACAGGATGACAGCCATTGTTAACAATATTAACTGAATTAGGGGTTGACAAGTTAATTTTTTTATGAAGTACTTTCAAGGTCTGGGGGAAAGAGATATCCAAATAATTTTGAGTACAGTCCAAATCATTTTGATAATGTTAGTAAAATTTCTTGGAGTTTCAATATACGAGTAAAGCTTTAACCTCTTTTATGGCTTTTAATGTTCATTACTAGATAATCTATCTTTTTCGGTTCTCTCTCTAAATTTTAACATTAAAGAATGTGAATGTGTGTGTGTGTGTGTGTGTGTTGATGCATTTTGTGTTTGCATCTGGGTATAAACAATATCCGTACAAATATCCAAAACAATAAAACACAGCATAGTGGGATGAGCAGAAGGCTTTCAAGTAATAGACTATTGGCATTTTTCTTTGAAATTACCGTTTGTTGCTGTTTTGGGAGAAAGCCATGAATTTGCTGCTATTAGTACACCCGTAACAATCTGGAATTAATTCCTCATCTCAGCCATATGACTATTCTAATGGTCTTTTTTACACTTCTGAACAAACCCCTACATATGTGGCTTTTTAGACCAGAAAATCTGGATGTTCTTTGATGGTAATCTGTATGGAATTTGGGCACAGGTCAAATATTCATAGAAGGACAGAATTAATTTACCTTGACCGTGCAAATAAACATCTTTAATGCTGATTATTTCTACCTTCTCTTCTTTGTGAGCATTCTATGATAGCTTTTTACAATATTGGTTGTTCATGAATGCCATTAAATGAGTAACAATTAAAGCAATATGGGATTATGGTAGATCAGCTTTTGACTCTCAGGCCATGATTCTAAACTCACTGTAAAGAAGACTTTTTTACTTTCTTCTGTAAGAAGAAAATGTGCAAATACATACCCACCAATTGTCCCAATTTGGCAGGCACACTCCCAATTAATCCTTTGTCATTCCACTTTTTCCATTGCTTTGAAAATGCCTCATGTTTTCTTTGGTCCTCCTACTTTTCTCCCTTGTCCTTAGTTTCTCCCATCAGTGTAAAATGAGTTCAAAGTGCCAAAGTAGTTTACACTCAATTAATTCCATGGCGGTGGGGGGGAGAAGGAGCAGAATCTTGCCTGTCCCAGGAGGGTAAAGCAAAAACAAACTACTGTAACCTCACTTTGCTTGTGTGTTCTTCCTTATATATAACTTTTGCTATCTTGACCATGTTCTGATATTATTTAGCCACTCATGTCCCAGTTTTCCTTTGTGAAATGTTTGAGATAATGCTAATACTGGCATATATACCTGGCATTACCTGGAATTTTATTTTCTCATAGGTAAAACTTGTTAGAAAGATTTGAGATCCTGTGTCTCTAATTCTCCAAACTGTCTTGTCCAGTACCTGTAACTTTCCCCTAAATTCCCCAATTCAATCTGTATTCAGAGTTATTAACATAGAGAGGTCGGGTCCCTGAGGGAATGCACTGCCCTCCTCCTTGCTGCTAGGCCTCATCTCCATAGCAACCAGCCTATTCAAGACAGACACAGATGACTGAGACCCAAGAGTGCTCTAGCTGAGAATTCTAAAGGCCCCTCCCTAAACTGCAAAGCCCAGTTTTCCATAGGATCTTCTCAGGGAGCCAACCATGTGAGGTCTTCACCTGACACAGACAAACTTTGACTTTTATATATTAGATGACCTGGAGAGGCCATTGTTTTTTCAAAACATTTTTTTCTACAATTAGGGGAAATCCCTTCTTGGGAAAGACTGCATGTGCATAATTACTGGATTCTCCCAGTTAAAATGGAATAAGTCCCACAGAATTCCATGGGACATAATTTCCAGTACACATGTATGAGGTTATATTGCTGTGTGCAGTTCTGCATTATGATCTGAATCTTCCCATTGTAAAAATTTAGTTGGGAAATGTTTCATTCCCTAGAAACCTACTAATGAATTGCACTAAAAAAAAAAAAAAGCTTCAGCCATAAGCCATGTCACCCTGATAATCATCATGAAAAGCAGTGTTGGAGATCTGAAAATACCCTCAGAATTTCAGAACCTATTCCGTTTGATATTCTTCCTTGGACTTAGCGTTCAGGCACACCATCTCATGAAACTTAATGTGATGTGATGTGATTGATGCAAGCTGACATACTGTGTCGCAAAGCAACATATCAGATCATGAATTTGAAAGAAAAGAAAACAAAAGAAAGCATTTTCTCCCTCAAAGGCTAAATTAACTGAGTAACATTAAGAAGAAAGAAGGTACAGTTCTACAGAAGATGGAAAGTTTTGCCTTTCTCTCTTCCTTTTGACCAAGAAGCATTCTCCAATTTTGTTGCCAGCTGAATTCTACCGTTCCAGAAAAATGCATGGCAGTAGCAAACCAGATAATAAAATCTCTGGTTATCTCAGTTTGATAGGGCCCAAACTGACTGATGCAAAGAAGTTTCAGAAACATCATAAACAAAGATTACAAGATGGAACTCAACAAAGCTTTCTTCATTCCATAAAAAAGGTAGAAGAAAATAATGTTGATTTCATTCTAATTTAGATAGCATTGATTTTCCTTAAAAAAAAAAACAAAACCCTGAAATTTGCCCTGGTTGGTGATGGTGCTAAGGATACTATAATCAAAGGTGTGCCTCTGGACCACATAGTTATAGCAGTTTAATACCATTATAGCTGTTCTGCCTCCATCCAACAAAATCCCGGGATTTGGTGAGATGTTCAAAATTCTTTGCTACAAAGCTGTGGTACTGAAGTGCACTAGAGCTCTCTAGGAGAGATTTACCCTACTAAACTGTGATTTTCAAGGTTCCATAAAATGATTCAGTGGCAGTTAAAATGGTATCAGGCTGCTTATACTGAGTAATGAAAATAATTCCTAGTTACGGTTATTAGCGTTCCCTTGGAAGAAGGAATGACCATTAATTCTAGGGATGCTTGAATAATTCCACCTTTACAAATTCCAGCAGAAGCTGCCCTGATCCACACAGTACAGATTTATATGGTGATTGGAACTTATTTCGAAATAGTATGGCCTGTCCGTTTATTACAAAAGTGTAAGCTGGACATTAATGACTGAATGTGACCCCCAAACTTACCATTTCAGTCCAGCAGGGCCCCACCCAAAGGGTTCCTGGGGCATCACAGATCAGGGCCCTGGGAAATAATGTCTGAAGCACACTCCCAGTCGCAGGATGCATTGAGACAAGCAGTTGTGCAGGACCCCAGGGGTTCTCCCTAGCTGCCTGTTTTCAATGAGATCGGTGACTGGGAGAGCATTGCAGACATCATTTCATATCACCCTGCTATATGGTACCTTGGAAACTCTTTGACTGCCAGGCAGAAAAGGCAGATTTTGGGGAGGTGGCATTGTCAGACATATCTATGCCAATGGAGCTCCGTCATCATAGTTACATGTGACAATGAAGGATTTTAGCCTATATAGTTTCAAAATAGTGAAATGGGTGCATATAAACAGAAATGTCCATCTAATCTTTTTTAAAAATTACTATTAACTGAAGAAGCATTATGGAAGGGACAAACTTATGCCAGTGTGGTGCATACCAACCATAGGTAAGATTATCTGTGAATTATAACTGCCCTCCCAAGCTAAGTTAACAGGATTCACTGTACTGAACAAGGAAAAGCCTTTACATATGTCCATAAAGAAATGGCTACTTTTATTTAAAAAATACAAGTGAAATCTTTATAGTTGGATATGGTTAGAGAACCAATATGATGCAGAGCAGTCATTCTTGAACTTAGAGCCTTTATTATTTTGGACTTCAGCTGCCAGAATACCTCACCGCTGGCCATGCTAGTTCAGTCTTCTGGAACATGAAGTCTAAACCATGTTTAAGACAAAGGCTGAGAATCATTGGTGTTGTGGCTTAGTGCACTGGATCTCCTAAATCATGGTCCAATACTGAACTGTGGTGCCCTAGGGACCCTTTGGTTGAGGCACTGTTGGACTGCAGGCATCATCAGTTCCCCTTTGGAATTTGTTGGGGACAAATTCTTTTCCCAGGTGGAATTCAGTTCATGTTTGTGGAGAACAGAATTCTGCACATGATGCCATTGAATATGACTATGCATTGTATATATGCATTATGCACTCAACTTCTAATGTGGTGCAACTCAATTCGTTACGCAACACTGCTGTTCAATACAATGGTTGCTTGGCACAATTAATGCATTACTTTGCATGTGGGGATTTATATTATGCAGTCCAAAGTAGGATTCTGTGCCATATGAAACATCAGAATGATGTTAGCCTTCTTGATTAAGATATGGGATGGATGGTGAAGGGCAAGTCTTCTGACTGTAAAATCATATCGAAAATGTAAGTGGGAGGCAACAAAAAGTGCCTGGCACTGAGCATCTTTCATCATGTTAGAATACTCAGGAGTAAGTGCATCTTTCAAAAGTCCCAGATCCTGTCACCATGTTGATCGACTGAGACCATTTCTATTGTGCTATTATTCCACTTTCAACATCCTAGGGAATCTTGGGATTTGCAGTTGGGGGGGCATTTAGAATTCTCAGCCAGAGAGCTCTTTGACCTCAATAAACTACAAATCCCAGAATTCCACAGGAGGTTGAAAGTGGAATAATGGCACTATAACAGTGTAGTATGGAAATGACCTGATTGATTTGATTTATATCATGCTTTACTCCTGAGTGAGACTGTGTTTTATAAATTGAAACACAACAACTAAAACAATATGGAGTACAACAGTTTTTTTTAAAAAAATATTAAACTATGCATTCAATTAAAACCCTACCTTTAAGACATTAAAAATTAAAACACTTAAAATACACATTTCATATCAGAAGCAACACATCTGATTGCACATCATTCCCTCCTGGTCAGCCAAGGCTGAAGGCCTATTTAAACAAGATGATATTTGCCTGCCAGCAAGGAGACGGGAGAGACGAGGCAGATGGAACCTCCTCTAGGAGAGAGTTCCAAAGCCAGGAGGAGCCACCAGAAAAGTCCTATATCCTCACCAGCCAAGCCTGGGACGGTGGGGTGATGGAGAGAAAGCTCTCCCCCAAAGACTCGAGCAGGCTCGTAAGGGAAGAAATGGGCTTTCAGATAGTCTGGACCTAAGCACTATAGGGATTTGTAGGTTAAAAACTAATACTTTGAATTATGTCCAGAAACAGATCAGTGCCATTTCGCACTTTTTTGTGCCTGGCTGTTTTGAAGCAGTCTTCTGCCCATGGACTGCCACTTACCAGTGCCTAACCCCGCTGAGAATTTTGCTTTCCGGAGGGGTAGTACAACTGTATTTGTCTTCTGAACTATGAGAAAGTGTTCCCTTAAAATGACTTTCAAATGATTATATTTTGTAAGACATATCCCAGCTTGTATATATATGTGATCTATGACTTGAAAAGAAGGAGACGCAGCCCCCAAATCCTCCCCAACTACCATCTGATAAAAATGGTATAAATTACTTGCCTGCTTATCTAGGCCTGCTTATTTTAAGATCTTGCTGCCCACAACCAGTTTTGAGCAGTAATTAATGGACAGTGCTATCCAAGAGAAATGGGCATTCTGCTTTGTTCCCTAGTTACAAGCAAATTGCCGACGTTGTTATCTTCTGTAAAAATGATCTCCAGGATTATTATTATTTTTACTTTATTTTTATTTTTATTTTTTTCATATGGCTGCTGCTGTAAACAACATACCACTTCTTTTGCTCTTACACTTTTTGACCCTCACTGTGTATAGATATTTATATATTATTCATGCTGGATTAAAAATTGATGTGCTCTTTACCGCTGTTGTACTGCACAGTGACAATACAAATTAACTTATTGTGTACTTAACTTTTCACATGACAGTGATGTGAAATTTTGATGGCCCCCAAAAGTTAGCAATAGAAAAACAACACAGTAGAAAACCGAAGCCATTTCAGGTGCTATTCATGTTCTCCTGCTTGTTTAATGTGCTTGGATGAAGGCGTAAACCCCGTAATATGTTTGTGTAGATATTAATGTTCAAACTTTTGGGGTTGGAGTATGATACTCAGTGGAGAAAGCATCCATGGGGTATAATTAAGTGCTATTTAGTTCACTCTGATTTGATCCTCCTTTAAAAAAATTATTTTAGTAAATTGATTAATGAATGGCTGTTAATGCTTTAATGATTACTCCTCTTGATTAGGCTAATGTACTTGGTAGATGTCACAGGCATCACAGAAATGTGGAAAATAGATTTCACTATTTGCTCCTATGCCCTTCTCTGTGTTAGCATCTGATAACTGTGTTGTAAGCTATGATGAGGAGAGATGAAACCCAGCTGCAATGTAACCATCACAGAGTGCTATGGCTGCATGATGTGAAGCCACTGAACTGCCATAGGAGGAAGGCAAGAATGGCAACATGCTGGAAATGGATGACGAGTTAGTAGGAAATGCTAACAGATGATTGCCCCTAAACATTGCTTCCCTAAAGGCAGAAATGTATCGTGTAGGTGGTTGCTTTTTAGTTGTAGTAGTTAGTTGTTAAGGGCCTTCAATTCAACTTTTTTATATGGCAATCCTGTTGTAAGGTTTACTTGACATTTGTTGAAAGGAAGTTTCTCATTTCCTTCTTCTAAGGCTGAAATAATATGACATACCCAAGATTACCGAGTAGGTTTCTATGGCTGAGCAGGAATTTTGATTTCTGATCTCTCAGAGTTCTAGTCCAGCACTCATCAGTGTACCATATGGGTTCTCTGCTTGCAGTGTTATCCTCACTACACCATGTGCTACTAGTAGCAGTTGGCTGGGGGACCAAGGGCAAAAGCTTCCACATTTGCACAGATATGTTACAAATAGTTTTCACAATTAATAAGATTCAGTAAGGCTGAGCTAGTGGAAGCAACCAAGAGTGTGTTACAGATGGAAAAAGACCAACAAACAGGAAACTTGAGTTTTAGACCATTTTCACCCTACATTGTTATAGGCCCTTTCCACACGGGCATATTGCCCACGCTAGAGTGACCTCTCCAGGAGGTCTTCTTCACCACGGGGTGCGCTAGTGCGGTTGGAAAAGGTAAGGCTCTACACCTCAAACCACTCTAGCACAGCCGCGGGGTTGGTGCTGCGAGTTTTATAAAAACCACCTTCTCAAATAGTTTTTATGAAACTCGCCCGCGCTGCTCCATGGCAGCCCCCGGTGAAGAACTGCAGAGATGCGGTAGCACGTCCCTGCAGATCTGCCCGGGGGCGGGCTTCCGGCTGGTGTGCTGCCCTGATTGGCGGAGCGCCACTGGAAGCCGCCAGCCGCCATTTTGGGCGCCGCCAAACACCACCGAATACTGCCGAACGCCGCTGAAATTCGGCAGCATATAGAGTGGCGAACCCGCGCTCCCCGCAGGGACGGAGCAACCCACTACCAGGTAAGATCCACCTCTGCATGCGCTGCCCCGTTTCGCCCCCCCCCATGAGGAAAGGGCCATAGTTCTATTATATCACTTTCAACATCCTATGGAATCCTGGGGCTTGCAGTTTAGGGAGGGGCCTTTAGAATTCTCAGCCAGAGAGCTCTTTGGCCTCAGGAAACTACAAATCCCAGAATTCCACAGGATGTTGAAAGTGGAATAATAGCACTATAATAGTGTAATATGGAAATGGCCAAGAGGAGAAAGGAAGTGGAGTTATATAAATTCCTTAGCTGTGGCAAGAATAAGTGACTAGGAGAAGAAATGCCTTGATAATTCACCAAGGGAACACTGTTCTCAATAGTGTCCTAGGAGTAGGATAGTAATTTGATGATAAAGACTGCCTTGAACACAATTGTCCGATCAGAGAGTCTACAGATTCTTACATACCCTGTAACGAAAGGCCTTTCCACCCTATACTGTTATAGTGCTATTATTCCACTTTCAGCTTTGTTTGGCCATTTGTGGAGATAGAACAAAAGCAAATTTTGGTGACATTGGGAGGGAATTTTGGCTGGGATTCAGATTTGGCATTTATCTTAATTTTACAAGATGATGCAAAATGTTTTCTTTTTTACTTTAAACTTTTTTTAAAGCTTAGGTTTACTTGTATTTATGGTGTTTCCAAAGCCTTCTGGACAGCCAGAGGACTTTGGAAATGCTCTGGACCCTTGTGATATCATGTGTATGTGCTAACCTTTTCTAATCTGAAGTGTAACAGTTGCTACCATTCCTCTCCATGCTTTTTCTTTGAAAAATTAAACTAAACTACAGGTGCTTAGACTTTCCACAGCCCAACTTGTTATTGAGAATCTCCTCAGAACACTTTCTCATGTGTGTGAAATAAGGATGGAAATAATATTAGAAAATATTCAAAAATTGGCTGAGAAACATTGTGGCTTTTTTTTTTTTTTTTTTGAGTATTGAGAAACCCTGACAAGATAAGAATCTTCGCAGTTTGAGACTTATTCTGTACAACATTCAGACATGGCTGTTTTGGTCAAAGTATGACAGCCTCAGTTTAGTCATCTTGGTTTCTAGTTCAGGCTTGATTTGCTTGATTCATTTGCCTTTTTAACAGTCCAGGGTATCTGTAGAACTCTTCTCCAGTAGCACTTTTCAAATGACTTGAGTTTTTTCCTGTTGGCTTTCCTCACTGTCCAGCTTTCACAACCATACATAAGCCATTTCCGCCCTAGACTGTTATAGTGCTATTATTGTACTTTCAACATCCTGTGGAATTCTGGGTTTGTAGTTTCCTGAGGTCAAAAAGCTCTCTGGCTGAGAATTCTGAGTGCCCCTCCCTAAACGGCAAACCTCAGGATTCCATAGGACGTTGAAAGTGGGATAGTAGCACTATAACAGGGTAGTACGGAAATGGCCATAGAAACTGGAAGCACCATGGCATGGACAATCCTTACCTTAATATTCAAGGATATATCTTTAGACTGTATTTACCATGTATCATGAGCCTGTTTGGTTGCAGCCCCCCCCCAAGTGTTTCTGAAATTTAACCATTCCATTATTAATTGGCACTTATCTGTCAATACTTTTCTTTTCTTTTAATTATTTTTATTAAAAGTCAATTCTTTAAAAAGTTTACATAAATACTTTCCCAAATATAACATATAACATATCATGGACCATAAC
Source organism: Iguana delicatissima (assembly GCA_948472985.1). Classification (NCBI taxonomy): domain Eukaryota; kingdom Metazoa; phylum Chordata; class Lepidosauria; order Squamata; family Iguanidae; genus Iguana; species Iguana delicatissima. The sequence goes on from CAOKZL010000053.1 coordinate 978,721, forward strand.
TTAAACAGTTTTAGCAATAGGAATATACATTATGCATTGAGTGAGAATAGAGGAAAAAAAGAAATGAAAAAGAAAGAAAAAAGATAAGAAAGAAAAGAGAAGAAAAAAAAAGAACATGTACTTATGTCATGGCATTGACCCACTGGAACCTTAGTAGGTAACAAATAAAGTAAAGAGAAAAGAAAGGATGAACAAAGAAAAAAATGGACTTCCCCATGTTCCCAGAAATATCTATTCCTGGATCTGACAAATTGCAATCCCATAAAATAACTTATGAATACTGGACAGCTATAAGATGTGTTGTCCTCTCTTTCTCCTATGTCCCCGTTCATTCAACCTGCACCTCCTTTGGGCTTTTGCAGTCCCTTGCTGGCTTTGCCTTCCACATCACAATGCCTTGTGACTCCTTACTTTGGGGACCTCTTCCACTTAACTTTTGTGTCATCATCCACAGCTGCATCTGGTTCCAAAACCTTCCTCCTCCTCATTGTGTCTGTCAGAGTTTCCCTCAGCCAAACTTAACTTTCTTTTCAACTCACTGAATTGCTCCGAGCGTTCTCTTGTGGACAAGTTCCTTCAACAAATAGAATGTTCATGGACATTCCATGGCATCAGTTCAGCTTAGCCAATAGGTGCCAGAGGCTTCGTTGTTGCTATGATAGAATCCCTTTGCACATTATAACATAGATTATATAAGCCAACAAGGTAATAAGCAGATTCAGCTTTAGACTCCAAAGTACAATTTCTCTATTAACAGCTTTTAAAACCCTTCTGCTGAAAATTTCAGAGCTGTACCTGTCTCCTGTTTATAATTTTGTTCTCTGCGTGATCCAGTACCCTTCTCCTGAGTGCTAAAAGTGACATCTAATTAATTCTTCCTTTCTTCTTCCTTCTTCATCTTAACTTCAAATTGAAGAAGACTGGGGACCCTTGAATATTCCATTCAATCCCCATTGTTGGGGTACTGACATCTTTCAGTGCTCACATTTCTCTGGCCTTTTTGATACTGCTGTTGGTACAAAAAATACCAAAATATACATTGAAAGTATATATTAGATTAAAATTACTGCACAAGTTCATTTTTAAGAAAAACGTGTATGAAAATGTGCTTTAGGGTAAAATTCAGAAGTGTATTTAATGAAGGAGACCCAGTGTGGTGTAGTGATTTTTATGTTGGACTTAGGACTCTGGAAGATCAAAGTCTGAGCCACTGCTCAGCCATGGAAACCTACTGGGTGACCTTGGGTAAGTCTCATTCTCTGAGTCTCAGAGGACGGCAATAGCAACACCTCCCTTCTCCACCAAACAAATCTTGCCAAGAAAAGCCTGTGGTAGGTTCACTCTAGGGTCACCACAAGTTGGAAACAACTTGAAGGCACAGCTTTTTTTTCCATAAAAAGTACAATAAAATAATGTAATTTTTTTTTAAAAAAATTCATTTTAAGTATTAAAAATGGCTGATTGATATGGTAACAAAACAGATTTATGAGTAGACACATGTGAAATTGATAGGGACCAAATGCATTCTCATGTTCCTATGACAGATCTATATGATCTTGGACAGAGTGTCAACAGCAATTTGTGGGTGCATACAAGGTATCAGACAGGAATTTAGCCTATAGCTAATGCCTGGAAAGTGTATGTAATACATTATTTCCTCTCAGCTATAAGAGGCAACTGATAGGCACAGATGGAAGTAATTATATTTAATGCTTTCGAAGATCATGGTGATGGTTTTGCACCTGAACATTGGATCTTGTGCATAAAGACTGAGCCACTTGGGCAGTTCCGCCTCCACAACCTGTGTGCTTGTTGTGTACATGCCCATGAATGTGTGCATGAACCACAAATGGAAAGAAGGGGCAAACTTTGTCATATGTGCTTAATAGACTGTGTCTTCTGAAAGCCTTGGCTTTTTATGTGGATGGTCAGACACATTTTATTTATTCATTTATTTCAGCAAATTAAAGTAAGCTAAATGCATTTGACCTCGGATGGCCCTGGTTTAACTTAATTTGAGAGACAAAGCTCATAAAATTCCAGTAAAGCACATCAACAACTTCCCAGAATAGATTGAAATTGAAATGTGATTGCTGAAACATAACCTTCCAAGCCAGAGACATCATGAAGTTTTAGGATGGCTCAGAGTCAGAATAATCAAGAACACAAATGTAATCCATGCAAGAAGCAGAGCACACAACACAAGCAGACCGTACCCATGCTTTTTAAAACTCCCCACCCAAGATGTGGGGCAGAGGCATTGGAGAACCATTGTATTGAATTGCTGGGGACAGGGGAGAAAGTATCTCACAGGTTTTTTTTAAGGCTGGGGGCTCTTCATGAATCTATATTGCTTTTATGTTTTGTTCCTCCCCACCTTGTCATTTAGTTAATTTCTCTCTATATAAGTTTTTTCTTCTTCTTTATTTGCTACCACTAGAAGAGGCAGCAGCAACTGTTCTGGCAGCTTGGACATCATTTTGGATTCACCACAATCCCTAGACCGAATGTCATTCTGGTGCATTTTTTGGGCGGGTATGGCAGCCACCTCACAACACACTGAAAATATAGTCAATGGTGGCATATAATATTTCAAGACAATTCTGCCAAGCAGCTTTCTTCTTCTTGGACATGGGGTAAAAAATAAATGCACATCTTCTATGGAGTTTTGGCTCAGCTGTGCCCTACATCAGTATGAGCCGTTTTTGTTTCCTTTTGCTAGGCAGATCCTCATGAGAACTGGCTTTGATGTTTTAGTCATGACCTGTCATATGGCCCATTCACATTTCTGTAAAGAAGAGTAGCATCTTGTTTTGGGCAGCACAATAATAGAAATGACTCTTTTGCTAGGGTCAGGACTGGACTAGCAGCTGGAGGGCAGTTCCGGGGCTAAAACACAGGCACAAGTTTACAATCCAGGCAGTGAAGGATGGTGGCTTCTTGTGTTAGCAAAATGATGATTTGCTCAGGGTTTTAGTCTCAATTTTTGGGAAGCTATCCATGGTGCTGGATCTATTTGGGGGATAAGGTTTGGTAACTTGGATAGTTACTTTAAAATTCAGACTAAAACTTAGAGTAGCTTCATCACACACTAACTTGGAAGCCGCCAGACACCCTTGAGTCCAAATATGGAGTCTCGCAGGAACAGCTAGAGATCAACACAACTGAGAGTGAATACAAAGACACGGCTCCATGATTCTGTGTCTAGACCTGGGAGATTTTAAGACCGAACCTTCAGAATCCCAGCAAGAGCACACCTGTCCACCATCAGTGTCACAAGGAGATCTTCTGCACATGCACCTTTAGGTGCCTACATCCCCTAGTTTTAAGCAGTAGTCAACACACCCCTTGGAGAAGGGGCTAAACAAATATTGTGCAAAAATCATTACTACTGTTCCCCACAAGGTCCCCAAGTCTTTCTGATCTCCTACAAGTTCCTGTGAGACTGGCCACTCCTCTGTGATATTTAGTTCAGGGAGCTTCAGATCACCCTCTCACCAGGGTTCATCCAGTGGAGGCATAGCAGTGTTCACTTTGGATTATAATTTGTATAATTTATTGAGCTATTATGAACCCAGGCTGACATGCACAATGGCATTGAACATAGCTGAACATAGATCTTCACTACAATGAAATGGAGTGATAGTGAGTAGCTCAGATGACTTTTCATAAGAGTTAGACAAATACCTGGACGATAAGTCTATCAACAGCTGCTAGCTATAAAAGTGAGAACTGGAACTTTCTTATCCAGACATAGTACATTTCTGATTACCATACTAGGAGTGCAACAACAGAAGATGGATTAGTCTAATATATGTTATTTGCTATGATTTTCTTTGTGGTATCTAGTCAGCTACTGTTAGTGACAATATTTTTATTCAGCCCATAGTTTCTACCCTCTTACTAGTTTCTGTTAAAAATAGAGTATGGAATAGATCACGGACAGCTGTGAAACAGAGTACATGAAATATACATGGTATCCTGGAACATGCCATGAAACAGTGTACGGACAATGCCATACTCATAAACTGGAATAGAATCAAGAAGTGGAATAGTAACATACCTACTAAGGAGCATGCTTCCATAGAGGAACCATTGCAATACAAATCTCAAGAGCCTCCCAGATCTGATGCTTGTCCCTCTTTTCTGTGGCTGGATGTTCACCTGTACTTATCAGCTAAGGGATCAGTAGGAGGCACGAGAAGAAATAGCCTCTCTGTCTTTGTCCTCTTCCTCTGGAAAAGAGGTGGAGGTTCCATCTCCTTCCATTTCCTTCTTTCTGTTGCCACTTTCTCTACCCATTTGTTCACCAGTTTTCTTAGTTGTGTTTACTAAGAGATAAGGTTAATCTCAGTCTTGTCATAGTTTCCCTTTATTCTTCCTGCTTCCAATATTACTCAATAAAGTCTGGTAGGTTAGGTGCTACGTAACCAAAATTCGATACATCTGAACTGGCGATGAGGTGTCAAAAGTGTAGTCTTCACCATGGATGTATGAGGACCTTCATTTAACACAGTGAATGCAATGCGTAGATGGAGCAAAGTCTGCTTCTTGCTTTCTACCCATCTGTGTTAAGTGTACGTACATTTAGCAGTTGTCTGCAAATGAATGGTTGAACAGTCAAAACATTTATTTAATGCAAAGAAAGGGTTTGTTCAGTGAAATTTTGTAAGCACATTTTTTCACAGATGTTTCCTCTAACACACTGTGTACTTACCAGATGTTTCATGTGCAACAAATGTTGTGTGTGACTACCCAACAGTTCTTTTCCACATGCTTCTAACTATCTTCTTTGTTTTAGCTTTGCCTCTCTGGCTGAGTGTTTGGTCAAAACTGTTATTTCTCTGTGGGTGTACATTCTAATCTTGTTGTGGAAGGAGCAGAGGATGGGGGTGGGAATAAAATCTAACGTAAAAATGTAGGAAGGAAGAGTAATATAGTTCTGTGATGGAATTTATATATTGTATTCAGAACATGTCAGGTTCAGTCCCCAGAATTTCCTTGATTGTTGTAAATGGTGATATGCCTGGAATAAGAAAGATGTCCAGTGGCTGTAATGTGGAAAGGAGCAGGAAGATATCCAGGTTCCAGTTCTTTTCTAACCATTAAAACAATTGGTGTGATCCGATCTGATCCGATCATTCTTCTTCAGCTAAACCAAACTGACCGGATTGCTTTGAACATAAAATGGAAAATGATGCCTTACTCACATGGGTTCCACCCACTTTGGAAGAAAGGCAGATGTAGAAAGCAAAGTTCAGAATTTGGGAGTCTTACTTTTCCGGGCTACAGCTCCCCAAAACCACTAGGTGCTATGGCCACCAGCCATGCTATGTGGGGAATGCTGGGAGCTGTAGCTCCACAAGTAACTTTTTCAAAGCTCTTAAGTTGTTCTGTAACGTGTCTTTCTCCCTTTCATCACCCTCTAGCCAGTTCAGCTTGGAACTTTCAAATACTTTAGTGCCACACTTTGGTCTTGTGTTAAAATCCCCAAACCGTTGTTCACTAAAATAGGCTTCAGAATGTACAAATATAACATTTAAATTTAAATATATAATTAAAATATTTTACAAGATACTTTGAAGGTTTGGAATACAGATCTTGGAGGAAAGCTGTTTGCAACTTTTGAAATCATCATTTCAGGAAAAGTTACACTTATGCCCCAAAACTGATTCATAGATGCCTGTCTCCATACTTTCATGGGGAATGTTGTTCGGGTGAAAGCTGGCCTCATTGGAAAACTCCAGAACCAGAGAAAGAAGTATTTTATCTGAAAAACAGAGCGTACCCTCTGGTTGTCCCAGTTTGGCAGGGACAGTCCTTTGTTGTCCCACTTCTTGAGCTGCTTTTAAAACGTCCCAGTTCCTTTCTCCTCCTCCCATTTCCCTCCATTGTCATCAGCTTACTTCAGTAGATGCAAACTGAGATCCAAGTGCAAAAGAAGTTTCCACTCAGTGAACTCAGTGTGGGGAGACAGTGAGAGGAGGTGGAATCTTGCTTTTTTCTATAGACTTAGGCAAGCATAAAACTGCTGCAGCCTCTCTTAGCTTATGTTTTGTTCCTTATTAATAACCTTTGCTGTCTTGACTATATTCTGGTGTTGCTTAACCTCATGTGTCCAAGTTTTTATCTGTGAGATGGCGTACAGTACGCATTAGGTTCTGCAAATTTCATCAAGAGGTGATTTTGGACCAAAATGGTTTCCTGTGAAACAGAATTGTCCCAGGATCTGGGTGTGAAGCTTGCGTGTGTCTGTGTGTGAAACCCAGAAATGGGCTGTATGAATCAGCCAGTATTATGAAAAGAGTCTCGTATTTTGTATTCTTACACTCCACAAACTGTAGCGTAGAAAGAAAGAAAAAGAAACTGCCGAAGTGAGGAGAAGCTAACCTGATGTTTGTCTGTTGCACAGGTCACCGGCCTTTCCAATGCAGATACTGCCCCTACAGTGCCTCTCAGAAGGGAAATTTGAAGACCCACGTTCTTTGCGTCCATCGGATGCCTTTTGACAACAGTCAGTATCCAGATCGCAGGTTCAAGCGCTCCAGAGTTGACTCCGAGGCTTCTGGGAATTTAGAGGAACCTGCAGCTGTCAAACCTGGGAGCTCAACAGAGTTAACAGAGGAGGGCAGCAAGGCCCAAGAGTAATGCAGTAGAACAAATCAATCTGTATATTGCAATATTATTTTACACAGTTTTTAGATATGCATTTGGGTAACAGTGAGTTTGCTTAACTTTCTGAGGAAAACAAATTGTGTGCAAATCCCCAGGAGCATACAGGATGTTTAAGACATTAAAGCTATATAGAGATATAGATATATAGATATTAAAAAGGAAAAAAAAAGAAAAAGAAAAAAAAACCTAGCCCTTGAAAACGGCTGTTAAACTGTTACCTGGCAACAAGTACTTCCAAACAATGTAGGTGGGGATGAATCAAGTGGGTGTTTTTCCCCAGAAAATGTGAGGAGGTTGTAAGATATTTTTTTGGAAAAAGAAAAATGAAATAAAGAGGACGTTTCCAGTGTGAAAGTGATCTTTGTCCAGAAATAACGCTCTTACCAGATTTAAAAAGAAAAAGAAAAGAACTGATACCATCTTACCGATTTAATGTTGCCTTGAGGATGGTGGAAGAGGAAGGGGGGGTCTGTGTTTTCATTGCTGAAAACACCTTTTTAATATGACACCCATCGCTGTCATTTGCCTAGCATAGTAATGAGATGTGTTGGTAGGCTGAGATGGTGCCAGTCAGACTGGAGCTGTCATTGCAGAGAAAATCAATTCAACTGCACTATAGGAGAAATTTTAGATGGCCCATAAGCTACGGTCAGTGGTGACCTATATTGAAAAGGATTGTGTTATTGCATTTTAATTTTTAAAAGATATATAGAGATATATAGAGATATAGAGACACACGTACGCGCACACAGAGACGGCCAAATGAATTAAGGGTTAGAAGAAAAGAAATTCTGCAGTCCAATGAGAGAATGCAGGTTTATGATATAAAGTCTTTTTTGGACGTGGGGGGGGGTACAGTTTGTTTTGTTTTGTTAGTTCAACTTGCAGTATTGAGGGAAAAAGTTTTTCTTCCTATTTTGTTCCTTTTTAATACAGTAGGTTGCTGCAAAAAGATTTAGAAATATGTATTACAGAGCATACTGGATAGGGTAACTAGTTAGCCTTATCTAGAAGCAATATTGGTGCAAAAAAAAAATTAAGATATTATTCAATAGAAACTTTTTTTCTATTCTTTTTTTTTTTTTAAAAAAGAAACTTGAATGAAGGATTCCCCAGTCAAGGTTAGTTTTCATTTATTAGAAATTTTTAAAAAATAAAATAAGTGTTACAGACATTGTGCAGGAGCCTTTTGTTTTAAACTGGAGAAACTGCTTTTCAAGCAATTTGATCTAAAATACGAATCCAGACATCCTGCTCTTTGTCTCTAGTGAAACAAGATGAAGAACAATAAAAAGGAGAAAAAAAAGAAGTGTTAGCTAATATTTCTTTGGGTTGTTGCTTTTTGTAATGAAAAGAAAAGTGTGTTCTATATTTTTGAAGATATTAGCTTTTCTACTAATTGGCCCCTCCAAATTTGATCTGTTGCTTCCCACCGAAGATGCTTTGGAGAGAGGACAATGAAATACGTAACTGAGACAAAAGCAAATTTAAAAAAAAAAGGAGAAGAGAGGAGAGGAGAGGAAAGGAAGGAGAAAAGGAAGAACAAAGTAAGAATGCCACTTAATGGTTCTTACACTCACTTGAATGGTGAAAGAGTTTAGCCATTTCTAGTACTTCCTTTGAGAGAAGTGGAATTGGTGCTGTTTACAAAGACAGAGAAGGATATACCTCTTCTCTTAAGAAAATGATTCAGACTTTGAAGAACAGTCAAAGATAAAAATGAACAGTCAATATATTGTTCCAGGCTGGGAGCACAGAGTAAAAACCCCAGGGCCTTAAACATTTCAGCTCTGCCTATAGCAGTTTACAAAAAAACCCTAAACTGCAATCAATGTAAATAAAATTCATAGCGCTACCCTGAGACTTGAAGAAAAAAAAAAGGAAGGAAAGGATTCTCAGGCTAATAAAGAATATGGTTTGCATACACTGTCAGGAAAAAATAAAATAAAAACACTACCACCCAGTTGAAATTTTCAGTTAAATTGAGGTCACCATGTAACTTGGACTCCCATCTGGCCTAAGGCAAGCTGTTTTTCTCATTTTTTTGAGGGTTTTTCTTTTCCTAGTCTAGTTCTCACTGCCTTACTTAAATCGAATTGATAAACTTAATGCAACTGTTTCCTATGATCCTAGGTAAAGGATTGAAATGTAATTGAAGACTTTCTGACTGTAGTAAGCTTTAGGATTTAAACTGCACTACCGTGTTTGGTGACTGTGTTTCGGTCGCTTGCTTTTTGTGTGTTTGCGCCGCCTTCAGTATCTTAGCGAGGAAAAAAAAAGAGGAAAAAAAATCCCACATTCCATTTTCTTGCACTTTTGGAGCTCTTTTCAGTATTCTTTTGTGTCTTCTGAGCATTTTCAGATGCGACAGGCAATAATTCCGTTTGTGACACTGGAAACTTCTTCCCCGTTCTTTGTGATGTGTGTGTTGAATCCATTTTGGTCTGGTGCTACTGTCCCTATCTTTTGGCTCTCTGACATCCACCGTTATTTTTTTTCGCCCCCAGAACATTTGTAACTTGGAATACAAACAAGTGACAGGAGCAGTGAAACATTGTCAGTTTCTGAATATCATCGTGCTTCTCATATCTAAACATGTCAAGTTTTTTCTCTGTAACTTCTGTAGTCTGTGATATTGGTCAAAATACTGTCTACATTCCTACACAAAAGGAAAAAAAAATCTATCTTGGAGAAAAATCTGAGATCAATAGAGTAGAGGATTTTGTTGCTATGCTTGTAACGATTAGGAAAAAAACTTTGTATTTAAAAGTTTATTCTTGGTCATTATTTATTATTATAATACATCAGTTGACAGAACTTTATTCTGGTATAGAAGTATTAAAGTTGTTTCCCTCCCAAGCAAATGACTGTTTTTTTTCTTTTCTTTTTGCTGTTAGAATAAAAAATGTCTTTGAAGCAGTCCAGTTTTATCAAGTGTTTTATGCATAAAACATCTACTTTGGAGTGCGGGGGGCAGGCAGAGTTGTTTTGCTACTTGCTTCTCTTTATTATGAAGTTTTACAAACACACACACACACACACACGTAGATTTTTTTCCTGTGGCTTTGTCAGATTTGAGGCACAAAGTGATATCAGCAAAGTCACAGCTTTTAGGCAATTAATTGAATTATATTATGCTGGATATTCATTCCCTTAATATTTTGACTAAATTTATACCCAGTGTGTGTGTATATATATATGTGTGTGTGTGTGTGTGTGTATAAAATTTTAATTAAAAATTGCTAACATCTGTTCTAGCATGTAGTAGTAACTGTTTTCTACAAAACTGATGATGTCCAAAGTATTTTGATCTATCAAACATTTTTCTTTACCGCGTTCTCAGTGCATTTCATACACAGTAATGTATGAAAATCATGTTTTAACATAAAAGGAATCATTTGTTTGTACAGATAAAAAGATTTGGCTTTAGAATAGCATGGGGTTTACTGTAATGGTGCATGCAAATCAGATGTCCTTCCAGGAACCTACAAGCACAAGAGCCGTCATATTCTCCAATGCATCATATTTCTTCCTGTATGTCGTTTGATTTCCATGCTCAGACATAAGTAATTAAAAGATCTGAAGTTCTCGACTGCTGCTCGTTGAAAAGAGTAACATCCAGGAAGTCAGTACTTCATATGTGGAGGAGACCAAGCGAAAGGCAACTGACACAAAATGAGAAGGAGGTAAAATCACGTCGAGAACACAATCAGAGCAATCACACGGTGAAGTGTTTGTTGGGATGGTTGTGTCTGTTGAGTGGTTATTTGTTTAAGCACTTCTGTATTTTGTATATGTATATGTAAGATTCCACCCTACTTTTATTAGGACAGGCAATCTTATTATATAAAGGTAGGTGTTATATTTGCCCATGATCCGAAATGTTATATTTCAACAAAGGTTTTACCCTGTGATTGCTCTCCTTGTGCACCTTGTCATCTTCTTCAGTTAAACAGATTCTGATTTCCTCATGCTTCTATTGTCTAATTTATTATGGTAACAAAATTGCAGCATGCTTAAAAGCAGATTGAATATATATGAATAGATATGAAATTCTGAAACAGCCAAATGAATACAAGACATCAGAACTCCTTGCAGAGAAGTTTGCGATATCTAGGTCTCATGTTCACATATTCTCCCATTCACAGAGAAATTTAGTATAGAATTAGTCCTATTATAGAACTGAAATGCTGCATATACTTATTTGGGAAGGGTGGCATCTTCTCATGGTCTGAGGTCATCCAGCTGTCTAACTTTTCATGAAAGGAGAAATACACTGACATCTATATTGAGATGGAGAAAGGCTGGTAGATATTAATCAAAGCAATTCACAGCGGCGTAAGACATCAGTTTATAGCCTCACATGAAAAACCCATGCTCTGGTATATACAAAAATTACATGTGTGGTCCACATTTCTTCAGAATTATTAAAACCAAGTTCTAGTCCAGTATAATAAATTTCTTCAGAGCAGAATCTGAGTTATTGGCTTGGGTCCAGACTTAGTCATGCTTAGGGCACACTCATTGAAATCAGTGGGACTTAAGTTAGTACTGATGATCTTGTCACAAGGAATTCAGCTTTTCTTCTCAAAGGCTGACTACATCTCATAGCTCAAACTTTAGGACCAAAGACATGCAGTTCAGTGAGCTGGATACAAATTAGCCATGCATAAAGAAGACTCACTGAAACAGATGAAACTGAAGTTAGTAATCGTTACTAACATGTCCCATTGATTTCAATGAGTCTACTCTAGGCATAACTAAATCTGTATATAAGCCACTGAATAGTTTGTGCTGGGTACCTAAAGGATGAAGAACTTTTAATCAAATCTGATCATAATATGTCAGATTATTTCTTACAGAGTTCAGGAAGCAAAATTAGTAAGTCCAACTGTATTCACTGGGACTTCTAAATTAATCTGCATAGGATTGTAGGGTCATTAAAATAAAGCTTTTTCATTAGAATAGGCTGAAAGTTTCAAGTATCAGTTCTCAAAACAAACTCCGGTTGACAAATGCTGTTGTATTCATTCTGAGCAAATTTTCAACTGTATTAAGATTTTTTTAAAAAAATGTGGAAGCTGTTACTGTACCTTCATATTAGAGATCTGTTTTCTATATGTAGTTCTGCTATCAGCATTTTATGGGGAGAGATAATTTCTAGTGTGTTGAATCTGCGTGTAAAGTTTGCATGGTCTTCAAATTGACTTAATTGACTTAAGTACATCCCTCAAACATGGGAGACACTGCATGGATGTCAGCAAAAAAGATTAAATAGAGAGCCACGACCTGCAATGAATGTTTGGTTGAAGTCATAGTTAAATTTAGGTGTCCCATAGCCTCTCATTGGCTAGGTTTCTTTGGGTTGAACTCCGATCTCACAGATGATAATTGCTGTTACCACTTGAGAAACTCAACTTGTGAAAATTGCCAGCACAGAACATTGTCTCTTTTTCACCTGGGGGATTTACCCTATAACAGAAGACTGCTTGGACGTACACAAGCTGATCTTTTCTTAGTTCATCTGTTCATGTGGACTTCAGAGTACAGCAGTGAGAAGAAAGAGTAAACACTGGCTGTATGAGCCCTTGTTACCTTGCACAGAATACAGCTATATCCACAGTCTGATGAATGAAACATTCACCCAGGGAAATTCAGTGGAAGTTGTTGCATTTTTAAAATTGCCAGCTAGAGGCATCATTACTTGTCTCTAGCTTCCATTTACCTATGAAACTTACACTTTTGCTTATAAACTTGGTAAATTGCAGGCAGATGGTCTGTATACATCTTGATTGAAATCATGGTGTACAACCTGGTTTGGGCACTAGGAGCCCAAAATAAAATTGTCTGCTTGGACACAGACTATGCTAAGTGAAGGCTTTCATCAAAGCACTTAGCAGCTGGGCCCCATCTTTGCTGTCAGAGGCTCAAAATCCATAAATATTATCAAACACTGTTACCCCACCACCACCACCCTTTGAAAACTCACACAAAAAATAACAACAACATTTAGGAAGATTTCAGTTATACCAGCAGACTTCCTGTGCAGATGGTGAATGTCTTGATAAGGCATTCTCTATCCAACATTTGAAAGCTGCTCTCAACTTTAAGATAATGTTTCTTGCTGAAACTTTTATAAGGCACATAACCCCTCTTTCTACTGCCATTGGGGAACAGAATTCTTCTCATATCTGTTTAACATATGTATCTAACTGCTGAGAAAGAAAGAAAGAAAGAAAGAAAGAAAGAAAGAAAGAAAGAAAGAAAGAAAGAAAGAAAGAAAAAGAAAGGAGGGAAGGAGGGAAGGAGGGAAGGAAGGAAGGAAACTATACCTTGTGTATTGTAAGCACAGTTCCAGCCAAATTACCCTAAACTAGTTTAGTTTTTATTTCTGGATCTCAGAGCTTGCCAGAACCCGTGAACCTGCAAGTGTAGTTCCACTGGGAAGCATATGAGTATATGTGTAAGGGGTGGAAAGGTAAAAATGATAGTTGTGATCTGGCATTTCAAGAGAACAAAAAAAATTAAATATAATGGTTGAACATTTATAGGCTGGAATCATGGACAAAATAAAAGTTCTACAACCTCTCACCTGTTGGTGCTGCTAAAGTCATGTTTAGAAAACGAACAAGAGAGCTTGGGTGAACAGGGAAATCATAGGAAAAGAGGAGGGAAGAAAATTTAAATGATCCCAGAGTGAACTGTTTTGCTGTTAATACAGAAATACAGAGCAAGACACATTTAATGGGCTGTATTTTTTATTATACTATGCTGAATAATTAAGTTTGAGGCTAAGTGTCACATAGATTTATCTTTTAATTAAAAAAGCATGGTTCACGCATATTTGAGTGGTAGTCCAAATAAATGCAATATAGAAATTTATGTTTGTTTATCTAGGTGTTAATTACCTAGAGATTGTTCTGGATTACTTCTTTTTATAAAGTGTCATAGGCTCATGTCAGAAGTAATAAAGCTTAACGGAGGAACCTTATCAATTTGCTAACTATAATGCTAGTGTGACCTGAAAGACGGTATTGGGGGTGGGGAGAAACTTTGGAAAATGTTAGTAACGTAAGTCCATTCAACATAGAATGCCCCCTTGTCTTGCAGAATAATGCTGTCATTTCCATTTTTGTATGTTCAGAGTATTAATATGTCTTTTGTGTTTTATTGCCTTCCCTACATGTAATTATTTATACAGCACATGGATATTTACATACATATATATGCAAGGTGAAGCTACAAATTGTCATATGCATGGTAGGCAGGCAAAGCTTTTGATAAATGAAGTGTCGTTTCCAAAAACAGAATATGCTATGAAGTGTTTGTCCTGGCACTAAAACCAATTCTTCATTCAAACCCAGTCTGGGCTTCATGGCAGTATGTTGAATGACTGAATATACAATATCAATGGTTAGGGTCAGATTCAGCTGCATCTATACATGCCTGGTTTTAGAGCAGGAGTGTGGCTTCTTTACTTCAGAAGCCAATATCAGCTTTATCAACATTACAGAATTGGGTAAAAGGTTTCACTGAGCCAGTGGGCACACTCTCTAAGCATCATTCTGCTCAGCTTACTCCAAGCAGCAGGAAGATGGGAGAATGCAATTTTGGCCGGCTCTCTCTTTCTCCTCCATTTTGCTGGCCATTCAAGAAGGATTACCAGCCCTCAAAAGGATCATCCAAACTTGAGACAAATCCAACACCCTCTCCACACTCTGTTTAAGGATGGAAAGAATCAAAAGCATTAACAAAATGGTTGATTTTTTTTTTTTTTTTTTTTGAGTTTCAAGAAATCCTAATGAGAAGAATCCTGGACTGGAAGGAATCTTTGCAGTTCAGAATTTATTCTGCACAAAATTATAGAGTATTATTTTCTTTGGAAAATGCTGTTTTCTGTACAAAACAACCACAAGTGAATTTTGCATAGAATAAGGTCTGAATGCGAACAGGATTCAAACACAGTGACTTTTCAGTTTTTTCTTATAGCTGGAATATCACTGTTTAAATTACTCTTTGGCTCTTTCCAGACATCGGAGGGGAAACAACCGTAAACGGAGCTCACTGGATTTTTCCTTTGTCCAGGCGAGTCCGTCGCGAAGAGCAGCAGCACGAGTTCGTCGCTCAACAAGTCTTCGGCATCCCAAATGGCAGCTTCCGGTTGGTGGAGGCTCTCCACCAACCGGAGAAGCTCGCCAGCTGAAAGCCTGCCCCCAGAAGATCTGCAGGCATGCACTTGTGCATGCCTGCAAATCTGCTCCAGAGCCGAGCGATGGACCTACACAGCTTCGCGCGCTCTGTGCTTTTTAAAAACCTCAAAAAAGATGTTTTTAAAAACCACGCTGCGCGACCAGTTCTGGTCGTGCACAACCTGACTGAGGTGTAGAACTACAGAAAGTAGTCCACCCCAGTCCACTCTACGGTGCAGAAGACCTCTGTTGGAGGTCGCTCTGCACCATTTTAAAATCCCAGTGTGGAAATGGCCTTTGTTTCCTGAGTTACATCCCCAGCTCTGATTGCCTCCTTTCCTTTCCTACTGGCTCAGCTTTTATACTTATGTTGACCCACCCATTTGGCTGCTCCAGCATCGTCCTGCAGCCACGTGACTGACCAACTGCACATCAGCCAGTATCCTCCTTAGATTGGAAGAAGCATCAGAGATGAGGCTGGCAGGGTGGCAGTCTCTGCTACCCCCCCTTTACACACACACACACACACACACACACACACACTCGCACTGACCTTGCACAAATAGACAAGCATAACTAAGGCTATTTCCACACGGGGTTTTTAACACAGGGCAGAGTGTCCTCCAGGGAGGACGTCTGCACCTGGGAGTAGACTGGGTCAGACCTACTTAATGTCGATCTGCATCCCAGCTCACTCCGGAATGACCCCAAGTGGTCATCCAGCATGCTTTTGAAAGACTGCTAAAAACAGGTCTTTCAAAAGCATGGAGCGCGCCACTGCGAGCCTGCTCCCTTATACAGATTCGCAGGCTCACATTGGTGCGAGCCTGTGATCTGCCGGAGGCGGGCTTTAGGCTGGCGAGCTTCAGTGGTTGGTTGAGATGCTCGACCAACTGGAAGCCACCATTTTCGTCCCTGGAGCAGTGCAGAGTGATGGCCACGCACTGCTCTGGAGAAGCATAGACCGGACCGGGGAGCCCAAAAGTCCAGTGAGTAGTGTCACAGGGCGATTCCCTCGCCCCGTGCAGAAAGGGTCTAAGATTTATGTCCACATATATCATGAGAAGATTTTAGTGATAGCCAGCCAATTTATCAGGTGATTACAGATTATTAAGATATTTGTAACTACCTGATAAATTGGCTGATCATCACTAAAATAAATTATAATTTATTCATTATAACTTGGGCCTTAATCCAGAGTGATGTCAGTGATAACACTGGGATTTTCACCTCGCTCTTTCCCTATTGTAGTCCCTGAGCCCAAAAACTAGCTCAGGAGGTTTCTTCCATCTCATGGAACCATATTTTTGCAGGTGTATAGGGCCTATAGCAGGTAGGATCAGTTACCTCCCACCCTACTAGATTCTAATCTTGCACCAGTGGAATCCTTCATTGTGTACAGACTTCATCTGTCATTTGATTATATTTTAGCCTACTTGCAAGTTCAGGTACCTAAGCAGTACTCAAGCAAGTCTGGACAGATTCAAAGAATTGGACTTCTCCTCCTTCCAACTGAATTTATCTGATTTTGTCTTTATGTTCATTGAATTAAAATCATGATGGAAAGCTGGTCTTCTCACGGTTTCTTTTACATGGTGAGATGTTCGGACAAATGGTAAAAAGATGGTGTGTTCCTCTTCTAGTAACAGATTTTCTACCAGGTTTTCCAGTTATTTGGGACTATCAGACAACTTTATTGCAAATTCAGCACTCACAATTCACCCAGCAAATCGCAGCTCAGTAAATATATAACTGTAGTGAGAACTAGCTCAAGACAGTCCATTAGCTTTCCATCACATGGTGACAGAAAAGACTGCAAAATGTTGGAAGTATTTGCTAATGCCTGAACGTACCTAAATGGCAAAAAAGTGGAAAGCTCCAGTTGACATGAAAATCTGCAAAATTATGGGAAGAAACAGGATGAAAGAAATGCTGCATCTATCTTTGTTAGGACATCTTTACTCGTGATGCTAATGGTATCTTTTGCATGCCTTGCATCTGTAATTCAAATGTAGTCTCCACCTGAGCTAGAATGTATAGAATATACATGTAATTGAAAAATAGTGCTCTTAGTCCCAGTGATTCAGCACCAGCGTTTACCTCTGATCACTCTGTTCACACACCCTAGGCTGGAATTCAGGTTGGGACATCCACACATGGACATGTCCCTTACAAGGTTGGATGTGGCTTTTCAGCTGCTGCAGAGGTTGGTATTCATGTCTGCCCCACACAGCACCCAAAATCCCTCTTCTGATGTGCTTTAAAGCTCTGAAGGTGTTCATACAGACATTCCACGTTTCTAAGTGAACAGGAAGGATCCAAAAAAATCTGATAATCTCCCCCCAGCCAGATGCACTAAGACTACAGAAGGATGAGACCTCTGGAAGACCTGTGTGGATCTCAGTGCTGCTGTCTTCATTATGTATCCAGTATGGGGGAAGGTAGTCAGACATCTGATCCTGTCTGTTCATATTGCAGCATGTAATGCCTGTAATGAGGTGGCTTTAGAGCTTTAACATAAGTTGGTGAGATGGTATACAGCTCAGTGTAGCATAAAGTTCTTATGCAGGTCTTTACACTAAGCAGAGGGAATGTTGAATGTAGGCCTCTGTTAGTACAAAACTTGTCCAAATCAACTTGAAGTTTCACCTATGAAAATAGTCAAAATCCATTTATTACTCTGTAGTTTTGTTCAAGATGAAAGACTATAGCTATGAAAGACATTTAAAATTATTTATACTGTGTTTGTGGAGTCAGCATAGTGTAGTGGTTTGAGCATTTGATTATGGCCATTTCTGAACTACAATCTTATAGCGCATTTATTCCACTTCCAACATCTTATGGAATCATGGAATCATAGAATCATAGAGTTGGAAGAGACCCCGGGGCCGTCGAGTCCAACCCCCTGCTATGCAGGAACACCCATCAAAGCATTCCCAACATATGGCCATCCAGCCTCTGCTTAAAAACCTCCCTAAACTACAATGTTGAAAGTGTAATAATCACACTATAAGAGTCTAGTGTGGAAATGGCCTATGACTCTGGAGACCAGGAAGTGAAACTCTGCTCACTGGGGGAAACCCACTGAGTGACCCTGGGTAAGGCACACTCTCTCAGCCTCAAAGGAAGGCAAAGACAACCCCCCCCCCGAACAAATCTTGCCAAGAAAACCCAGTGATAGGTTCACTTTAGGGTCACCATAAGTTGGAAATGACTTGATGATACACAATAACAATAACGAGTTTGATTTGCTAATGCAAATTAAGGTCCTCATAGAAAAGCATATTTTAAGCTTTGCTATTGGCATATCATGACCTGAGTTAAGACATATTTTGATACCATAAGCCATTTGGTGACTTTGTATTTTAAAGAATAGCAAAACCCAACAAGCTGGAGAAGAGCTGCAAGATAGGACCTGATTTGTGGAACACCACACTCTGTGATGGGACCATCCGTTATATTCAGTAGACTTCCATAGCTTAGAACTGGTCCTTCAGTTGGTGAGAGTGAACTGAAAGAACAATGGTAAGCAAGAAACTTTTGCAGTTGGTTATAACTGGTAATGCTAATATTTGTATAACAGCCTAAGGGTAATATTACAAGAAATAATCTGTCATCCTTAGAAAACATTTTGGTCCTTCGTATGAGTTTTGCTGTAGTTTCAAGTCATTTACAATAGTAAGAGTAAACAAAAATGAGAGGTTACTAAAAACAAGTTGCTTTTTGGCTTTCCATAGATTCACTGAAGAAATAATATGGATACATTGCCTCATTGCCATAAATTGCTATACACAATATAATTGCAAGTATTGGCACAGAAGCATGATAAAACACTGAGAAGGTTTGACTCCTTTTTACGGCCAGCAATAAGGCAAAAGCTCAGAAGTGTCTTAGGAACCCAGTTGTTACGTGACAAAATTTATCATAATTTGTCATTTCAGTAAGAACAGAGCAAGAATCTTGCTGGATCAGACCAGTGGTTAAGCTGAACCATCTTCCTGTTTCCCACTATGATTAAGAATGAGTGGGAATTTTGTTTGGCTTTCTTTTCAATCAGAATGTATCCAAAATTAATTATTTTATTCAAAAATAGGTGGCAAATAACTTGAGATTTTAAAAAATGGGCGAAAGTGACAAATTCATCTTTTAAGGCAGAGAGATTTGAATGCTTCACTCTAAGTTTGGTTTTGAATTCCTGTATATTCAACCATGTTTATGGTACCAACTGATAGCTACCGCCTTTCTTCCTGCACCTCTCACCCCCAGCAAGGCATTCTTCCTTTAAAGATAATAACAAAGGTTTGCACTGTTACCAAGCATTTCCCATGGAATGCTCTTGAGAATACATTCCATTATGAAATAATGAAATCATCTGCTGGCCATTCCAAGTCACATGTCCAGTCAGGGAGACTAGACAGAGTGTTGCTAAGTTAAAAAGAGGAGGGATGAAGAGGAGAAAGGAAGGAAGGAAGGACACCATCAACTTATTGATATAAACCAAGCATCAGCCCCTACTTATTTCACTTGAACCCTCATTCCACCAGAAAATGGCCACCATTTTTTTGCAGTAAAGTATTATTTTATTTAAAAAAAAATGGAGTGAGCATTGCTATAGAGCTAGATTCAACATTAACAAGTTGCCCAACTATTCCCATTGCTTGTCATTCAACTGAATGGGAGAGGAATGATCTGAAGTCCCTTGTGTTTCATAAGCCAACATTTTCAGTTTCAGTTTCAATAGTTTAGTAGTTTAACAGTGTTTTAGAGACAGATATGCAAACTGGTATATTTCTTCACCAATCTATATTATATTCTTATTCTTGAAAATAAATTCCATTATTCTTATTCTTGCAGGTACTACAGAAACTTGGCCTGGAATTCTGTTGGTTACTTCTAACTAGGGCAGATCTACTGAATCAGATATTGGCTTGTGAGTCACCAATAGGTAAATGTCATTGAACCTACCCTGGTTAGGACTAATAAAAGGATTCAGGCCATGGTAGTTTGGAACTATTTTAGTTTAGAAGGTACATCTGCGTCATCTGTCACTTATTGGGAGTCATAGAAGACTAGCAGGTTCCCCGTTGGGAGATAAGAGGCCATAGCCCTACTTTGTGATCCTTTCTAGATTAGATGTCATTAATGGGTACTATGGTCAAGATTCTACATCAACTGCTTAGATCAGTATAAGGCTTTCCCATGTATCTGTCAGGTTGGGACTGGAGTATTACCAGCATTATTGCTTTGCAAAAGGAACCCCCGTTGAATTAATGGAACTTGCCCTTAATTTGGAAGCATCAAAAGAGCAAGTCATCAGATAACAGGGCATCAAGAGGTGAGGGCTTCCTTTACTTAACTAAGTAGCATCTCCTGGCTTGACCCACCCAGTCCTGACTTACTGGGCAGCCACTTTAAATGATGGGGAGGGGGATTGTTCTTCTGCCAAGCGGGACACAGCAATCTGGCACTTCCACTCTCCTCTTGCCAGTGACCTCTGGTGCAGCAATGAGAAGCAAGATCCTCATTACAGTTCCTCCTTGCACTGGAGGTTGCTGGGGAGGAGGCTTACAAACACCAGTCTGCTGTATGCTGGACCCCACATCACTCTTGGCAGTTGATGCCCAGTAGATCTGGATTGAAGGACTTTTATGAACCTTATGTGTTTCCTACTTTATTTGATTAAGTAAGGGTCATGAATATGAATCAGTTATGAATATGTAACTCTAGGTTATGCATTTGTAACTGTGATCATGAACTCCAGCCTATATTATTACCCAAATTTATTTTGTAGAAGTGGCTAGTTTACCTTCTGTATAGGCACAGATGATCCCATATTCAAAAGCTTTACTGATAACTGCAGTTCTATTTATGGACCACATATGTGGCTATGAAGGAGATGGGATGGTGCATGAAGCTTAGAAGAAAGATCTGTGAGTATGCTCTTGTTGTGCTGAACACATTAGGATTGATGCATTTCACCAGGATATTAATGATAGCAGTTTTAGTTTTTGAGGGGAAAAAGAGTAAGTTTCTCAATTAGTTCTGGAGCTAAGGTATGAGAATATAATCACACTTGCATTATATCAATGCCTCTGGGACTGCACGATAAAAGGAACTGAACCAGACCAATGTTATCCATTCCATCCCCCTTTTCAATGTGATCTACATGAAATGCTATCCAAGAAGAATTACATCCACAGCATTCTGTTCAAAACTAAATGGAATCCTGAGGAAGCATCTTTTGGCTCATGCGGTGCAGCCATTTGGACAGCATCTTAGTTAGGCTCTGCTTTCTGTCAACATATATAAAAAACCTAGACTACTATTATACTTTCCAACTGTCCCAATTTGGTATGGACAGTCCTCTACCATCCGACCCATTCAGCTGATGTTAAAATGACTCAGGCCATTTCCAC